>SJYA01000101.1:413722-648536 GCA_006410615.1 Neotragus moschatus | reverse complement strand
GTAGAATTTCTGAGTCAAAGACATATGTTATTAATATATATATATTTTGTCAGATTGGATTCCATAACTTTTGATGAATTTATAGTCCTCATACCTTTGTGGAGGTATAACAGTGTGTATTACCAACTTCTCATCTTTTCCCAGTCTGATATGACTATCATATCATGAGACACAAATAGTATCTCATTGTAGTTTTAGGTTGAGGTTCTTTTTCAAGTGTTAAATCACATTTTTTTCTTCTTTGTGAAGTGTCTGTTCACAGAACATATTTTAAAGTGTTACCAGGCCAGAGAAGGTACTGATAAGAGAGTAAATCTCTGGAATTTGAAATTATCACCTTGAAAATTCAATGTGGAGATATGAGAGACTCGAGTTTGATCCCTGGGTTGGGAAGGTCCCCTGGAGGAGGGCATGGCAACCCATTCTAGTATTCTTTCCTGGAGAATCTCATGGACAGAGGACCCTGGTGGGCTACAGTCCATAGGGTCACAAAAAGTCAGACATGACTGAAGCGACTTAGCACACATGCATACACAGTATTTGTTTTTTCTTTAGCATAATGACCTCAAGATTCTCAAGATGCACGCATGTTGTGGCAAAAGGCAAGATTTCCTTCTTTTTTTATGGTGGAAAGATATTCCACTATGTATACTGGACCTATATGATTTGTACATGATGATGTGTATGTATACATGCTTCTGAAAATACTCCACATTTTTTTTACCCATTCATCCATCAATAGACATTTAGGTTGTCTCCAAGTACACAGGCTTTGAATTTGGGCAATCAAGGCTATATTTCAATCTCAGCCTAGAATGAGCCTGAGGGAAGGAGTGAACTTTCTCATCCTCCTCTTCCTCATTGGTTCAGTGGAACTATTCAGAAGTTCTTCGGAGAGGCGTGTTGATTAGCATAGTGCCTGAAATGTTGTAAGTGCCCAGTAACTGTTGGCTCAAGTTCTCCTCTTGAGTATTCAGAGGACTTTCTTCACCTGGAAATCTAGGCTAGGCAATACTTTGATTTTTAGCAAAAATTTCAAGTTAAGCTCTCGTGAACGTGAGTCATAGACCTTAAAACTTTCTAAGTTGGCAGGAATTCTTTAATTAAAGAGTCCAAATAATATACACTGGGAAGGAGTGGAGGATGGGGGCCATGGTGGGATGCCTGTGGTGTAATTTTGTTGTAAATGCAGATTAGTTTTCCTGTCATTTGCTAGTAAGCCCACTGTTCATAATAACTGTTCATAATGAATCAGGCTGATATTTTGTTCATACATTTTCCCTTGAGGCTTTAATAACTCTGCTCCAATGTTTTACAGTTACATGCTGTGGAATGAGACTCCTCTGGTGAAATACAATCCTATTTTGTAGCCTCTATAGAAATAAAACAACAAAGGAAGCAAATTAGTGGTCAGAAAGAGCTCTAAGAAAGAGAGGGGTGCTTCTCCAGCCAGGCCTAGAAAGTATACGGAAAAGATGAATGATGGTCCAAAAAGTCTCCATCAATGAAGTGGTTGAACAGAATTAAAAATATACCAAAGGTTATATCGACGGGGCCTGGTTGGGTGAAAGCTTTGGGTAACCTGAACCGAATGGCTGTACAACTCAGCAAATACCTACTGATACCTACTATGTTCCAGATCCTTTATAACAGGGGTCCCCAACCTCTGGGATCTGAGGTGGAGCTGATGTGATAATAGAAATAAAGTGCACAATAAATGTAATGTACTTGAATCATCCTGAAACTGTTATTCCCCCTCCCCCTGGTCCATGGAAAACTTGTCTTCCATGAAGCCAGTGCCTGGTGCCAAAAAGATTGGGGATCACTGCTTTATAAGCTCTAATACGACACTATTCAATATGAGAGCAATTATTTACATTTGCCCGTTTGAATTTAAATTACTTAAATAAAATTTTAAAATTCAGTTCCTCAGTTGTACTAACCACCTCAAGTTCTCAAGCCACAAAACACATGGCTAATGACTACTGTATTGGGTAGCATAAGAGAACATTTCACTCATGACAGAAAGTTCTGTTGGGCAGTGCTGCATTGGAGATACTCAGATGGTAAGAGATGTCTCCTGCCCTTGAGAAATGTATAGTCTTGGAAGGAGGATAACATGTCAGAAAAATAAGTTGATTATCACGTAATATTGCTGAGGTAGGGGTATGACGAGAAAGCTTAAAACACGTGGAGATCACGTATAGGAGGATAAATAAAGAGCAACTTCAGAAAAGCTTCATGGAAGGTGGAGAAGAGACTTGAATCTTAAAGGTGAGTGGATTTTCCCCAGCTGGACAAAGATGGGTGAGAGCATTATGAACAGAAGTAGAAATGCAAATCAAGGAAGAGTGGAGCATCATGAAATGCTCATGAAAATGTCCCTTGTCTAGGAAGGCTGGAAGCTGTCTGTGTGGGGAGCAGCCCAAACTAAGCCCAGGAAGGTGGGTTGGGCAGACTGGGAGGGCTTGGGCACCACTCCAAGGGGACAGGCTTTATCTTCTGGATAATGAGGAGACAGGGAAGGATTTTAAACAGGAGAATGAATTACATGGTCAGATTTATTTGAATTAGAGTGGAGACCCCACAGAGATTGATTCAGAACTGTGTTTGAGTGCCTCCTGAGGAGGTATGGGTCAGCAGTGGACTGCTGCAGGGGCAGCGGCTCTGAGTGTAGTAGACTTGGGTATGACATAAGCCCTCTTGGAGGAGATCGCCATTAACACCACCATAGAGCTGCCAGAGCTTATACAGGACTGGGGAAACAGACTCTTGGAGGGCACACACACACAAAAACATTGTATGCACCAGGACCCAGGAAAAAGGAGCAGTGACCCCACAAGAGACTGACCAAGACTTGCCTGTGAGTGTCCAGAAGTCTTCAGTAGAGGCGTGCGTTGGTGGTGGCCTGCTGCAGGGTTGGGGGCACTGAGTAAAGCAGTGGCTGCTTGGGACCTTTTGAAGGAGGTTTCCATTATCTTCATTACCTACACCATAGTTTGGCCTCAGGTCAAATAAAAGAGAGGGAACACAGCCCCGTCCATCAACAGAAAATTGGATTAGAGATTTACTGAGCATGGCCCCTGGATAAGGCAATGGCACCCCACTCCAGTACTCTTGCCTGGAGAATCACATGGATAGAGGAGCCTGGTCGGCTGCAGTCCATGGGGTTGCTAAGAGTCAGACGACTGAACAACTTCACTCTCACTTTTCACTTTCATGCATTGGAGAAGGAAATGGCAACCCATTCCAGTGTTCTTGCCTGGAGGATCCCAGGGATGGGGGAGCCTGATGGGCTGCCGTCTATGGGGTCGCACAGAGTCAGACATGACTGAAGTGACTTAGCAGGAGCATGGCCCCACCCATCAGAAAAAGACCCAGTTTTCCCCTCAGTCAGTCTCTCCAATCAGGAAGCTTCCATAAGCCTCTTATACTTCTCCATCAGAGGGCAGACAGACTGAAAACCACAATCACAGAAAACTAACCAATCTGATCACATGGACCACAGCCTTGTCTAACTCAATGAAACTATGAGCCATGACATATAGGGCCATCCAAGATGGATGGGTCATGGTGGAGAATTCTAACAAAATGTGGTCCACTGGAGAAGGGAATGGCTAACCACTTCAGTACTCTTGCTTTGGGAACCCCATGAACAGTATGAAAAGGCAAAGATAGGACACTGAAAGATGAACTCCCCAGGTTGGTAGCTGGCCAGTATGCTACTGGAGATCAGTAGAGAAATAATTCTAGAGAGATTGAAGAAATGGAGCCAAAGCAAAAACAACACCCAGTGTGGATGTGAGTGGTGGTGGAAGTAAAGTCCAAAGCTGTAAAGAGCAATATTGCATAGGAACCTGGAATGTTATATCCATGAATTAAGGCAAATTGGAAGTGGTCAAACAGGAGATGGATGGCAAGAGTGAACATCGACATTGTAGGAATCAGTGAACTAAAATGGGCTGGAATGGGTGAATTTAACTCAGATGACCATTATATCTACTACTATGGACAAGAATCCCTTAGAAGAAATGGAGGTTTCTTAGTTCTTAGGTTTCATCATAGTCAACAGGAGAGCCCAAAATGGCAGTACTTGGATGCAATCTCAAAAATGATGGAATGATATCTGTTTGTTTCCAGGCAAACCATTCAATATCACAGTGATCCAAGTCTATTCCCTGACTAGTAATGCTGAAGAAGCTGAAGTTGAATGGTTCTATGAAGACTTACAAGACCTTCTAGAGCTAACACCCAAAAAAAGATGTCCTTGTCATTATAGGGGACTGGAGTGCAAAAGTAAGAAGTCAAGAAATACTTTGAGTAACAGGCAAATTTGGCCTTGGAGTATGGAATGAAGTGGGGCAAAGGCTAGTGGAGTTTTCCAAAGAGAATACATTGGCCATGGCAAACACCCTCTTCCAACAACACAAGAGAAGACTCTACATATGGACATCACAGGATGGCCAACACTGAAGTCAGATTGATTATATTCTTTGCAGCCAAAGATGGAGAATCTCTATACAGTCAACAAAAACAAGACTGGGAGCTGACTGTGGCCCAGATCATGTACTCCTTATTGCCAAATTCAGACTTAAATTGAAGAAAGTAGGGAAAACCACTAGACCATTCAGGTATGAACTAAATCAAATCCTTATGATTGTACAGTGGAAATGAGAAATAGATTTAAGGGACTAGATATAATAGAGTGCCTAAAGAACTATAGATGGAAGTTCGTGACATCGTACAGGAGGCAGTGATCAAGACCATCCCCAAGAAACCATTTTGCCTGAGGAGGCCTTAAAAATAGCTGTGAAAAGAAGGGAAATGAAAGGCAAAGGAGGAAAGGAAAAGAAAGATATGCCCATTTGAATGCAGAGTTCCAAAGGAGAGATAAGAAAGCCTTCCTCATTGATCAATGCAAAGAAATAGAGGAAACCAATAGAATGGAAAAGACTAGAGATGTCTTCAAGAAAATTAGAGATACAAAGGGAGCATTTCATGTAAAGATGGGCACAATAAAGGACATAAATGGTATGGACCTAACAGAAGCAGATGATATTAAGAAGAGGTGACAAGAATACACAGAACTATACAAAAAAGATCTTCATGACATACATAATCATGATGGTGTGATCACTCACCTAGAGCCAGACATCCTGGAATGAGAAGTTAAGTGGGCCTTAGGAAACATCACTATGAACAAAGCTAGTAGAGGTGATGGAATCCTAGCTGAGTTATTTCAAATCCTAAAGGATACTGCTGCTAAAGTGCTGCAGTCAATGTACTATCCAGTTTGGAAAACTCAGCAGCGGCCAAAGGACTGGAAAAGGTCAGTTTTAATTCCAATCCCTAAGAAAGGCAATGCCAAAGAATGCTCAAACTACTGCACAATTGCACTCATCTCACATGCTAGCAAAATAATGCTCAAAATTCTGCAAGCCAGGATTCAACAGTACTTAAACCATGAAGTTCCAGATGTTCAAGCTGGATTTAGAAAAGGCAGAAGAACCAGAGATCAAATTGCCAACATCCATTGGATCATGGAAAAAGCAAGAGAGTTCCAGAAAAACATCTATTTCTGCTTTATTGACTATGCCAAAGCCTTTGAATGTGTGGATCACAACAAACTGTGGAAAATTCTTAAAGAGATAGGAATGCCAGACCACCTTATTTGCCTCCTGAGAAATCTGTATGCAGGTTAAGAAGCAACAGTTAGAACCAGACATGAAACAACAGACTGGTTCCAAATCAGGAGAGGAATGTGTGAAGGCTATATATTGTTACCCTGCTTATTTAACTTATATGCAGAGTACATCATGAGAAATGCTGGACTGGATGAAGCACAAGCTGGAATCAAGATTGCCAGGAGAAATATCAATAACCTCAAATATGCAGATGACACCACCCTTATGGCAGAAAGTGAAGAACTAAAGAGCCTCTTCATGACCGTGAACAAGGAGAGTGAAAAAGTTGGCTTAAAACTCAATATTCAGAAAACTAAGATCATACATGCAGTCCCATCACTTCATGGGAAATAGATGGGGAAACAGTGTAAACAGTAACTGACTTTATTTTGGGGGGCTCCAAAATCACTGTAGATGTTGACTATAGCCATGAAAGTAAAAGACGCTTACTCCTTGGAAGGAAAGTTATGACCAACCTAGATAGCATATTCAAAAGCAGAGACATTACTTTGCCAACAAAGGTCCATCTAGTCAAGGCTATGGTTTTTCCAGTGGTCATGTATGGATGTGAGAGCTGGACTGTGAAGAAGGCTGAGCGCCGAAGAATCGATGCTTTTGAACTGTGGTGTTGGAGAAGACTCTTGAGAGTTCCTTGGACTGCCAGATCAAACCAATCAATCCTAAAGGAGAGCAGTCCTGAATATTCATTGGAAGGACTGGTGCTAAAGCTGAAACTCCAATACTTTGGCTACCTGATGCAAAGAACTGACATTTGAAAATACCCTGATGCTGGGAAAGATTGAGGGCAGGAGGAGAAGGTGATAACAGAGGATGAGATGGTTGGATGGCATCACTGACTCAGTGGACATGAGTTTGAGTAAACTCCGGGATTTGGTGATGGACAGAGAGGCCTGGTGTGCTGCAGTCCATGGGGTCACAGAGTTGTACACGATTGAGTGACTGAAATTAACTGAACTGAACAGAGTGGAGAATGGTTGGGGTTTGTTGAAGTGTTGGCATTTTGAATGTTTCACGTTTCACTGTGTTTTCATCAAGTTGTTTAACATTTCTGAGCCTCAGTTTCTTCATGTGTAAAACAAGACTTTTATCTCCACCTCATAGGGATGCTATCAGAATGAAATGATAATGTAGGTAAAGCAGAATTCCTGGCACATAAAAAGTATCTAAAACTCTTAGATATTGTGTTTTTTGGCCTTGCTCTTGTGAAAGAAGCAAAGTGAATGAGGCCCATCTGTGCCCTCAGAGACATAATATGTCTTAACTAATTAACTGTCATGCCTTAATGCTGAGTGGAAGTAAGAATGTGTGGATAAGTAAGACAAGGGCACAAGTCCCATGGTACCCACACACACCCATCCACATACAATTTCACCTGCCCAAGGGGATAGTCTAAAGCTCTAAGTGGGTACTGGCATTGTGTAACTGTGTATGGATGTGGGTGGATGTTTGTTGTGGATTTATTTTTAGTGACGGAATGGGTATGCTTGAAAACAGAGAATTGATTGAACCAAGGAATAAGTAATGTTGACATAGAGAAGGAAAATAAAGGTGGTCTCCAGTGGAGTCATGAGGTAGAAAAAGATAGACACTGGCTGACCTTCCTCCTCTCCCATAGGCTGAGAGGCTACCCTAGGGGCTCCTCAACCAGGGGGTTGCATGAAGGAAGGAAGTAGCAGGTTTTGTGAGAATGTTGCAAGTCTGGGATGTGGAGAACTAGCTATGGAGTTAGTTGGATTTCATATTTATTTATATAAAAACCATCTATAGTCTGATTTCATACCTTAATCCTACTTATTTTCTATGGCCATCATCTCAATCCCATTTTTTTTCTTTCTCAGATTTCTAATTTTCTCTTAACAATTGAACATTGTATTTATGTAGTGAATTAGAGGACATCCCTGGTGTTTCGTATGGTTAAGAATCTGCCTGCAATGCAGGACACCTGGATCAGGAAGATCCCCTGCAGGAGGGAATGGCAACCCACTCCAGTATTCTTGCCTGGAGAATCTCATGGATGGAGGAACTTGGTGGCTACAGTTTGTGGGGTCCCAAAGAATCAGACACGACTGAGCGACTAACACAGTGAATTAGAACTCTAGTCCTAGTTGTAAATCTACAGCAATGTTTCCCAGTTGACATGGAATGTCCCGCATGACAATGGAAGAAAAAGGGAGGACACAAGATTCTTAGTATTAACAAAAGACAGGACAACCAATGACCTTTGTCTAGAGTGCTATAAAATCAGGGATGATGGCAATGGTTATGCTTTATCCATTGAAAGCTCTGAGTGGATTTATCTCTGATTAATAAAGCAATGGAAAATTTATTGTCAAGATGTCCAGTATGATGCATGATGACACACGGATGGACGTTAAAGAGACATTAGGAGATAAATAGCCAGGAATTACTGGCCTGCAGCAAGACTGTTGTACATGGAAGGGTAAATCCAGTCACATTATCTTTTCATTAAGATTGTTGAAGGTTGATACAATTTTATATATTTTATTCTGATTTTTGGAGTAGACTATTATCAAAGCATGCATAGAGCAAGAATGCCTTTGTTCTCTAGGTGTTGTTTAGACATGCAGCTGGAGCCATGCATCCTATAAGATTGCACAGTAATCATTTACTGTGATTTGTCACAAGAAATCATTTGTCATAACACATGTAGTAAGAATGGCAGACCACTCTAAGGACCATAAATGTCTGAGGTCTGGTATAGTCTTAGAATTCAAGGGCTAAGTTTTCNAGATTGTTGAAGGTTGATACAATTTTATATATTTTATTCTGATTTTTGGAGTAGACTATTATCAAAGCATGCATAGAGCAAGAATGCCTTTGTTCTCTAGGTGTTGTTTAGACATGCAGCTGGAGCCATGCATCCTATAAGATTGCACAGTAATCATTTACTGTGATTTGTCACAAGAAATCATTTGTCATAACACATGTAGTAAGAATGGCAGACCACTCTAAGGACCATAAATGTCTGAGGTCTGGTATAGTCTTAGAATTCAAGGGCTAAGTTTTCTTCAAGTTAAACTAGTGGTTTGTTTCTGATTCTTCTTTTGATGCAGTTGTGCTATTTTAATAAATATTCAACTTAGAACATGCCACTTAAAATTTTTAATCTTTGCAGATTTATAATATTGCAGTTCCACTGTCAAAATGACAGATACTGATACGTATTTTAAGGTAATCTTATATGATTATTTTTCAGTGTACCGTATCAATCAATGTTCTGACAGGCCATAAAATGTTACAGCTCATAAAGAACCAGTAAATACTCAATTTTCAAGGTACGGCAGAAGAGCTATAAATTAAATTGATTACATAACTGTAAAATAATTAGTCCAGTATTTCCAAGATAACTTTGTTTGAAAAGTTCTCTTTCCTCGATCACTGGAAAGGAAGTGGTACCGTCTAAGTCTACCTGGTTTCACAGACTATGCTTGAGTATTTTTCATTTTTAACTTTATGTCCTAGTATCTCCCCTCTTATCCCTTCCTCAGAATGAGCTTATTTCCTCTTCTGGCTTCCAGGATCTCCTAAATTCAGATAGCTTCTAAATTTAGATCTCCTACCTAGACATCTTTCACTGCACAAATCCATAGGCTCCGAAGCCCACTGGGGATGGCTTAGGTGGCATCTTCCCTTACAGGAAGACCCTGAGACCAGGCTTTGAGTGTGAGTAGTTAATTTGGGAGGGTTTCTCGGAATGCTTCAGCAGGAGAAGTGAGGAAGCGACACAGGAGCCGAGGGTTTACCACAAGGCAGAATGCCACTTGTGTGCAACTGGGGTGCAGTCCCCTTGGGGTTGGAGAACCTGGGAGACAGCACAGAAGATACATTAGATTTACCCTCCCTAGAGGGCTGGGGGAGCTAGAGTGTGTATCCTTCAACCCCTCGGTCATTGCCAGCAGGCTGCTTCAGGGACTAACCCCCAGTGCATTGATTTGGATGCCCATGGACGTGGGGGAACAGGAAGCTCTTGGGTGGGAGGAGACCAGCACCTGTACAAAGGGGTGTGGGCAGCACACCACAGCGGCTGAGACTGCCCATTCCACCGAATCACCCGTGGATCCATCCAACTCTGCATATCCAAACCTGGCTCCAAACTTGTTTTTTCCTCCACACCCCGAAGAATATACTAAAATTTACTCCTAGAACCAGCTAGGAACCAAACCCCCTCTGGCTTTCTCGGAGACCGAATCTTACCAATTTTTCTCCTCAGCAGATCCTGACTCTGCCTACATTTTTCTCTCAGCACCTGGTGCTGAAGTACTTTAGACCCTCATCGTTTTCCCCACACTGCCCTACATTAGCCCCTGACTGTCTCTCCACCAGTTACACCTGTCTACCAGCCTTCCTCCTTCCAATTCCAAAATGTAGATCTGACCATGTACCTTCTCTGCTTAACATTGTTAAAGACTGTCCTCGGTGGAGTGGAGTGTAAACTCCTGGTTATGCTCCCAAGGCCCTTCATAGTATCACCGTTCTCATCTCAGGTCACTTCCCCACCTCCCCACATACTCAGGCCACACTGGGCTGCTGCAGCCTTAGCGCAGGCCCTACGGAGGTAGCTCAGCCTGAAGTCTCCCCTCCTGAGGGTGCCTCCTCCTGACTGCTCGCCTGGCGGGGCTGCACCTGCTCGCATTCCTTTATGTTTCAGTGTTACTAGCCACTTATTTGCCCTTGTCCTCACTCAGCTCCAAGTGCCCCAAAGGCAGAGGCTCTTTATTAGTCTCAGCATCTGGCTACTAGCAGAGTACCTGCTCAAGTGGGTGTTCAATAAATATTTGATGAATTAATTAACTTGCCAAAGTTCTTTTCTTTTCTCCTCAGAGCACTTCTATAAGACTGTATTATTATCTTTACAGATAAAAATGTTGAGGTTAAGTAAGCTAAACACCTTACTCAAGATCACAGAGCTAACGAATGATCAAATCAGAATTTGAACTCAAACCTGCCTCTGAACTCTGTCTTTCTTCTATTTACTATCTATTAAGGAGCATTGATTTTTAGCATCAACAGTTCAGCTCAGTTCAGTTGATCAGTCTTGTCCAACTCTTTGTGACCCCATGAATCACAGCACACCAGGCCTCCCAGTCCATCACCAACTCTCAGAGTTCACTCAAACTCACGTCCATCAAGTCGGTGATGCCATCTAGCCATCTTATCCTCTGTCATCCCCTTCTCCTCCTGCCCTCAATCCCTCCCAGCATCAGAGTCTTTTCCNGAGTTCTGGTAGTCCCATCTCTTTCAGAATTTCCCACAGTTTATTGTGATCCACACAGTCAAAGGCTTTGGCATAGTCAGTAAAGCAGAAATAGATATTTTTCTGGAACTCTCTTGCTTTTTCAATGATCCAGCGGATGTTGACAATTTGATCTCTGGTTCCTCTGCCTGTTTTAAAACCAACTTGAGCATCTGGAAGTTCACAGTTCATGTATTGCTAAAACAGTACAAATTTCCTCTATTTCACCCTTTATGAATTTAAAATGATCAGAATTTTTAAAATTTCCCAGAAATGAATGTGTTCATGTTAACTTCTTCTAGAAACAAAGTATTCAGCCTCAGCAATACAAAGACCTACAAGGTTTGCTGTAGAGCTTGTTGACAGTAGCCTGTGAGTTTTATACTGGAACTTTAATGTGTGGGGGTTAGATCATGGTAATGAATATCCATGGTTAGACTGTGATGCCTCTGAGCTTGTGAAATTTAAATAAGCATCAGTCAGCTTGACAGCCAAGAGGATATATATGGGGGCATGTGGGGTGGGCAGGGTGAGAAGATTTGGACATATAAGCAGTAAATTTTCATACATCACTGATTGTGGAAGTGAAATGATTATCCATCAATTACAAAGCAGTTAAATGGATCTGTTTCTGGTTTTTACTGCACTATTTATGTATCCAAGTCTTCTGCAGGAGCTACTTATGCACCACAGTGCATGCTTGACAGTCAGCGTCAGTTTCAGTATATGCTGGCAATACACAGTGGTCATTTCTTTAGAAATAAGTAAGCAACGAAAAGGAAGGGAATGTACTGTAAGAATGCCACTTTTGAAATAAGGCATGTGCCTAGGAAATTATAAGTAAATAATTTCCAAAGATAAAATTAGGTCACCTTACAGGAGTATTTTTTTTTATGTTGTGAAACTTAAAAGACAAAATTATTTATAAAAGCTATTAGTTCAGTTCAGTCACTCATTCGTGTCTGACTTTTTGCGACCCCATGGACTGCAGCATGCCAGGCCTCCCTGTCCATCACCAAAGNTAATTTCCAAAGATAAAATTAGGTCACCTTACAGGAGTATTTTTTTTTATGTTGTGAAACTTAAAAGACAAAATTATTTATAAAAGCTATTAGTTCAGTTCAGTCACTCATTCGTGTCTGACTTTTTGCGACCCCATGGACTGCAGCATGCCAGGCCTCCCTGTCCATCACCAAAGCCCAGAGTTTACTCAAACTCATGTCCATTGAGTCGGTGATGCCATCCAACCATCTCATCCTTTGTTGTCCCCCTCTCCTCCCTCCTTCAATCATTCCCAGCATCAGGGTCTTTTCCAGTGAGTGAGTTCTTTGCATCAGGAAGCCAAAATATTGGAGTTTAAGCTTCAACATCAGTCCTTCCAATGAACATCCAGGATTGATCTCCTTTAGGATGGACTGGTTGGATCATCTTGCAATCCAAGGGATTCTTAAGAGTATTCTCCAACACCACAGTTCAAAAGCATCAAATTCTTCGGTGCTCAGCTTTCTTGAGTCCAACTCTCACATCCATATGTGACTACTGGAAAAACCATAGCCTTGACTAGACAGAACTTTGTTGGCAAAGTAATGTCTCTACTTTTGAATATGCTGTTTAGGTTGATCATAACTTTCCTCCCAAGGAGTAAGCATCTTTTAATTTTATGGCTGCAGTCAACATCTGCCGTGATTTTAGAGCCCCCAAAATAAAGTCAGTCACTGTTTCCACTGTTTCCCTGTCTATTTGCTGTGAAATGATGGGACCAGATGCCATGATCTTCGTTTTCTGAACGTTGAGTTTTAAGCCAACATTTTCATTCTCTTCTTCAACTTTCATCAAAAGGCTCTTTGGTTCTTCTTCACTTTCTGTCATAAGGGTGGTGTCATCTGCATATCTGAGGTTATTGATATTTCTCCTGGCAATCTTGATTCCAGCTTGTGTTCATCCAGCCCAGCATTTCTCATGATGTACTCTGTATATAAGTTGAATAAGCAGGGTGACAATACATAGCCTTGACATACTCCTTTTCCTATTTGGAACCAGTCTGTTGTTCCAAGTCCAGTTCTGACTGTTGCTTCCTGACCTGCATACAGATTTCTCAATAGGCAGGTCAGGTGGTCTGGTATCTCTTTCAGAATTTTCCACAAATCCGAAGTTGCACAAGTATGTTTCCTTACCATCCATTTAAGCTCTTGGATCAGGGCTTCCCAGGAGGTGCAATGGTAAAGACTCTGCCCGCCAATGCAAGAAGTGCAAGTTTGATTCCTGGGTTGGGAAAATCCCCTGGAGGAAGAAATGGCAATCCACTTCAGCATTCTTGCCTGGAAAACCCCATGGACAGAGGGACCTAGTGGGCTATAGTTTATGGACTTGCAAAGAGTTGGATGCCACTAAGCACAGCACACCCGGCACAAGCTCTGAGTCAGTTGGATTCCTAATGGAAAATGTGAGACTTGAAGATTTTAAGCATTCTTTGAGAACGTAGAATAAATGAGAAAATTAATATAAAACAGTTAATATAGTATGTGGACTATGACAATCAATTAATGCTTGCTCCAGTTATCATTAATATTAGATAGGAAGGACAATCACTGAATGAGATTTTATTTTGTGATGTCAATATTAGACACACACATACACACCACTGACTCCCTATGAGACTAAAGTTAGATTTATGATCTATAAAGTTCTCACAATTCCATCCTCAAAGAACACAGCAGACACAAACGATTTGTTGTTGTTATTGTTCAGTCACTAAGTCATGTCCGACTCTTTGCAACCTCATGGACTACAGCATGCCAAGCTCCTCTGTCCTCTACCATGCCCCAGAATTTGCTCACATTCATGTCCATTGAGCCAGTGATGCTATCTAACCATCTCACCCTCTGCCACCTCCTTCTTTTGCCTTCTATCTTTCCCAGTATTGAGTCCTTTCCAATGAGTCAGCTCTTCACATCAGATGGCCAAACTATTGGAGCTTCAGCTTCAGCATCAGTTCTTCCAATGAATATTCAGGGTTGATTTCCTTTAGGAATGACTGGTTTGATCTCCTTGCAGTCCAAGGGACTCGCAAGAGTCTTCTCTAGCACCATAGTTTGAAAGCATCAATTCTTTGGTGCTTAGTCTTCTTTATGGTCCAACTCTCAAATCCATACATGACCACTGGAAACACCATAGCTTTGACTATATGGACCTTTGTCGGTAAAGTGATGTCTCTGTTTTTAAATACACTGTCTAGGTTTGTCAAAACTTTCCTTCCAAGGATCAAGTATCTTTTAATTTTGTGACTGTGGTCACCATCTGCAGTGATTTTGGAGCCCAAGAAAAAAAAACCTTTCACTGCTTCCACTTTTCCCCTTTGTATTTTCCATGAAGATGAGACTGGATTCCATGATCCTGGGATTTTAATGTTGAGTTTCAAGCCAGCTCTTTCATTCTTTTTTTTCACCCTCATCAAGAGACTCTTTAGTTCCTCTTTGCCTTATGCTGTTAGTGGTATCATCTTCATATCTGAGGTTGTTGCTATTTCTCCCAGCAATCTTGATTCCAGTTTGTGATTCATACAGCCCATCATTTCACATGCAGATGGTGACTGCAGCCATGAAATTAAAAGATGCTTACTCCTTGGAAGAAAAGTTATGACCAACCTAGACAGCATATTAAAAAGCATAGACATTACTTTGCCAACAAAGTTCTGTCTAGTCAAGGCTATGGTTTTTCCAGTAGTCACGTATGAATGTGAGAGTTGGACTCTAAAGAAAGTTGAGCGCCGAAGAATTGACGCTTTTGAACTGTGCTGTTGGAGAAGACTCTTGAGAGTCCCTTGGACTGCAAGGAGATCCAATCAGTCCATTCTAAAGGAGATCAGCCCTGGGATTTTCTTTTGAATGCTAAAGCAGAAACTCCAGTACTTTGCCCACCTCATGTGAAGAGCTGACTCATTGGAAATGACCCTGATCCTGGGAGGGATTGGGGACAGGAAGAGAAGGGGATGAGATGGCTGGATGGTATCCCTGACTCGATGGACGTGAGTCTGAGTGAACTCCAGGAGTTGGTGATGGACAGAGAGGCCTGGTGTGCTGCGATTCATAGGGTCACAAAGAGTTGGACACGACTGAGTGACTGAACTGAACTGAACTGACTGATTCTGCATAGCATTTGAATAAACACGGTGATAATAGCCTTGTGGTACTTCTTTCACAATTTTGAACCAGTCAGTTGTTCTATGTCGGGTTCTAACTCTATCTTCTTGACCCACATAGAAATTCCTCAGGAGACAGATAAGGTGGTCTAGTATTCCCATATCTTTAAGAGTTTTCCACAGTGTTGTGATCCACACAGTTAAAGGCTTTAGCGTAGTCAATGAAGAAAAAGTAGATGTTTTTCTGGAACTGCTTTGCTTTGTCCATAATCCAACAAACATTGGCAATTTGATCTCTGGTTTCTCTGCCTCTTTGAAACCCTCATCCTACTTCTTTTTACTTTCCCACAATTCCTAACCCCAGTTAACCTGATCTGTTCTCCATTCCTGTGTCTTCTCTGGAATACCATATACATGGTATTATTCAATATGTGATCTTTTGAAACTGGCTTTTTTTACTTGATATAATGCTTTTGAAAGTCATTCATGTTATATATCAACAGTTTGTTCAGCTATAAAGATATTGATAAAGATAAAGATAAAAATATAAAGATATTGTTGAATAGTATTCCATTATGCAGCTGTACCTTTATTTGTTTATCCATTCTCCCATTGAAAACTCTTTCGCTTGTTTCCAGTTTTTCAATACTATGTATAATGCTGCTATAAACATTCATGTATTGGAGAAGGCAATGGCAGCCCACTCCAGTACTCTTGCCTGGAAAATCCCATGGATGGAGGTTCCTAGTAGGCTGCAGTCCATGGGGTAGCTGAGGGTCAGACACGACTGAATGACTTCACTTTCACTTTTCACTTTCATGCACTGGAGAAGGAAATGGCAACCCACTCCAGTGTTCTTGCCTGGAGAATCCCAGGGACAGGGGAGCCTTGTGGGCTGCCATCTATGGGGTCGCACAGAGTCGGACACGACTGATGCAACTTAGCAGCAGGAGCAGCATGGGTGTTTTTGTTGTTAATGTATTTCTTTTCCATTCTGCTTGGGTAAATAACCAAGCGTAGGATTGCTGAGCCAAATGATATATGTTCAGGTTTATAAGAATCTGCCTAGGTTTATAAGATTCTGCCTAAGTATTTTCCAGAGTGGCTGTACTATTTGGCATTCTACCAGCACTGTGTGAAAAACCCAAGTCTCCCACATCCTTATGAGCACTTGGTGTGATCAGTCTTTTGTTTGTTTGTTTGTTTTAGCCATTCTAATAGCCTTTTTGTCTTATAATTGTTAGAATTCTATTCTTCATATCTTCAGGGATCCTCTGGTACCACATATTGTTCTGTCAAGAAACCTTGAGACACATTCTCTAATTTAATATAGTGGCTTCATTTCAATCCTGAAATGCATCATGACATGAGATACTTCTGAATATTGTCAGGCCTTATGAAATCATTATCATCTCTATCCTCTGCCAACTAGAATACGTTCTCATTATCAGTAATTAAAGATATATTGCAGTTATGTAGATGAGCACTCGTTTTTGCTTACTTTGGGCCTGACTTAGGTATTTAAATTGACAAATGTCAAGGAACACTCAACAAAAGTGTACATATCCTTTGCTTTTAACTTCACTAACATGAAGTTAACATTAATGAAGCAGAAGCCTCCTTTCTTTCTCTTTAGAAACTTGCTTTCAACAAACATCTAGTGAGTTTCCTCTTTGTGCCAGGAAGTTTTCCAGGTGCTTAGGGTACAGCAGTGAATAAAACTTGACCTAACAATGCTAAAATTTTTAGAGCAGATCGGACAATAGGAAATAAATAGTTAAGTAGTATTCTAAATGAAAAGTGTTCCAATCCAAGAACATGGTATATCTCTGCATCAGTTTGCGTCATCTTTGATTCCTTTCATCAGTATCTTATAGTTTTCTGAACATGGGTCTTTTGCCTCCTTTGGAAGGTTTATTCCTAGGTATTTTATTCTTGTTGTTGCAATGGAAAATGGCCTTGTTTCCTTAATTTCTCTTTCTGGGATCTTTTGATGTTAGTGTATAGGAGTACAAGAGATTTCTGTATATTTATTTCATATTCTGCTATATTGTCAAATTTACTGATGAGCTCTAGTAGTTTCTGGTAGCATCTTTAGGATTTTTTGTAGTATCGTGTCATCTATAAACAGTGACAGTTTATTACTTATTTTCCAGTTTGGGTTTCTTTTTTTTCCTTTTTCTTCTCTGATTGTCATGGCTGGGACTTCCCAAATCATGTTGAATAAAGGTGCTTAGAGTGGACATCCTTGTCTTGCTCCTGAACTTAGAGGAAATGCTTTCAGTTTTTTGACATTGAGAATGTTTCCTTTGAATTTGTTGTATATGGCCTTTAACTATTTTGAGGTAGGTTCCCTTTTTGCCCACTTTCTGGGAGAGTTTTTTTTTTACCACAAGTTAGTGTTGAATTTTGTCAGAATCATTTTCTGCATCTATTGAGGTGATCATGTGGTTTTTATTCTTCAGTTTGTTAACATGGTATATCATATTGACTGGTTTGATATGCTGAAGAATCCTTGCATTCCAGGGATAAATCCCATGTCATCATGGTGTATAATTCTTTTAATCTGTTGTTGGATTTAGTTTAGTAGTTATTTTGTTGAAGATTTTTGTGTCTGTGTTCATCGGTGATATTGGCCTGTAATTTTCTTTTTGTGTGTGTGATATCTTCGTCTGGTTTTGGTATCAGAATGATGGTGTCCTTGTAGAATGAGCCTGGGCATGTTCTTTCCTCTGCAATGTTTTAGAAGGGTTTCAGAAGGTAGGTTTTAACTCTTATCTAAATACTTGACAGAATTTACCTGTGAAGCCATCTGATCCTGGGCTTTTTGTTTGTTGGGAGTTTTTAAATCACAGTTTCTATTTCATTACTTATGATTGGTCTGTTCATATTTTCTATTTCTTCTTAATTCAGTCTTTGAAGATTGTACCTTTCTAAGAATTTGTCCATTTTTTCTAGAGTATCCATTTTACTGGTGTATAGTTGCTTGTAGTAGTCTCTTATGATCTTTTGTATTTCTGTGGTGTTGGTTGTAATTTCTCCTTTTTCACTTCTAATTTTATTGATTGGAATTTTCTCCCTTTTTTCCTTGATGAGTCTGGCTAAATGTTTATCAATTTAGTATATTTTCTCAAAGAACCAGATTTTAGTTTCATTGATCTTTATTATTGTTTTCTTTGACTTTATTTTATTTATTTTTGAACCAGTCTTTATGATTTCTTTCCAACAGTGAAGGACTTTACACCCTCACTTACACCGATGGATAGGTCATCAATAAGGAAACACAAGCCTTAAATGACACATTAAACCTGATGGATCTAATTGATATTTATAAGACATTCCATTCAAAAGCAGCGATAAATTTTTCTTCTCAAATGCATGTGAAACATTCCCAAGGATAGGTCACATCTTAGGTCAAAATCAAGCCTTGGTCAATTTAAGAAAATTGAATTCATATCTAGCATCTTTTCTGACCACAACACTATGAGACTAGAAATCAATTACAGGAAAAACTGTGAAAAACACAGACACATGGAGGCTAAACAATATGCTACTAGAAGCCAATAGATTTGCTGAAGAAACCAAAGAGGAAAATACCTAGAGGCAAATGACAATGAAAGCACAGTGATCTAAAACCTATGGGATGCAGCAAAAGTAGTCCTAAGAGGGAATGTTATAGCAATACAGTCTTACCTCAGGAAACAGGAAAAATCTCAAATAAACAACCTAACCTGACACCTAAAGCAATTGGAGAAAGAACAAATAAAAAAGAATGGATGTATGTATATTTGTATAACTGATTGACTTTGCTTTATAGCAGAAACTAACACAAAACTGTGAATCAACTTTACTTTGATAAAAAATTTTAAAAATAAAGCAAGGAAGGAGTTTGTGATCTTAAACAAAGAAGATAGGAAGAGGTCCAGTGAGAAGGTGATGTTTGAGTGGAAACTTGAGTGAGGAGAGAGAGAACCCTGTAGTTATCTCTGAAACCATGTCACAGGCAGGGGAAGCAAGGGCATGGGCTTCAAGGCGTGATCAGAGAGCAGCAAAGAGCCTAGGTGGCTGGTTGCGAAAATAAGCAAGAAGATGGTACAAGATGAGGTCAGAGAGGTAACAGTGGACCATACTATGTGGGACCTTGTACTATAATGACTTTTGCTTTTACTCAAGATGGGAAACCACTGGAAGATTTTTAGCAGAGAAACGATGTGATGGGACTTTATAACTTTTGTGTACGATATAGACCTGGGGCCAAGAGTGGAAGCAGGAAGGCCAGTTTAGAGACTAATCCAGGCTAGAGATAATGGTGGCTGGGACGAGGGTGACCATGAAGCCAACCAGGCTGAAGGAATAACTTTTATCTGAGCATTCTAATAATACATTTTATGCTATTCCTACTTTTAGGGTAAAGAAAAACTCATTTTTAATATGTTGGCATATTACCAGTGTTTGGATTTCATCAAATACATATGGGTGTGCTTGATGAATCAATATAATGCATATTGCAATTCCAAGCAGAAGCTACAGCTATCCCAATCAGAGAACTTTGAATCCATGTGCTCAGGAAAATGCTGCATTTATAGTTTACAACTTAAGTGTAGTGCCTCAGTCAGATAATACAATCCATCTCCGGTACTGAGGACATTCCTCTTACATTTTGTAGCTTTTTATGGAGATACTGGCAGATTCCATAGCTGCTCAGAGGCAGCCAGTTTAAACACTCCAGTGAAGCTCGCTCAAGGATTTCCTCTCTTCTGTGCATGCCTATCACATCAAAGAGTTACTATATTGTGAGACCCTTTTGAGAACTACAAATGCCTCTGACATATTCAAAATGATGAAAATTGTCTTTGCTAAATAAAATGTGATTAGAAAACAAATCTTGGCAGTTTTTATTCAGAAGGTAGCACTATGATGTTAGATCACACATCTTTCTTGGATATTTTGGTGAGGAAAAAAAAAGTCTTGCTTCCTCATCAGCAAGTACTGGTGTTAGTCTTTGCCAACAGATTTGAAAGAAATCTGTCCAAGGTCACAAGCATCACCTCCCTCTTCAGAGCCACTTTTCCAAGAAGTTTCATTTGTGAAGTGGGAGAAGAATATGAAGTTTTTCTAAATACATAAATGTTCTCTGGTCTTCTACTAAACATCTTGAAACATGAAATTGCATTTCAGGTAGCAGTTTCACTTATCTTTGAAAAGAACAAAGTCCTCGTTGCCACCAACTTGTTAAAGAAGTATGCATTCATGTATTGATTTAATGTATGGATATGTTAAGCCCATAGTACTCAAATTAGGGATCTACATAGATTTTCCAAGGAGTATGAAGGCATGAATTCTTTTTAGTGGACAAATGCTTCCGTAATTTCAATTTCCTATTAAAATTTCTCTAGACCTGAGCTACATGAGAACATACTTCAGGTTATTTTTTTCCTTTCCTTCTTTTTCTTTATAAGCCCTTCTTCCACATAAAAAGAGAAAATATATCTCACCCACCAAAAATTTAATATGCAGCATTGCCCAAGGTGTTACAATGTCCAAGACATAAAATACTAACCCTGATTTTCAGAAAGGGATTGATTCCAATGACTAGGTAGTAAATTGTTTTGCAAGTCAGGTGTTTTGCAAGTCAGATAGTTTTTAATGAAGTTGTAGGAGGATCTAATTCATTTTTCAGCTGATAGATCATTAAGTACAATGTTTGGTGAAAGTCACTGCAATTTTAAGAATATGACTTACAAAGAGTTTAGAGACTTAAGCAACATTTATAGAACTGAAACTTTTATTCTCATTTATCTATTCATATAAATAAGCTTTCTCAGGCTTGCATCTCTAAAGATGATAAATAGAAATGATGCAAAACCCTCTCTCATTCTCCCAGAAGGAATACTTATTCAAAGATAGATGAGCCAATAGAAAAATGGCTTAATTCATCTCATTAAATGATGCAATCCCAATAAAAATAATTTTTCCTTTGTTAATTATCTATCAGAATCTGTAATATATTTATGTTGTTTTGGTAAATTATGTACTACTAATAATTATAATTAAAACTAGAATAAATTTTAAATGCTTACAGCCATAGGAAATAAGTTCTAACAATGCATTCATATTTTATGCAGAGAAATAAGATTGAATAATCAATCAAAAGGCTTTTAAGCATATAATTTATATTAAATTTAGATAAAGTTCTATGGTGGTGGTGGTCTAGTTGCTAAGTCATGTCTGACTCTTGTGACCCCATGGACTCTAGCCTGTCAGGTTTCTCTGGCCATGGGATTCTCCAGGCAAGAATACTGGAGTGGGTTGCCATATCCTTCTCAGGGGATCTTCCTAACCCAGGGATCGAAGCTGGGTCTCTTGCATTTCAGGCAGATTCTTTTCTGACTTAGCTACGAGGGAAAATCAAAAGACTTTTAAGCATATAATTTATATTAAATTTAGATAAAGTTCTATAGGTGAAATAAAATGTCAAATTCCTCATCTGCTCATTCTTATGGCCACCTTTTCCTGTAGATCTTTTAGCATTTTTTTCATAACTGTTTTCACCTCTGACCCTGAAAGTTCTAACTTCTGAGCCACCTCTCAATCTGTTTCTGTTGATTATTTCTTCTCTTGATCATGAATCATATTTTCTTGCATTTTTTGCACATTATAATTTTTCTTAGGAAGAACAGTTTGTATAAGGGTTAAATATAGACTAAAAAAAATGACATCTTCAAAAAGGGGAACATTTATTTCCTATCAGGTCACTAGAGTGGAAACTTATTCAATTTGAACTGTATTTGAACAGACTTGAAGCTTTTTGCACCAGTAGTCTGATTTGGCTCACCACCATTGGTTTCAGATATTTTGAGGGCATGATCCAGACTTTGCTTCCAACAAGATAGAATTGGAAAGATTTCAGAACCCTTCCTGTGCATTGGAGTTCAAAACTATGGGTGATATTTCCTTGCTTATAGCCCAATTGACATGCTTTTGAGTTACTGGGGAGTTTTCTCCGTTTACTGGTTCTGCCCCTGTTTTCCACACCTATGGAGACTGAACCTTCAGCCCGATTGAAACTTCCTTCACTTTTGGAGTGCTGCCATCCTGCACTATGAAGACCAGGAATGTCCTGGCAAAGCTTCTCTTACCAGCTTTTAATCTTTGGTAACTGAAAGTTTGGAGTGCTTCCATGCATTTCCCTCAGCTCTCTTCCCATGTCCCCCATCACTCTCCACTTTTTGTGGGGTGGGAGGTTTGCATTGGAGAGAGTCTTTGTGAGCCTCAAAGAGAAATGTTTCTCAGCTTTCCTGCCCTCAGCCTCTTACTTTGGGCATATTACCTTCTATACCTATTAAAGATCTGTGAGTAAAAGTTGGTTGGTAGGTAGGTACATATTCACAGAGTTGATTGGAGTTCCTAGGGACGTCCTCCGCTATGTCATCACAGTATGGCTATTCAATATTGGTTTAATGTTTGACTGGCTTCAGTTCTTATACCTGCCTATCTATGGGGAGAGCCATAGATTTCTTCTCTCCTGGGAAAAGCTTATCATTTTCTGAAATTTCCCCTATTTACATATCTTTACAGCTTATCTGGGGTTTTTTTCTGCAGCTTATTTTATTTTTTTAATTTAAGATTTTTATTTGTTAAGTCAGGAGCAATGATCTATTGTGACTTTGTATATACATACCAGAAGTCCTATTCAAATATATATTAAACCTGAGAACAGTAGATATTATTCAGTATTTAGATCCCATTAGTTTCATTCTAAGTGATGTTTCCACTTGATTTGAAAAGATTAAATTTATACAGTATTCCAAGAAGCACATCCTTCAGAACTATTTAAACTTATAATGAAAAGTTTTAGATGTCAACTTTAAAAATGTAAGGGAATACATAATTCTTAATATTTTTTTGGAGGTGGTACATGATTGATCTCAGCCATAATAATAGAGATGATCTTTCTTATTCTTTCCTGATCATAGGAGTTCTTCGACTGGCCCAGTTTTGCTTTACGCTGTGGGTTCTGTAGGCTTGGCTCCAATCCTCTTTCAGTAGGCTGTAATGGAACGAGGTCAAAGCCTTGCCAATCTCTCTCTAGATGGAAATTGAAGACATTTGGAGCAGCCTAGAACTCTTTCAAAGAAGAGATTTTAAAAGCTATTATTATTCATTTATAATTTTCATCTCAAAGATATATAATTTTTAAACATCCTTGATTCAGATAAAGCTAAATTTCCATTTCTATCTCAAATGTAGTACATTTTAGAATTGTTCCTGGAAAATATTTTTTAAATTGTTATAACAAATTTTTCTTTACCAAGTCAGCAATTTTAAACTGTCTGCTCCAAAATAAACACTATTCAACATATATTATAGGAAACAGATTTTGGTTTTTTTAGTATATCATGTATAGATTTAATTTCCTTCTTTAAAACCTAAGTTTTCATTATATAAGATTCACTTTGGCATTGAATCCAGTCAGATTTAAAAGATTAAAAAATTGTTTTTTTTTTTAACTCACATTTGAAGAAAAGAATGGTAATCTCTTTTTCATAGGTTGCAGACGTTGTCATTTGATAACTAAAAACAATTTAGCAAAATTATTTCTATGTAAATTTTGGTTGCATTGTTTGTTTGTTGTTGTTTGTGGAGTGCTTCTTATGGTGTCAATAATTAGATAGTCCACAGTACAAAATGGTATTTTTTTCAATCTCTATCAATTCAAGACTTATAATTATCTGGACATAAAATAGAATGAAGCTTGCTTCATATCAGTCCTTTTAATGTAAGTTAACTATGTAATCATAATTAACTAAAAATTAAATGAAATAGTTTTAAATCCTCAAACACTTGATGTAACCAAACAATTAAAATACAGACTGTATATCAGTCTTATATTTTGACCTAAAGTAAGTTCCCTGAAAGCTGAAGAAGTGTGGTTTTCCTTTTATGTATCTATCCAACAATGTAAAAGCAGCCCCAAACTTTGCATTTCTCAGTAAGTCAGGATGCTCTTCCTTTACAATTAGAATATTTCATTGTAGTGCATAAGGTTCTGAATGCAATAAATCTTAAGTTGTTGATATTTTGTGACTTTCACTTGATAACTAACAATAGCAACTAACATTCATTCTATGCCAGGCCCTGTGCCAAGCTTTTTACAGGAATGATCTCATTTGACTCTCATAGCGCCCTATGAAATAAGTACCATTGTCTCTGTCCTGGAAACGAGGAAGCCAAGCTTAGTGGATCAGATAGCTTGTCTAAGCAATAACCAGTAAGTGGCATAGCAAGCATCTGCACCCAGATCTGTCTCATTCCAATACCCTTGACCATCATACTTTCCAGTGTATTTTATGTGCTAAATGTGTGTGTGCACCTGTGCTCAGTCACTCAGTCATGCCCGACTCCTTGTGGCCACATGGGCTGTAGCCTGCCAGCTTCCTCTGTCCTGGAATTTTCTAGGCAAGAATACTGGAGCACGTTGCCATTTCCTATTCCAGGGGATCTTCCCAACACAGAGACTGAAACTGCATCTCTTGTGTCTCCTGAACTGGCAGTCAGATTCTTTACCACTGGCACCACCTTGGAGGCCCACGTGCTGAATAGTCATATTCTAAGACACCAAGTGGGATAACAGACTGGTTCCAAATTGAGAATGGAGTACGACAATGCTGTATATTGTCACCCTACTTATTTAACTTATATGCAGAATACATCATGCAAAATGCTGGGCTGGATGAAGCACAAGCTGGAATCAAGATTGCAGGGAGAAATATCAATAACCTCTGATATGCAGATGATACCACCCTTATGGCAGAAAGCTAAGAGGAACTAAAGAGCCTCTTGATGAAAGTGAAAGAGGAGAGTGAGAAAGTTGGCTTAAAACTCAGCATTCAAAAAACTAAGATGTCATCTGGTCCTGTAACTTCTTAGCAAATGGATAGGGAAACAACAGAAACAGTGACAGACTTTATTTTCTTGGGCTCCAAGAATCACTGCAGATGGTGACTGCAGCTAGGAAATTAAAAGATGCTTGCTCCTTGAAAGAAAAGCTGTGACAAACCTAGACTGCATATTAAAAGATATTATTTTACCTACAAAGGTCTGTCTAGTCAAGGCTATGGGTTTTCCAGTAGTCATGTATGGATGTGAGAGTTGGACAATAAAGAAAGCTGAGCACTGAAGAACTGATGCATTTCAACTGTGATGTTGGAGGACTCTTGAGAGTCCCTTGGACTGCAAGGAGATTCAACCAGTCCATCCTAAAGGAAATCAATCCTGAATTTTCATTGGAAGAACCAATGCTGAAGCTGAAGCTGTAATACTTTGGCCATCTCATGCAAAGAGCTGACTCATTAGAAAAGACCCTGATGCTGGGAAAGATTGCAGGCAGGAGGAGAAGGGGATGACAGAGGATGAAATGGTGGGATGACATAACCGACTTGATGGACATGATTTTGAGCAATTTCTGGGAGTTAGTGAAGGGCAGGGAAGCCTGGTGTGCTGCAATCCATAGGGTCGCAAAGTGTAGGACATGACTGACTGAACTGAAGACACCAAGTATCAAATCTTATTCTTGACATACATATGCTTTAATTAGTAGTATCTGCAATGATGCCATGTAATAGAACACTCCAAACTGAGTGCTTCTGATAATCATGATCTGTTGTTTTTTGATCCCATGAGTGTAGGGCCGTCAGGAGGACTGCTTCAAGCTGTTGGTCAGCTGGGCTTAGCTTCAGCCTTAGAATTGGGTCCATATCTACTCTAAGTGTCATCATATTCTCCTTGGGCCAGGAGCTCCCTAAGGCATGTTTGTCTTATGGCAAAGCACAGTGGTGCGAGGGTATAATCCAAACCACACAAGCAGATTTTAGGTTTCTCTTTGTATCACATCTGCTCACAGTCCATGGGCCAAAAGAAATCACAAGTCCAGGTTCCAAGTCAGTGGGAACAGAAAAATATGCCACACCCCATGGGAATACATATTTCTTCACTAAGAAAGAGAATATTTCTTACACAAAGTCAGTCTAACACGTATTGCTTGTACAGTGCTATGGGTTGAGTGCTTTCTTTTGTTACAGTCAACATTGTACATGGTAGGTCTATGAACTGAAGGTGTATGGATATCACAGATGCTACATAGAATAGAAACAGAAACATATTATAAATTATCAAGTGCAGCTTCTTTCCTTATAAATAAATGTTTATATCAATTCTTTACTTTTTAAAATAAAAAATCTGCTGCTATTTAGAAAAATAAAACCAATAAAGCTTAAAAAGTATTTTGAAACAAGGTTGGCTATTTAAACAAAAAACACATAGACATAAATTAAAATTAAATTGCATCTTGGTTTCTAACAGCATTTTCCAATAAAAAGAAAAAGTATGAAAAAGTGGGGGAACAGAGTAACTTTATGTGGAGAAACCTGACAAACACTACCTCTAGCAGGCTGTCAGGATTAACTTCAGCAGTGATAAGTCAGGTTGATGTGACTGACTTACCACTGCAGTTTATGTCTATGTTTTCCCTCCCAAAATGCACAACATAGAAAAACATTTAAAAATCTCAGTTGAGAGACATTTGAGAAAATACCTATCCAGTGCATCTCAAAATTGCCAGTCATTAAAAAATAAAGAAAGTCTGAGAAACTGTCAAAATCAAGAGCAGCCTAAGGAGACACAATGTCTAATGTAATGTGGCATCATAGATAGAGTCCTGAGGTGGGAAAATGCACATTAGGTTAAAACTAAGAAAATTTTAATAAAGTATAGACTTTAGCTAATAATGGGCTTCCCAGGTATCTCAGGGTAAAGAATCCGCTTGCCAATGCAGGAGATGCAAGAGACGCAGGTTCAAGCCCTGGGTCAGGAAGATCCGCTGCAGAAAGAAATGGCAACCCACTCCAGTATTCTTGCCTGGGAAATCCCATGGATAGAGGATCCTGGGGGGCTATAGTCCATGGGGTCACAAAGAGTCAGCCTTAGTAACCGAGCATGTTAGTTGATAATAATGTATCCATATGGGTTTATTAGGGCTTTTCTGCTGGCTCAGTCGGTAAAGAACCTGCCTGCAATCTGCCTGGGTTTAATCCCTGCATTGAGAAGATCCCCTGGAGTAGGAAATGGCAACCCACTTCAGTATTCTTGCCTGGAGAATTCCATGGACAGAGGAGTCTGGTGGGCTATAGTCCATGGGGTTGCAAAGAGTCAGACATGACTGAGCAACTTAACACAGTATGAGTTTATTAATTGTGCCAAATACACCATACTAATGTAAGATGTCAATAGAAGGGAAACTGGGTGTGAAGTGAATGGGAACTCTGTACTCTCTTCACAGTTTTTATGTAAATATAAAGCTATCTAAAACAAGTTTCTTTAAGACAAATATTAAATTGCAATGATATAGAGGAAAGAAAAACAGTAAAAACTAATTAAAAGAAAAAAAACAAATACCAGAAAAAGTTTCAAGAAGGAAATTTAGTGATACTAAATAATTGTGGCAGTTGCAAAAACCCAGTCAAAGCTAAAAACTATGTAACTCTTACTGAATTAAAATTTAATCTTTAAACATTTAAAGCTGAGTATTCTGAAAGCATTGCCCTGGGACTGCCTAAGACAAAGCATGCCATGCCCTCCTCCAGTGAATTCTCCCAACCCAGAGATCGAACCCAGGTCTCCCGCATTGCAGGCAAATTGTTTACCATCTGAGCCACCAGGGAAGTCAAGAAAAAGCAAGGAAGAGTCACATGCCAGTCTTTAGGAATGAAAGTCAACTTGTTGGTTTGACAGAATTCTCTCTCTCTCTCTCAAACACACACACACACACACACACACACAAACACACACACACACACACACACGCACACTCTCTGTGGGGTACCATCCATCCTCCCTGTGGTTTCTGATTCCCTCCTGAACCCTTCACCCTTGGCCCTCCTGGTTACACACACATACAAATGCTATTATTACCTTGTGCCTCTCAGAAAAAGAGGAACATGGACAGGAAAAGGTTAAAACAAATGACCAGCAGTGTGTGTAGGGAGTGGGGGTTGAGGGGAGTGTCTAGGAACATCCCAGGGTCACTAGTAGGAGACTGGCTAAGAACATCTGAGAACACTTCTTCAACTATTGACTATATAAAATGAAGGCAAAACTCCATTAAATGCATCAAAAAATAAGAGTAATTATGCTCTCAATTTTTAAACAATGCAATAAAACATTCAAGAAAAGATATGGTTGGATTTTGATAAAGCTGAAATGGTGTCCAGTAGCAGTGCTCTCTCTGCTTTATATTTTACTGTTTCTCTTGAGAGCAACCTTGACATCCCATTTCTGGTTCACATGTTTCAGAAAAAAAAAAATGAAAGCATATTGTCAGTCATGGAATTGATATACAGTGCTTCTTGACATGTCTATTTTTAATTAAAACACATTTTAATTAAAAAAGGAGAGAGCAATTTTAAGAAGAGAAACTCTCTGCCAGATGGTGATTCCTAATTTACCTCAAATGTGTTGGGAGCCACATGATTCATTTTTGATTAGCTTGGGTTTGTACATTGTAGAGAATAGTAATTTTATTGTGAAAAATAACCATCTACAGCACCCCTGCTAAGTGAGGTAAGTAGGCGTGTGTGGGCATGGTCCCCTGCATTAGTGGGCGTGTTTTACAGCTATTCACCCAGGAATTCTAATGGCATGAATAACATTTCTGTGTAAAAATCCATGTGTGCAAGTAGCACTTCTGTTAATAAATAAAACTCCTGCAGTATCAGATTCAAGTTTGCAAGGGTAGGGCCACATTTGAATGCCAAGTCGCAGAGCCAAGAAATACCTCTGGACAGGGGTCCACTTGCAGTCATGGTCAGGACTTCCAGTGAAGCTGAATGGGAGGAAAATGACTGTTCTTCCAATTTTTGCCCCTATAGTTTCATATCTCATTGGCTTCATTACCAAATCTAAATTCCTTACAAGCTCTTTGCCCTACAAATACATATACCTCACATGTTCCCAGTCTATAGACCATAGTAAGCATATATAGTATATACTATACAATAGTACTTTCTGTAGAATACTGTGTACTAGAACTACACTACGTATAGTTCCACGTCTTGAGACTGTCGTGAATAAAAGAAAGTGACTGGAAGGAAATGGAGAAGGCAATGGCACCGCACTCCAGTACTCTTGCCTGGAAGATCCCATGGACAGAGGAACCTGGAAGGCTGCAGTCCATGGGGTCTCTAAGAGCCGGACACGACTGAGCGACTTTACTTTCACTTTTCACTTTCCCCGCATTGGAGAAGGAAATGGCAACCCACTCCAGTGTTCTTGCCTGGAGAATCCCAGGGACAGAGGAGCCTGGTGGGCTGCCGTCCCTGGGGTCGCACAGAGTCGGACACGATTGAACCGACTTAGCAGCAGCAGCAGCAGCAGCAGAAGGTAATAGTTATTCTAAAGAATTTGTCCTTGGTTAGAGGGGCAAAAGGGGTTTCTGGGTGGCTCCTCCCTGCCAGTGCAGGAGATGTGGGTTCGATCCCTGGGTAGGGAAGATTCCCTGGAGAAGGAAATGGCAACCCACTCCAGTGTTCTTGCCTGGGAAATCCCATGAACAGAAGGAGCCATCGAGTCTCAAAAGAGTCAGACACGAATGAGCAACTAAAACAACAACTCAAGAGGGGCAGAGCAAAACTAACATTGAAGCATTCTAAGTCCTAATTACAGCATAAAGTTAAGCCAACCAAACCCAAATTATCAAAGTTAAAGCACTAAATTTAAGAGACCAGCAGTAACATTCCCTCCATATGTGACTTGGATGCACCAGTTAACATCTCTATTTCCCCAACTGTCAAAAAGAAATAATAATACCTGCTTGCTAGAGCAACTGCAAAGAATGAATGTGATAATGACTATTAAAGCATTTCGTATGGTCAAATAGTAAAATACTAATAGTGAATTCAACAACACTTTTTCTTGGATTTGAATATCAGACTGTATACAAAAGAGACTGTTGGTATTGTTGTTTGCTGTTTGTTTCTTAATATTCTCTCTTAAGACTAAGAAGGAATAAAAGAGAAAACTCTCCAGGTATCTTTGGACCTTAAATGAACCAAAATAACTATTTAAAATAAAGCTTTGAGGCTTATAATTTTAATCACTCATGAGAAACTCAGTTTCCTTTTTCTTGCTCGGATTCAATTCCTGAGTCATGATTGGTGTTAAAATAACTCTAGAAATGAGAATGCAAATTAAAGGCATTGTCAGAAATAACCATGGCTTTCAAAATAAGATGCCATTTAGTTCAAAATCCTGGGATGAAATTGACCCTAATTTGAAAAGAAGAAATTGTTCAGTGGACTCAGTGAGATGACTGACCTTTCTGGTGTCTTTCAAAAAGATGCTTTAGTGTTTAAACGCTGAGTTTCTGACTACAATTTTGAGAAATGACCAGGTCAGAATATTGTATTGATTCTTACAAGTTATTGTAATGTAGTGAGATATAATTGATTGATATGTTGTAGAAACTTAAATTCCAGACTTGAATATCTTCAATAATAAAAAACTTTAATCCTTTTGTAATTCAAATTCTCTTTTAGTGTGCGTACCTCAAATTTTCTGACTGTAGTAAAGATACCAGTCTGGGTAAATCATAGAATTTATCAATGATGATAATTAGTGTGAGAAAATGGAGTAAAGAAGTTAAGTATCCTTGAATGTACCTCTTAGAAGTTAGATATTTGACAGATGTCACATTTATCTTGAGGTTAGTTAACATTAATCTTGCCAAAACACAGTTTACTTCTAAATATTAAAGTTTATTCATACAAAGGCTATAAAGACATGGCTCATTACTTTTACCAAATTGCAATTGATATGACACTGCTGTAATTTATCTATCTAACTCCTACTTTTTATATTAATTTATTTTGCATTGGTATGATTTCTAAAGAGTTCAGATCTTTTAAATTTGCATTTCAAAGTAGCTATAAAATATGTATTCCACTGCAAAACATTAGCATAAAGCTATTCAGTATTATATATTCTGTCGGAAATGCTAGGAAGAATTCCACAACTATTGCATTTCCATCTGGCAGCATCTTCCTACACTGAATATCTGCATAAATATTTCAGCAATAAAGTAAAATTATGAAACATAAACTCTTTAAGTTATATTCCAAATTGATAACCTCTTCAAAATTTAATAAGCAAAGGAACTATGCAATTGCAAAGAAATTACTATAGAGCTTTTCACCTATTTTCAACTGTCCTAGGGAAATAGTTCCTCCTTCAATATATATTTCACTCATATCTTACCTTTTCTGTCCATAAGGAATGAGTATTCAGTGGTTGAAAAATGAATTCCTACCCAAAATAAGTATGAATGTTTGAGTAGTCTAGCTGCCTTTTCCAGAACATTATTCAGCCAGAATGAAAGAATTACGTGTTGAGTTAATGACAGATGACTGTAGTGGAATTGGGACATTATAGAGCAAGAACTTTCTATTTTATTTAAATGAATACCAGGTTTTTTTAGTGGAAAGATAACATTCATCCTCAGAGCTATGTTTTTCAGGATTGGTGATGATTGGTGTGCTAACCAGATTTCCAGACCCTCACTGAGTTTTTACCAGTAATAGCAGAGAGCACCTGTGTTCTATATTGTGAAAGGAATGTTCACATTTTCAAGTATAAATCAGGCTATAGAGATAGGAGATGTACTTTATATGCTACTTTATTTAATAATCTAACTCTGCAAGTATCATTTTACATTATTGATGGCTGAGTCCCTCTGCAGAGTCAGAAAGAAGTGAGTATCAGTTTGGCTCTGCCCTTTATTGATTTTGTGACCTTGGGCAGGTTCCTTAAAACCTTTTAATTCTTTTGCTCATCTTGAAAAGAGTATCACAGTGATGCCATTCGCTGGGATTGTTTTATAAGTTAAGGGAGATAATGTATGGCAAGTGTTCACTCAATGCCTTGCATAGGTAAAAGCTGAGAAACTCTGGGGTATTAATATTAAAACTATTCTTGTTTTATTATCGTAGTTGTTATTACCCATCTGTCCAAACTTTACCAAATGACTTCTTTCATATATATATGATATACACGCATATACTTATGATATACATTTCCATGTACATTGAAAGATCTATGTGTGATTTATGAGGGAAAGCAACAGCCTGGGATTCAGGGCTCTGTTCTCAGATCTATTACTTATTAGGGTCTTTGGGTCAGTAATTTACATCTCGGAACCTCATTTTCCTTATATAAACAGAAGGTTAGGTTTAAAGATGGTAGTCGTGAAAAGATCACTTAGTGAATGGGAGAAAATATTGGCAAATGATATGACTGGTAAAGGATTGGATTATATATATCCAACATATATAAATAGCTCTTATAAATCAACATCAAAAAAAAAAACCCAAGCTGAAGAACTGAATATGTATTTTCTAAAGAAATCCAGATGGTCATCAGGCACATAAAAAGATACTCAATATTGTAAGCATCAGGGAAATGTGAATCAAAACCACAGTAAGATAGCACCTCATATTTCAGAATGGCTATTATTAAAAAGAAGACAAATAACAAATGTTGGCGAGGATGTGGAAAAATAGGAACCCTTCACACTGTTAGTGGGAATGTAAGTTGGTGTAGCCACTATGAAAAACAGCATGGTGATTGTTCAAAAAAACTAAAAATAAAATTACCATACGATCCATCAGTTCCATCCATGGCTATATAGCCAAAAAAAAAAAAAAAGCTGAATAACTTAAACTTCCTTCAGTGCACCAGTGGATGTTCAGTGTTTATGATGGACGCAGAATAGTCTAAAGCTCACATGTCCTCTAAAAAGAATACTTGTATCAGAATGAGAGGTGGGTCTGGTAGACTGGAGCCTATAGTATTTATGTATTTACTTACTTGCTAGTTTGTTGTTTTGAATTAAGTTAGTCATAGCCTAAGCTTTAGAATTGTAATGTTGCATGTGCATCAGTTTGATACAGTCATCCTCTTCCTCCACTAAGTATACTCACTTTTTTGTTAAGTGTTTTGTTATTTTGTCAGCCATGGAGATCTGAACATCGCTGTCAAACTATATTACTAGCTATCACTTCATCGTCCTCTACTACAATCCCATCATAGTATGTTGCCCATACCATAAGACCCAGCACTTTTATTCCTAGGTATATACTTGGCAGAAATACACACACATACACTCACACACACATATATAAAGACATATTTGAAAATATTTGTAGTAGCAACTTTTTCTTTTTTTAATGTTTTAATTGAAGGATAAGTGCTTTATAATGTTGTCTTACAATGCAAATCAGTTATAATTATTTTAGTATCTATCTACCCTCCCTTTTGAGCCTCCCTCCCCCATCCCATTCCACCCCTCTAGGCTGTTACAGAGCCCCAGACTGGGCTCCCTGTGTTTCACAGCAGCTTCCCACTAGTTATCTATTTTACCCATGATAGTGCATATATGTCAGTGTGGAAAAGCACCTTTTGTAATATCCTCAAAATGTCATTGACCCAATGCCCATCAGCAGCAGAGTGGATACAAAAAATTATAGCAGGGTCACACTGTGTGTCAGGCTTAAAGAAGATGTCCCTTGTATGTTATAATTGCTTAAAAATCTTCAGAATTATGCAACTATTATTATTCTGTTTTACAAGAAATCAAGGAAGCTCTGAAGGCTAAACTGACTTGTCTAAAAGTGTTCATGTGGTAAGTGAAAGTGAAAGCTGTTCAGTCACATCTGACTCTTTGCAATCCCATGGACTATATAGTCCATGGAATTCTTCAGGCAAGAATACTGGAATGCATAGCCTTTTCCTTCTCCAGGGGATCTTCCCAACCTAGGGAGCGAACACAGGTCTCCTGCATTGCAAGCAGATTCTTTACCAGGGGAGCTACCACAGAAGCACTATGTGGTAAGTACTGTATCCAAATAAAGTTCTTCCAGATTCTAAAGACCAGACCCTTGATCACACCTCACTGTCACTTAATAGCTGTTATTTATTAAGCACTTTGTATGTGACTCCTAGATACTTTACATGTATGTATCAGTGGATTTAATCTCACCCCATTTTAACCTCACACTAGCTGCAAGGTTAAGAAACTGAAACGCAGAGAAACAAGAAAGTGGGAAAGTTGAAGTTAAAAACTAGCTCTTTTGACCTCAAAACCCACACTTGTTTCGTCACGACATGATATCTCATATGGTATAAGCTGCATGCTTTTTGCTATAAATAAATTTATGAGATTTTTAGTGGAAAGTTTTCATGTTTAAAATCAGAAATTGTATAGTAAAAAGCATTTGGTTGTATTGTAATTATTTATCCTGAGGTGTAAAACTGTCACTATTAAATTTGATAGTCTGCTTTGATCTTTTTTTTTTTCACTCTTAATTAAAAATAGTGATGGGGAAAAAGCAATTGGAGGAAATTGATGTTTCCATAAAATAAACTTGGTACTTTAAACATTTATGTTCAAAGAATAATAGTAAGGTGGCCTGATGTTTTTATCTGAAATTTGTTGGGAAAAATTGATAAATGTGTTTAAGGTTATTTTTATTAGAAAAACGGAGAAGGCAGTGGCAACCCACTCCAGTACTCTTGCCTGGAAAATCCCATGGACAAAGGAGCCTGGTAGGCTGCAGTCCATGGGGTCGCTGGGAGTGGGACACAACTGAATGACTTCCCTTTCACTTTTCACTTTCATGCATTGGAGAAGGAAATGGCAACCCACTCCAGTGTTCTTGCCTGGAGAATCCCAGGGATGGGGGAGCCTGGTGGGGAGCCTGGTGGGCTGCCATCTATGGGGTCGCACAGAGTCGGACACAACTGAGGTGACTTAGCAGCAGCAGCAGCAGCATGGTACACATTAGTGAGCAGGAGATGAGAGTGAAGGAATTTTTGTATCAGTTGTGTTCTAATATCTTCACTGGCTTAACCCCAGTGAGTGGTACATTAAGCGCACAGCAAAATGGATAGAGAAATCATAGACTGTCAGATCTAGAAGGAACCTTGTTGTTTAATCACTAAGTTGTGTCTGACTCTTTTGCAACCCCATGGACTATATAGCCTGCCAGGCTCCTCTATCCATGGGATTTCTTAGGCAAGAATACTGGAATATTCTTGTCATTTCCTTCCCCAGGGGATCTTCTTGACCCAGGGATAAAACCTTGTCTTCTGCATTGGCAGGCTGATTCTTAAGCCCCTGAGCCTCCAGGGAAGGCCACAGAAGGAACCTTAGAGTTTGTCAAACCTCTTACTATACAGAAGGGGGAAACTGAAGCCTTAGACATGAAGAGAGGGGCTACAGATAACATAACTTTTCCAGGGTAGAGTGAAGCAAACTTAATCATTATCTCCAACACTGGAAGATAAAACTACCACTGGTGCAGTGGATAAGTTTGAGAGCTACTGATATGAGAATTTTTAAAAATGTATTGATATGTTTATTTGTTTTTTATTCTCACTGTTGAAAAGATGTAGAAGAATAAAAAATATTTTCCCAAGAGTTGTCCAAGCCTGTCCCATTCTTACTCCTTGGAAGGAAATTATGACCAACCTAGATCGCATATTCAAAAGCAGAGACATTACTTTGTCAACAAAAATCCATCTAGTCAAGGCTACGGTTTTTCCAGTAGTCACGTATGGATGTGAGAGTTGGACTCTAAAGAAAGCTGAGCACCGAAGAATTGATGCTTTTGAACTGTGGTGCTGGAGAAGACTCTTGAGAGTCCCTTGGACTGCAAGGGGATCCAACCAGTCCATTCTAAAGGAAATCAGTCCTGGGTGTTCATTGGAAGGACTGGTGTTGAATCTGAAACTCCAGTACTTTGACCACCTGATGCGAAGAGCTGACTCATTGGAAAAGACACTGTTGCTGGGAAAGATTGAAGGCAGGAGAAGGGGATGACAGAGGATGAGATGGTTTCATGGCATCTCCGACTCGATGGACGTGGGTTTGGGTGGACTCTGGGAGTTGGTGATAGGGAGACCTGGTGTGCTGTGGTTCATGGGGTTGCAAAGAGTCGGACACGACTGAGTGACTGAACTGAACTGACTGAACTGTCCCATTTAAGTCTGAACAGCCTTCATGCTTCATCATTCAGGGATTTTGGATCTGCAGCAGACCTGACAGTAATCGCGTCTCTACCCTGTCTGGCGCTGTACCACAGAAACCCCAGATTCTCACAAGTCCTCATTTTGTTCTATTTCCCACCTTCCTCACAAGGATAAATTCAGCTTCTTAATTATACCAGGCCCCTTAATTACACCAGGCCTTTTGTACATGCAGTTCTCTCTGCCTGTGATACTTGTATTCCTCAGTCTACTTAGCGAGAATCTTTCAGTTTCGGTCTGAAGTTAAAGGTAGGGTTGCCAGATAAAATATAAGATGCCCAGCCAAACTCATATCTCACATAAGCAGCAAATGTCTCTTTTGAATAAATATCTTCCAAATATTGCACAGCAAAGCTTATACTAAAAAATTACTCATTGCTTACCTGAAATTCACATTTAGTGGTGCACCTTGTATTAATTTTTTTTTACATAAAGGTAGACTGATAAGCAGTTGTAAAAAATAATACAGACATCCTGTATACTCTTCATCCAGCTTCTCCCAATGGTAATATCAGGTATAACTATAGTATAATAACACAGCTAAGAAACTGACAATGATACGATCCAGTGATTTTATTCAAATTTCATCAGTTTTACAAATACTGTGTGTGTGTGTGTGTATGTGTGTGTGTGTGTAGTCTATGCACTTTTACCAAGTGTAGATTTATGCACCAACCACAATCAAGATACATACCAGTTCCATCGTGAGGATTCCTATTACTGTTTAGAGCCACAGCCACACTCTCTATTCTTCCTTCCCTAAGCCCTGGCAGTCACTAATCTGTCCCCTCACTAAATATCTTTGTTAAGAGATGAACATTTCTAATAGTTCAATTCTTACTTTAACATATATTGGGGAAATGTGCTGTACTGAGTCACTCAGTTGTGTCCAGCTCTTAGAGACCCCATGGGCTGCAGCCCGCCAGGCACCTTTGTCCATGGGATTCTCCAGGCGAGAATATTGGAGTAGGTTGCCATCCTCTCCTCCAGAGGATCATCCCAACTCAGGGATAAAACCCAGGTCTCTCACATTGCAGGCAGATCCTTTACCATCTGAGCCACCCAGAAGCCCAAGAATACTGGAGTGGGTAGATTATCCCTTCTCCAGGGGATCTTCCTGACCCAGGAATTGAACCAGGATCTCCTGTATAGCAGGCAGATTCTTTACCTGTTGAGCTTCTAAGGAAAATTATTACTTTATAATCATCCATTTCAGAGATACTGCGTAGGATGAAGGTAACTTAGGTACTTGAGTTTTGTAAAAGAGTCAGTTTAAAGAAACATAGTGAGTAAGCAATAATTCCAATGATGTACCACTATAAGAAAAATTGTAGAGGTGGTGGGTGAGATGATAGGAAACAGAACATTTAAGGCAGATAGAAGAAGTAGATTAAATGGAGGGAAACCATCTGTTCATCTATCTCTTTAAGGGTAATTCTAAAGGTTACCCTTAAATGTGAGCTGGGCATCCCAAGCCAGTACCTCTAGTCCAATTTCCAGGGCTCAGTTGCAAATTCAAATAATTATCCCCATACATTTGAGCAAACGTAAGTGATTAAGTACAAGATAGCTCAGATATACTCTGGCTGATTCTCTCTGAATAGAATAGAAATTACCATGTGGCAAGCAGAGTCTAAACTTCTGAAGTTTTATTAGACATAGTTTGGTTTTTCTACTTGTAATTCATACTCAGTTCTTAAAGAACTAAAAGGAAAATATAAGGTAGAAATTAGCATACCTGAGCATATTCTAACATAAGGGCTAAGGAGAGGCGTTTGCATAAATCTGCAAAAATTATTTGTATCTTCATATGCAAAAAGGGTGAGAAAGAAGCAGGGCTGAAAATATATATGATCATGTGGGTGGAAGGTATTCTTATTGTTTGTTTTATTCTTTCTGTAGGTGTAATAACAAAGGAAATAGTTTAAAAAGAAAGCTTAAGTACAGATATTTTACTATTTTCTTCATCAAGAAAATAGTATTGTATTTATTATTGCAGCCTTTGTATTAATGAGAATAGAATCTCTACTCCCAATGTATCTATTTATCTCCTATCTGTTAAACTAAAACCACAACAGGGAATCTACAGTGAGTTTTCATCCAGAAGAAATACAGCATCAATTCCATTAAACACCACTTTCTACCCTCCTATACACACAGTAGCCATTCAATAAATATTTGTTGTCTGCTGCATTGATTTAATTTAGAATAACTTTTTACTAGTTTTGACAGCGAATCTTAAAGTTACAAACTGTTTCATATCCTAGTGAATAAAATTCAAATTCATAAAATTTGAATTTTATGAAAACTATTACCACTAGAGATATTTAAAATTTTTATTTGTGTTTTCATTTCCCATGAACTTCTAAATGACAATGAAATTGAGTGAAAAATTCCTCTTACTCACTGACTTACAACATTAAGAACAAATCTAATCTTTGATTTGAGCTAAATTCACTCCACAATTTCAGTACTCTTTCTTAAAAAATTAACTTAGCTTTTACTGAAAATACACAGCAGAAATGGGGTGGTGCTACAGTTAGTGTAATCTTTAACACAAGCCATTCTAATTCTGGCTCTTAATATAAAATAACAATTCTGTATTTGAGAGTCTTCCTGCATCCTAATTAGAAGCACCATGTTACTATATATCCAGAGGCTATGTCTGTAATATTTATCACTGCATTAATTCATAGAAGTTTTCCCCTGAATATTATGAAGACAGTCAGTGCATATTTTCTTTCAGAAAAATGAGTCTGGAGTTTCTCAATGGCTATTTAAGGAAAGAAAAAAAAAAACCCCTTCATTTCATGTTCTAAATTTTATAAGCCAGACTTCTATAGCATTCTTCTTATTGGAAATTTGAAGAATGGGAAGTGATTATTCTCCTGAGGAAAAAGTACAGTGAAGATAGCTTAAATGGTGATTTTTCACTAAATAGAAGGACTATTGATACCAGGGTAACTCTCACTTTAAAATCTGGTGGAGATAAAGGGAACAACTTTACTAAGAGTACTAGTAGGGTTAGCATTTTTAAATGCTAAATGCAATGGCTATTTATAAGAAAAAACTTGTAGCTTTTATTCCACATCCAATACCAGAACTGTGTTAGGAAGGAAAATGCAAGTGCGATTCTAGTTTGACACTTCATCATAATATTTAAAGGAGCCACAGACAGAAATGGGTTCTCCTGGAAGAATTTCTTGCCTTTTCTATCCTGCTAATTAATATGCTAAACATAACTAGATTGGCAAGGCTGAATCCATTTCCTCCCAAGGATGGATTGAACTTCTGGCTGTGTTTATTGATAAAGCATTTGCAAGTCCACTAGACCTGCCAGGTTGTGCCCAGTTTACAGATAAAGGGTGGATTTGGGTCACATCAACAGTTTTCTGAGGTTGTCCTACCCTGAAGACATTACAATAAGACACGAGGGGAAGATGGACTCGACGCTTTTATACACACACACAGAGACATGCCTGCACACACACACACATATACCCTCAAATTTGCTAGGGAAGAGTTTAAAGAAACTGAGCAAGTCCTCTAAAAGGATGAAAAAGCACCTAATAATTTACTCCCTAGAAGTCTGTCAGGAGGCATAAATCAATGACACTCATCCCAGTGCAGCGTCTCTCTTGCATTGAACCCTCCAACACCATTACTGTGTCAGAGGAAAAATAAGGAAATGACTAGATCAAAACAGCCAGGGCTGAGGACATTTATCTTAGTCATTAGTGCACAGGAAGGTGACATTATATAAGATCGGATTGCTATGTACTCAGAAATCTGAAAATCAATTTCTTCAGATGCATGAAATAGAAACTTGATAAGCATCTATTGCATTTCTAGTGTTCAGTATTTATCATGGACTCAAAATTAAATTCACCTTCTTGAAGAGTCTCTCCACTCCCTAGTCATAATAATCCTGATCCTTCCTGAACCCTCTTCCCTGCAGTCCTCCAACCCAGCCCCTAATACCCTCATCTGCCACTCAGCCCCGTTACCAAATCTCTGCCATTTCCCACCTTACCATATTTTTCCTGATGAGGATAAATTTGATCTGGACAATTCAAATTAGCATTTCTCCAGGGAGATTACAAACCATAGTGACTTAGGATACTACTCCTTTTACTGTGCTTCATGAAGTCGTTTTCCCTGCTACTTGATTTTAGAAACTGGGATTAGTAATTTAATGTGATATTCTTTATTGAATGCCAGTTCTGCTCATTGAGCTTTCCTGGTGACTTAGCAGTAAATAAACTTCCTGCAATGCAGGAGACCCAAGTTTGATCCCTTGGTCAGGAAGATCCCTTGGAAAAAAAATGGCAACCCATGCTAGTATTTTTGCCTGGAGAATCCCATGGACAGAGGAGCCTGGCAGGGAACAGTCCATGGGGTCGCAAAGAGTCAGACACGACTGAGTGACTGAGCACTCACACACACAATGTCTACACCGAAGAAATTTCTCTTAGGGTTGAGTTTTCTGTTGTTTCAGTTCAGTTCGGTTCAGTCGCTCAGTCGTGTCCGACTCTTTGTGACCCCGTGAATCACAACATGCCAGGCCTCCCTGTCCATCACCAACTCCTGGAGTTCACTCAGACTCGAGTCCATGGAGTCAGTGACGCCATCCAACCATCTCATCCTCTGTCATTCCCTTCTCCTCCTGCCCCCAATCCCTCCCAGCATTCTATTGTTTAGCCCTATGCTGTACTTGGAATGTATTCTTGTAGGCCATGAAAAGTCACCAAGGACCTACAGTACCATGTGCCCTTGGCCATGCCAGATTACCTTCTCTTTGTAAGGAAGCCAAAGGTAAATTCCTTCAGAACGGTAGGTAGATCCACACGCAGGCTTTGGTGGGGTTATTTTTTGCTGTGTTTTGGACTACCATGGTGCTGTGCTCAGTTGTTTTGGGAGTGGTCTACTATTTAGCTTCTGTTGTTACTCTTATCTTGATTTTTTTTTTTGCTAGAGTTTGAACTAGGCATTTTAAGATGGAAAAAGACAGTCTGAGGAGATCGTGAGCTTAACTACACCTCATTAGCTAATCAGGATCAAGTTTCTTGAACCAGCACTAACTTTTGGAAAAAAAAAAAAAACAAACCATCTTAGGGTCTGAGAGAATTAAGAACCCAGAGATGTGGAATTTACTCCCTAGGAGTAGGTTGGAGCCTGGGAGAATTTTGACTCATTATAGTTTTTAACTTTGTGTCTGAAGAAGCAGTTCACACAGAGGCAGGCAGACAGAACAGAGCCTTCGTTACAGCTGAAACGTGCATCGCGAGCACCCTTTATGTCTGGCAGAGGCCACGCTAAATAGAGCGCAGTTCTAAATTATACTTCTCACAATGCTTCCCAAAGAGAACATGGCAAATGGATTCAATTCTTTTAAACCAAATTGGATATCCAAAAGTAAATTCAAACAACCAACCTAGTTTTTATGTGTTCCTTTTCCATAATTTCACCGCATTCTCATTATTTGAATTGAGTTAGATCAAATTTAAGATAAAACACCCTAACACAAATTTGTAGAATGAGTTTTTAAAAGAGAGAAAAAGAGACTTGTTTTGAGATGGAGAGATAGCTTACCTATATTCGAATATCACTTGTATTCATAATGTTTCCCTGGCTAGCAATGGTGGCTTTTGTTATGAAAATAAAGCTGAGAAAATATGAGTTTAGGAGTGAGCTGTCACAGAACATAGTAAGATATTATCGGATGCCCACATGAAAAAACTTAGAGCAGACTAAGAATAAATGCTTTTTTTTCTTATGCATTTCAAGATTACTGAGAATAATTGAAATTCTAGGGAGAGGCATATTTTTCATACATGGCACAAAATCTGCGTGGACACACACACAGCACACACACAGACTCACATATTAGCTGGAAAACCAGTCAAGTCAGCCTCAGGTGCATTTTATCCATGAGAGAACAGGAACTGTTGCCCTTTGGAATGTATATTTCTAGGGGAGAATTGCCACATAGACTGCAGTGTGCTTAATTGCTCAGTCATGTCTGACTCTTTGCGACTCTGTGAACTGTAGCCCGACAGGCTCCTTTGTCCACGGAATTCTCCAGGCAAGAATGCTAGAGTGGGTTGCTGTTTCCTTTTCCAGGAGATTGTCCCAACACAGGAATCAAACCCAGGTCTCCTGCAATACAGGCAGATTCCTTACGATCTGAGCCACCATAGAAGCCCATACTACATAGACTAGCATGACTCATATATCTAACCAAAGCTTATGAATGAATTCTAGTGTAGGGTCTGCTAAAAGTGTTGTATTTATCTTGATTTTGGAATTAACATTTTTATTTCATTGAAGTGTTTCCCTATTGTATTAATATGTATAAAATCCTCTTGAAAGTGAAAGTGAAGTTGCTCAGTCGGGTCCGACTCTTTGAGACCCGGTGGACTGTAGCCCACCAGGCTCCTCCATCCATGGGATTCTCCAGGCAAGAACCCACTGGAGTGGGTTGCCATTTCCTTCTCCATGGGAATCTTCCCGACCCAGGTATCAAACCCAGGTCTCCCACATTGCAGGCAGACGCTTTAACCTCTGAGCTACCAGGGAAGTCCCCTGTGGCTTCTTAAAATCCTCTTAAGAATGTGTAAATAGTATCTATTTCTTTATTGAAGCAAGAAACATATATTGAAAAAATACTGAGCACCGGGCACTATCTTCCATATGTAATGAAAGCATGAATAAAAAAACCAAACACAGTCACTACCCTTGGAATCATACCTTCCGGGAGGGCCACAGGATATAATGAACTGAGGAATAATGTGAGGGTGCTGTGGGAGCCATGTGTAGACGGCCATAGAAGATCAGGTTAAGAACAACCGACTCTGCCTCCATGGGATAAGCACAAGGGAAGGCTTCCACTGGTGGGAGGAGGGAAGGGGTGGTATCTAAACCAAACTTTGGAGGATGAGGCTTGGTACCTGGGAACCGCTGGTTGCATGAATAGCAACCGAAAAACAAAGTAAGAAGGGGCTTGATTTAGCACAAAACCAGGAGCCATCAATGGCTGTCATGGAGGCAAACACAGAGCCTAAGGGGAAGGGGGAAAGAAGGGTGGGGCAGTCAGATGAGAAATTGTTGGACATGCCTGGCTGCTCCACTATCTTTTATTATACGCAGCATCTATCTGAGGACTCCCATAAAGGTGGTTGGAGGTCTCCTGGCAAGTCCTCAGGAACGGTGGGAGAAAAAGCCAATCCAGGCAGAGCAAACAGCCTCTCAAAGGCAAAACTTTGCAGTGTAATCAGGGAAACTGCAAGTGGTAGTGGTGACTTGAGTGTGAAGCACGGGCCTGAGGTACAGTGCCATAGCCCTACCTACTGGAAGACCTGTGACAGGAATCAACCCCTCTCTCCCCCCAGAGCATGGCAGGGGCTCCCAGGGGGCAGTGAGAGACTGAAGGCCTTAACAGTCTGAACTTCTCAAAACGAGCCACCCTGATATTGATGAAACTGCTTCAGCAGAACTTTGCTGTTGACTTTTAAGCTTCCCAAGCAAATACCCCATAGAGTGTCAAAGTCATTGCCAAAAACAGGTGCTTAAACAATTGGACAAAACTCCTGTTGGTACATCACATCATGTAGGCTTAAAATTGTGTAATCTATATAAAATCCACAAAGCAGCCTAGAAAATAGGTAGGTGACTAAGAGATACTAAGGTACATTTATGAAAGAATCCCTTGGTAGGGGAAATAAAAATGCAAGCATTGTGAGCTGAAGTGTGCGTGGACTTTCATATGGTATTCGAGTCAAATGTCTATATAGCTTAGTACTCATCTGTCTTTTAAAGGACGAGACTGAGAAGAACATGATTATATGCTAATAGGTTTCAGAGTCGCATAAAATGGTGTGAGATTTCATTTTTCATAAAAGAAATGAGGATTACTGATCCCTTACATGTAACAGGAATGAATCTAGTCCTTGTCCTGCCTCTGATGGGTCATGTGACCTTGAGAAAGTTACTTAACCATCTTGGACCTCTGTGTCTTTTATTTTTGTAATGGCAATGATACTAGCTGTCTGTCCACTTAATCAGTTAGTGTGAAAATTAACAGATGCCATCCATAACAGATAACATGTATAGTAAACTGTAGGATACATAGTAAATATACAATCTAAGCAAAATAACTGGAAATTGTTGTTGTTATTGTTTAGTCGTTCAATTAGGTCCAACTCTTTTGAGGCCCCATGGACTGTGGTCCACCAGCCTCCTCTGTCCATGGGATTTCCCAGGCAAGAATACTGGAGTGAGTTGCCATTTCCTTCTCCAGGGTGTCTTCCCAACCCAGGGACCTAACCCAAGTCTCCTGCATTGGCAGGAAGGTTCTCTACCACTGAGTCACCAGGGAAACCAAACTGGAAATTAGAATAGAATAAAAATGCAGTGTCAGGGTGGGGCATGGCTGATCAGCCAGAAAGAAGCTTGTTCCTTAAAGCAATAATCAAAGGACTGTATGCTTCTCTAAGAAAATCTGTCCTTTAAAAGAATAAGTCATCTGATGCAGAAGTAGGTAGCTCTTACAAAGTGAAAGCCGAGTTCATCTCATGCAGTCATTGTGAATGGCAAGCCTGTTGTAAAAAACAAAGACCCACAGGTGTGACTCTTGTGTACCTTCCTGGTTGCAAAGAGTCAGACACAACTGAGCAACTGAACAACAATTTATTTGCTAGCTGACAATACAACATGCGGAGGTGACAGGCCAGGGCGGGTTTAATAAATGACACCTTGGAGCAAACACATACCCAGAAATTTTCACTGCCAAATAATGCATGACTGGACAAATGTAAATAACTGGACCCAAAGGAGCCCTCCCTGCTTGTCTAAAGATGTTCAATGCAAACATCATAAGGAACTCCTGGGACCATTAAGCTTCTTCTACTTTCTTTAAAATTTATGACCACGTAGCCTTACAGCTGAGATTTTAGCAGAGCATCAGCAGTATCTTGTAAAGGGGGAATGTCAGTTTAAAAAATTTGCATACAGTGATAGTCACTTTTACTAATGCATAGGTCTATGAGTTTTTTAACAAATGCAGAGCTCTAATGACCACCAGGACAAACAGGGAAACAGACCCATTTCAGTATCTTTTGTAGTCAAAGTCCTCCCCATCCCTAATCCCTGGTCATCTCTGATCTGTCCTCCATTTCCATAGTGTTGCCATTTTTCAGAATGTCACCTAAATGGAGTTATTCAGCATGCAGTTTCTTGCTGGTTTAGGTTTTGAGATATGACAAGTTATTATAAAAATGCCCCTAGACCAGGGCATCAGAAGAAAGCTAAGCTGATTCAGTTGGAGATGGGGCTGGTTTTAGTGAACCCTGTGCCTCTCCCTTCATTCTTTGCTGCATCAGGCTGACAGCATTTATATTTTCATAAATGCTTTTTGCATTGGGTTTTTCTTCTCTAGGGCATCAGTAGCTTCTGTCATGGACACGTTACTCTGCAGTCTTTTACTGAGCACTTGTTTTCAAATCAGCATGTGGTGTATACAGTGCTGGTGATTCAGAGCTGAGAGACCTTGGTCTCTGCTATCAAGAGGCAGGAAATTCTCCGTCGACTGCTCCCTGGTGTCAGGTGTGTGCTATGGAATTCTCAATTCTTTTCAAACAACATCTGGCTTATTTTCACTTTTATATATTTAACATTTGAGCACATGTTATATGCCAGGCACCTTTCTTGACATTTGGAATAAAATAGTGAGCAAATAAAGGAAAAACTTGTCTTAAAAAAAAAAACCCTATATTACTGGAATTTATAGTCCAACTGGTGGAAACAAATAATAAAACACTCAGTTCAGTTCAGTTGCTCAGTTGTGTCCAACTCTTTGTGACCCCATGGACTGCAGCACGCCAGACTTCCCTGTCCATCACCAACTCCTGGAGTTTACTCAAACTCATGTTCATTGAGTTGGTGATGCCATCCATTCATCTCATTCTCTGTCATCCCCTTCTCCTTCTGCCTTCAATCTTTCCCAGCATCAGGGTCTTTTCAAATGAGTAAAACATTTTTCAAATTAATAAAACATTAATATAATAAGTAAGTAAACTAAGTGCTATGTTGGAAAGTGAAGAATGCTATGGAAAGAAAGAAAGTGAAATGAAATAATGGAGTGCTTGGGGAAGGTAAAATTGCTATTTAAATGATGCATTTTAAGAAAAGATGGCATTTCCTTGATAAAGGTTAAAGGATTAGTCATAAAGTTATCTAGTGAAAGAGCATTCCAGGCAGAAGGCATTTCTAGTGCAAAAGGCCTGAGGAAGGAGCAGACCCAGAGTGTCAAAGGAAGAGGATGAAGGACAGACTGGCTGGAGGTAACAGAGCACAGGGGCAGGAGATGAGATCATAGAATTAATAGAGGACTGGGTAATGAGAGCATGTGGGACCAAGTCGACCATCACAAAGCGTCTAGTTTTCACTCTGAAGGCTTTAGGAACTTTGCAGGGTTTTGAGAGGAGGCCTTGCTTCACCTGAACATTTTATAAGGGTCTCTCTGGAAAGTGTTTTGAAAATAGATTGTAGGAAGCAGTGGGAATCTATTGTGGTGTTCCTGGAGAGAAATGAGGTTGTAAGGACAATGGTTATTAGCAGTGGAGGTCAGAAAAGTTGAATTTGGGGTATATTTTTAAGGTACATCCAACATGATTCTCTAAGAGTTTGGAGGTGAGTTCTGATTTTTATAAAGACTATTCAAAAATGACTCCATTTATTTTGGGCCTGAGGAACTGAAAGGTTGGAATTCCCATCAAGTGAGTAAGGACAAGGCATGAATATAATATTACACATACTACACATCAGCACATGTTGAATGTTAAGATAGATAGTGGATATCTTTGCAGATCTGGTAAAGAAGTATGAGTTAGAGATGTACATTTGAGAATTCTTGGTGTAGTGATGGCATTTAAAGTTATATGACTAGATCACACAGAGTAAGTATCAGATCATCTTCCTGTCTTGGGTTTAATAGCTAAACTGAACTAGAAGCCTGAAATGAGATAGGGAAACCTCCTTCTCTCAGAAATTCAATGTCTCTTACGGTTTGTTCTGGGTTTTTCTGGCCAACAGTTCCCCCTCGCTCCCTTCTTCCTTCCACTGTGTCTTCTTATCATCAGCATCACCAACCTCCTTCATTTAAAGAAAAGGAAGAGAAACAGAGAGAGAAGAGGAAAGAAGGAAGGGAAAGATTTTTTATACTATTGATCATATAGTCATATATGATCATATGGTCCTGCTTCTTATTTTCACGATGTAATATATGTATATATACATATACACATACACACATATATATGTAGTGACTGACAAGTAACTTATCCATATATATGTATATATAAAAATTAGTTAACAATGAAAATGAATTTTGATTATTTATATATCTAAAGAACCAAGGAGATAAAATGGACAGTTTTATTTATGTTTTATATTGGAGTATAGTTGATTAACATATTAGTTTCCTGTGTACAATGAAGTGATTCAGTTATACATATACATGTATCTATTCTTTTTCAGTTCTTTTCCCAATTAGGTTGTTACAGAATATTGTGCAGAGTTCCCTGTGCTAAACAGTAGGTCTTTTGTTGGTTATCGATTTTAAATATAGCTGTGTGTACATGTCAATCCCGAACTCCTTAACGATCCTGTCTCCGTTCCCTTAACCCCTGGTAACCATACATTCATTCTCTAAGCCTTTGCATCTGTTTCTGTTTTGTAAATAGGTTCATATATATCATTTTTTAAAGGTTCCACATAAAAGCAATGTCATATGATATTTCTCATTCTCTGACTTACATCATTCAATATGACAATCTCTAGGTCCATCCACGTTGCTGCACATGCCATTATTTCATTCTTTTTAGTGGCTGAGTAATGTGTTTTCCCACTTTCAAATTTTATTGAAAAGGGTGATGAAGAATGTTTGCTGTGATAGGGAAGGCAGCCAGTGAGTCTCACTAAAGAACTTTGTACAGCATGAGGAGACAGTTGTTTACTTCCGTTTCACTTTCAAATCCTCAAGCGTCTGGACTTTTAACGTTACCCAATAAGGTCAAGATTCAGCAAGAAGGCAGGCTTTTCATAATTAATATTTGATTAGCTACATTTTACCAAGAACTGCTTTTCCTTCCCCTGAAACCACAACCAATCTCATAGATGAGCTGGGAAAAGTGTGGAAAGTGTTGCTGTATGCATTGTCCTGAAGTAACTATTTCCTCTCCACTCCACTGGGTGCCCACAGGAACACCAGGGAGGCCCAGGATCTCCTGCCCATAGAATAGAGCCCAGCATTTGCACATCTGATCATGAGCCTGTCATCCCTGGCATGAACACGTGTAAATATTGGTCGGGGGGACCTTTACCCTCCTCTCTTGCATGGCCTCTCTCCAGATTGCTTTCTCTACATCACTGGGGGCTGATCCCTCCACAGAACTTTTGCCTCACTGCTTCTCCCTCCCTCACCATCATTGATGCTGATCACCTTCTCTTGTACCAGGATGAATGAGTCCTTCTGCAGAAAATTGCACAGACCAGAAGCCTAGTTCAAAAAGCCTCCATTTAACACTCACTTCTTACCCCATTTCCCTCTTCTCCATCTCAATTTCCTTCTTCTGCATGTTCTCAATTACAACTTTTCTGAAATTAAACTCATATTACTCTTCCTAGTTTAAATATATTACCTTGGTCATGACCAAGGTCTGGCTTAGGGAAGGTTGGCAAGGAAAATAAAGAGCCACCATAAGATTAAGTTCATTAAAAAGTGAAAGGAGTAGAATGAAAAGATTTTAAAAAGAAAATTGACATAATAAGTAAATCACTTTAATAAATAATAGTTTTTTAATGTATATGTAAGAAAGCAAAAATAATCAAGGACCTTGTCTTCCGATAGTAAGAAAAATTTCATAAGGAGCAGAGTGAAGCACAGACAGAGAGATGACAAATGAGCACAACAGCTGCTGCGCTGGCTCGAAAGCTAGTAATGTGATCGTAATGAACCCAAGGATGCTGGGCCCTTGCAGGCTGCCCAATAATGAAATACTGAGTAAATACCACAGCAACTGTCCCTCCCCACCAGACAAATACACATCTGTGCAAGTGGCCATCTGGCAGGATTTGGTAGATGAAATTGTCATACTTCATTATCTGAGTTTCTGTGAGACCCCTAACAAAACATTCACCAGCCCAATCACCTCCCCAAACCCACAACAACTATTTTCGTATAAAAACAGGACAATTACCTGGAATCTCAACTAACATTTGGTCAGCTCATTTCAAGGGTGGTATTCAGGATTGCAAATTGACATTGTCTCATTGGAGGTCATTTGTTTGGTGTTATTCTGGGCTTTCCTGGTGACTCAGTGGCAAAGAGCCCACCTGCTATGCAGGAGATTCAGGTTCAGTTCCTTGGTCAGGAAAATCCCCTGGAGAAGGAAACGGTAACCCACTCCAGTATGCTTGCCTAGGAAATCCCATGGACAGAGGAGCCTGGTGGGCTATAGTCCATGGGGTCATGACTTAGCAACAAAAAAGCCCTATTCTGACAGAAAGCATAAAGGTATAGCTTTTAATATTGATAATGGGTTCTATTTTTACTAGGTGCCTGGAGAAGAATAAAAAAGAAAATACCTAAATTAAAAGATGCTTACTCCTTGGAAGAAAAGTTATGAGCAACCTAGATAGCATATTCAAAATCAGAGCCATTCCTTTGCCGACTAAGATCTGTCTAGTCAAGGCTGTGGTTCTTCCTGTGGTCATGTATGCATGTGAGAGTTGGACTGTGAAGAAGGCTGAGCGCTGAAGAATCCATGCTTTTGAACTGTGGTGTTGGAGAAGACTCTTGAGAGACCCTGGGACTGCAAGGATATCCAACCAGTCCATTCTGAAGGAGATCAGCCCTGGGATTTCTTTGGAAGGAATGATGCTAAAGCTGAAGCTCCAGTACTTTGGCCACCTCATGTGAAGAGTTGACTCATTGGAAAAGACTCTGATGCTGGGAGGGATTGGGGGCAGGAGGAGAGGAGGACAACCGAGGATGAGATGGCTGGATGGCATCACCGACTCGATGGGCGTGAGTCTGAGTGAACTCCAGGAGTTGATGGACAGGGAGGCCTGGCGTGCTGCGATTCATGGGGCCGCAAAGAGTCGGACACGACTGAGTGGCTGAACTGAACTGAACGAAATCCAAGTAGGAGAACAGGTGGAAACTCTTCAACTTTTGTTTAATGAAAACTGAATTCCTAAAACAGCCAACTTTACCTCTTGCTCTTTCTCAGAATGCTAAATAATTATTTTGCATGTTGCTGGTTTCAATAATAATTTAATACAAAATTGGGGAACTTTCCAAAGAAGGGACACTTTTTACTGTTCTCTGTTGTTAGCGCATCCTGCTATCATCACTCTACTTTTCATTGATCTCAAGATGAGAATTGCATGTTAACAAAGCTAAGAAACAGGGATTTGTAGTTTGATGTAGCCTTCTAAATGGTCAATAAACATAATCTATGAAAATGTTATTATTATAAGTTGAGGACATAATAGACACTCAGAAGTACTTCCTGATTTGTTGTGAAGGACCCTGTGGTCTAAAGGAAATGGATTTCCTAGAACGATTGGTATAGGAATTAAAACTGCTGCTACTGCTGCTAAGTCGCTTCGGTCGTGTCTGATTCTGTGCGACCCCATAGACAGCAGCCCGCCAGGCTCCCCCATCCCTAGGATTCTCCAGGCAAGAACACCGGAGTGGGCTGCCATTTCCTTCTGCAATGCATGAAAGTGAAAAGTGAGAGTGAAGTCACTCAGTCGTGTCCGACTCTTGGCGACCCCATGGACTGCAACCTACCAGGCTCCTCCATCCATGGTATTTTCCAGGCAAGAGTACTGGAGTGGGGTGCCATTGCCTTCTCCAAGGAATTAAAACTGCATATAATAAATGGAACTCACAGAGAAAGAAATCTTTGTTCTTGTTCCTTTCACTGCAAAGGATTAGTTGTAGAATTCTGTGTCTAGCACCTAGTAGGTACTCCATGAACATCTCTTCAATGACTCTATAACAGAAAATATTTATAATATACTCCATGTGGCTTTCCCAGAGGTAATATTTCCTCAGCTCTACTGCTAGAGATTTAAAATTGTTCTGCAGTTTGTAATTGAAAGAAATGGAATGGCACCTCTACAATTTGGGAGGCAGAAATGAGAGCTACAGCTAGTGCAGAGTCAGACAGAGCAATGTGGGAGTGACTCATGAGTTCAAAATTCATCATAGATCCTCCACTTGACTAATTAATCCACCCATCATTCAAGGGTTTATGTGGCCCTTTCCCTCTATTTCAGTTCAGTTCAGTTCAGTTCAGTTCAGTCGCTCAGTCATGTCCAACTCTTTGCGACTCCATGAACCGCAGCATGTCAGGCCTCCCTGTCCATCACCAACTCCCAGAGTCCACCCAAATCCGTATCCATTGAGTCGGTGATGCCATCTAACCATTTCATCCTCTGTTGTCCCCTTCTCCTCCCGCCCTCAATCTTTCCCAGAACCAAGGTCTTTTCCAATGAGTCAGCTCTTCACATCAGGTGATCAAAGTATTGAAGTTTCAGCTTCAGCATCAGTCCTTCCAATGAACACCCAGGACTGATCTCCTTTAGGATGGACTGGTTGGATCAACATAGTGCTTTTCAAAGTCATAGTCATTGGATACTTTACAGCTAATGTAGATTTGTGTACAGGATGGGGGTATATGTCCATTCATTGTCTTAAACATCCTGGTTTGTTCATAATGTTTCAAAACCATTTCAGTGCAAAATGAAACACTTCATAGGCTCAGAGTAAAGTATCCTATATATTCTGGCTCTTAATCTGGTATTTAGCCTTATGTCAAGAATTGAACCTGGCAGTGATGTTGTGGAGTGATGCCTGTATTGTACTGAATTCATTACCACCTACACATCCTGAAGGGCGAAGGATATAGGCAGGTACCCAACTCAAGAGATGAGTCTTGACAGGACTGTCTTCTAATATCAAGTATAATCATCTTGGTCTGTCTCTTGTGATATTGTCCTATTGACTGATATTTTTCTTTTAAAATATTCTCTAACAGAAGCTATATGTTACATGTTGTTACATATGTTGCTCTGTTCAGTTCAGTTCAGTCACTCAGTCATGTCTGACTCTTTGTGACCCCATGAATCGCAGCATGCCAAGCCTCCCTGTCCATCACCAACTCCCAGAGTTCACTCAGACTCATGTCCATTGAGTTGGTGATGCCATCCAACCATCTCATCCTCTGTTGTCCCCTTCTCCTCCTGCCCCCAATCCCTCCCAGTATCAGAGTCTTTTCCAATGAATCAGCTCTTCACATGAGGTGGCCAAAGTACTAGAGTTTCAGCTTCAGCATCATTCCTTCCGAAGAATACCCAAGACTGATCTCCTTTAGAATAGACTGGTTGGATCTCGTTGCAGTCCAAGGAACTCTCAAGAGTCTTCTCCAACACCACAGTTCAAAAGCATCAATTCTTCAGTGCTCAGCTTTCTTCACAGTCCAACTCTCATATCCACACATGACCACTGGAATACCCATAGCCTTGACGAGACAGACCTTTGTTGGCAAAGCAATGTCTCTGCTTTTGAATATGCTATCTAGGTTGCTCATAGCTTTCCTTCCAAGGAGTAAGCATCTTTTAATTTCATGGCTGCAATCACCATCTGCAGTGATTTTGGAGCCCCCCAAAATAAAGTGTGACACTGTTTCCACTGTTCCCCTATCTATTTGCCATGAAGCGATGGGACCAGATGCCGTGATCTTCATTTTCTGAATGTTGAGCTTGAAGCCAACTTTTTCACTCTCCTCTTTCACTTTCATCAAGAGGCTTTTTAGTTCCTCTTCACTTTCTGCCATAAAGGTGGTGTCATCTACATATCTGAGGTTATTGATATTTTTCCTGGCAACCTTGATTCCCGCTTGTGTTTCTTCCAGCCCAGCGTTTCTCATGATGTGCTCTGCATATAAGTTAAATATGTTAGAGGGTAGTATTTTGAGATGTGCTAAAGTTTTTGAGAGTGGTTGTAGAGTGCTGGGGTGTATGATGCGTATCATCACTGCTGCTGCTGCTGCTGCTGCTAAGTCGCTTCAGTCATGTCCGACCCTGCGCGACCCCATAGACGACAGCCCACGAGGCTCCCCCGTCCCTGGGATTCTCCAGGCAAGAACACTGGAGTGGGTTGCCATTTCCTTCTCCAGTGCATAAAAGTGAAAAGTGAAAGTGAAGTCACTCTAAGTGTCTAAAATCGCACCCACTCTGCTACTCTTTGTTCCTTTGTCTTGATCACTTTCTCATATTTCATATATTTATTATTTATTGTCCCTCGCTCACACTAGAATGTAATGTCCATGAGGGCAGGCAATTTGTCTGCCTGATTACCAGTGCACCCTGGTGTTTAAATCCTGACATAGGATGAACAGTTAAAATATTTGTTGAACTAATAAACAATGTATCCTGTGATAATTCTAAATCTGAGCATGGATTTCTTTGCTCTCATGCTTTATCTATGCACTCTTTTGAATTATTTAGCTGGTTGCTCTGATCTAAAACCATCCATCAGGATCCAGATGTGTGGTTTGGTTGAATCAGTCTCCTCTTTTCTTTGTGATATTGCTTCCAGCTAAACAGCTCTATAAATAACTCATTCCATTCCCTGTTGTGACCTCAGGTTGGCCTCAGGTGGCCTCATGTTGGCCAAAACCAATAGCTTCTGTGCTTTAGCTTCCTCTTACACTGGACAGAGTGAACTACCATCTTGTCTCACTATCACTCTTGCCTTTAGCCAAGGACCACTCCTTCTTGGTTTTTAATTTGTCTTTCCACACTGGTCCTCTTGGCAGGCTTTTCTGTACTGAGGGATTCTAACAACCACTTAAACTTAATGGAAGTTGGAATAGCACAGTAAACAAGAGCTCAAGCATTTAATTTGTGCAAATATGGGTTCAAATCCTGGTATCAGCACTTGCCAGTTTGTGCCCTTGGACAAGTTACTTAATCTTCCCTACCTCTCAGTTTCCTTATCTGTAAAAATGAGTTATTGATAATATTCATTTCACATAGTGGCATAGAGTAATCCTTCAATAACCATTGCCTCTTAATATTACTGGCAATTTGTGTCTAGACGTACTTCCCCAGGCTGATACATCTGCTGACTCTCTGGACCCATCTGTCATAGGCCCCACTCATTTTAAAGTTCAGAATCATCCGGCAAAAGCAGAGCTGCCTGTCTCCTCACATATCTCCCTCCATGACCAATACCCTAGGGGTTGCCCACCTGTAGTTTGCATGGGACAACAATATTTAAAAAGACATTTTTTTTGATAGGGAAAAAAGTTTACATTTTAAGAATGATAATTTTTACTTAATAATTAATGACCTTTCTAAAATACTAGTTTCTCCTATCTCCATGATTTTACTAAAAGTATTTTAATCCTCCTTCCATATCTGCTGCTGCTGCTAAGTCACTTCAGTTGTATCCGACTCTGTGCGACCCCATAGATGGCAGCCCACCAGGCTCCGCCACCCCTGGGATTCTAGAAAGGATAAAATCTTGCAGTACGGAATGAATAGTCCTTCTCCAAAAAGAGCATCTGGCAACTGTATCTGCACTGTGCCATCTCTGAATTTGCATCCTTACCTGTTGTGCTGTCTTTCTGTTTGTTTTTCTCATTTCACTGGAGACCGGTAAAAATTTTGTACAGAAAAGCACTGAGTGACAGTCTGGCATTTGAAATCCCATCTTTATCATGTCAAAACTATCTCAAGATACTTTGAAATCTTCTGGGGAAGATTCTGTAGCCTCCTTTAAATATTCTCCTACCATCTGTCAGAAATGTTAATCCCATTTGAAACCTATGACCTGTATGTTGTAATTTACTTTAGTTCACTTGAGTATCTCCTCACTACCATCAAATAATAGATACAAGCCTACATACTAGACACTTTGCTTATATAATCTACATAGAATTGGGGCATATAGACCATCTTCCAGACAAAATTTTTTCAAAAACCAGAATTTTTTTCCATCTCACATAGAATTGAGACTTCACTCCCAAATAGCAACCCACTCTAGTATTCTTGCCTGGAGAATCCCAGGGACAGAGGAGCCTGGTGGGCTGCCATCTGTGGGGTCGCACAGAGTCGGACATGACTGATGTGACTTAGCAGTAGCACCAGCTAGCTTCACCCGAAATGCCCTCAGTCCCAGAACATCCTGATGAGATAGTGTAATCAGATATGCTCAATAATGCAAGAAGTAATAACTGCTCAAACAATATAAAGAATGTCACAAGATACCATATGATTAATTGCCAAATTAATGGTATTGAAAATCTATGCCTCAGTAGCCCAGAATTAGTGAGTGCTCACTGATTGCTTTGAATGTTTGTTCTAACTTATTTGTAAAAGAACACATTGCTGCCTTCACTACTTTTTTTTCGGATACCTTTCTATATTTCTGTTTCAACTTTCTGATTCTTGTCTAATTCCTGACTTTATCTGCAATCTTTCTAACCGCCATCTCCAGCATCTCCTCTTTACTTAAGTCCTTCCAACTCTTTAAGACTTTTCACTTTTTAATGCACCAATAGAGTTATTTTCATCAAGTATCATCTATGTTTGTCATAGCTTCTATTATTTTTCACAGAATCCCAATTATTACTTACCTAATCATCATTTTCTAACTGGTTTGTGCTACTGTAAGGATGTTACCTCTTTTTTTCTTCCATGACTAAACATTTTCATGCACCTGTTCAAGCCCATTTTCTAACTTCTCTCCCCACCACATTTTCCCTCTGTTTCAGATATCTAATCATGATGATTTTTTGTTAGCAAACCTATAGTTTTTTTAGAATGAAATTGCAGTTTTTAACACTGACCTTGGATCAGAAGACCGAGTCCTAAATAATGAAGAGCCCATAGTAACTAAATTTGAACAAGTCACTGGACCAGTAAAAAAACACAGAGTGAAATGATAATTCTAGAAATTGGAACTTTAAAATTGTTGTAACTTAGTGAAATAAAAGTAAGACAACCCATGAAGTAGCCTTTGTCCCTAACAACAACAGTAAAAACTGTCTTCTAAAATATCACTGATCCATGCAATCCATGGGTCTGACAACGCCTAGGTTAGCAAGTGTGGTGAGAGATGTGGGCAGGATGACAATGTAGCTTAGCTTTTATCAGATGGTGCTTAACTTTAAATCCAGCGGGACCTGAGAGAGATGTGTCTGGAGAGTCAGTGAGTGATTAAGCCCAGAGAGGTATGTCTAGACACAAGCTACTAATTATTGGATTGGCCAAAAAGTTCATTTGGATTTTTCCATAAGAATAGAGAGAACAAAATAGAGAGCCCAGAATAAATCCATGCACAGATGGTTGATTAATTTATGACAATGGAGGCAAGAATATACACTGGAGGCAAGAGTAGTAGTCTCTTCAATATATGGTTAGGAAAAACTGGACAGCCACCTGCAAGAGAATGAAGCTGGACCCCACCTTACAACACACACAAAAATCAGCTCAAACTGGATTAAAGATGTGAATGTAATGACTATGCCAAAGCTTTTGACTGTGTGGATCACAATAAACTGTGGAAAATTCTGAAAGAGATGGGAATACCAGACCACCTGACCTACCTTTTGAGAAATCTGAATGCAGGTCAGGAAGCAACAGTTAGAACTGGACATGGAACAACAGACTGGTTCCAAATAGGGAAAGGAGTACACCAAGACTGTATATTCTCACCCTGCTTTGTTAACTTCTATGCAAAGTCCATCATGAGAAATGCTGGGCTGGATGAACACAGCTGGAATCAAGATTGCCGGGAGAAATATCAATAACTTCAGATGACACCAACCTTATGGCAGAAAGTGAAGAACTAAAGAGCCTCTTGATGAAAGTGAAAGAGGAGAGTGAAAAGGTTAGCTTAAAACTCAACATTCAGAAAGCTAAGATCATGGCATCTGGTCCCGTCACTTCATGGCAAATAGATGGAGAAACAGTGGAAACTGGCTATTCTGGGGGGCTCCAAAATCACTGAAGATGGTGATTGCAGCCATGAAATTAAAAGACACTTACTCCTTGGGAGGAAAGTTATGACCGACCTAGATAGCATATTAAAAAGCAGAGACATTACTTTGCCAACAAAGATCCATCTAATCAAGGCTATGGTTTTTCCAGTAATCATGTATGGATGTAAGAGTTGACTATAAAGAAAACTGAGCACCGAAGAATTGATGCTTTTGAACTGTGGTGTTGGAGAAGGCTCTTGAGAGTCCCTGGGACTGCAAGGAGATCCAACCAGTCCATCCTAAAGGAAATCAGTCCTGAATATTCATTGGAAGGACTGATGCTGAAGCTGAAACTCCAATACTTTGGCCGCCTGATGTGAAGAACTGACTCATTTGAAAAGACCCAGATGCTGAGAAAGATTGAAGGCAGGAGGAGAAGGGGACAACAGAGGATGAGATGGTTGGATGGCATCATCGACTCAATGGAAATGAGTTTGGGTAAACTCTGGGAGTTGATGATGAACAGGGATGCCTGGCGTGCTGTAGTCCATGGGGTCGCTAAGAGTCAGACACGCCTGAGTGACTGAACTGAACTGACTGAAGGCCTGAAACCATAAAGCTCCTAGAAGAAAACACAGGGATAGGCTCCTTTATTAGTCTTGATGACGACTTTCAGGATACAATATCAAAAGCAAAGACAGAAAAAGTTAAAAGAAACAAGTGGACTATATCATAAAAAGCTTCTACATAGCAAAGAAAATCATAAACAAAATGAAAAGTTAAGCTATGGAATGGATAAAATATTTGCAAAGCATATATCTTATAAGAAGTTAATATCCAAAATATATAAGGAACTCATACAACTGAATAGCCAAAAAACAAAACAAAACCTGATTTAAAAAAAATTAGGCAGAGGAACTGAACAGACATTTTTCAAAAGAAGTCATGCAGATGGTCAACAGATACATTAGAAGGGGCTCAATATTACCAGTCATCAGGGAAATGAAAACTAAAACAAGTCTGTTACCTCACACCTGTTAAAATAGCTGTCACCAGAAAGAGAGGAGATAAGTGTTGTTGAGAATGTGGAAGAAAGGAAACCTTCCTCCACTGTTGGTACTAAATGTAAATGGTGCAGCCACTATGGAAAGGACTTCCCTGGTGGCTCAGATGGTAAAGCATCTGGCTACACTGTGGGAGACCCAGGTTTGATCCATGAATCTGGAAGATACTCTGTAGAAGGAAATGGCAACCCACTCCAGTACTCTTGCCTGGAAAATCCCATGGACAGAGAGCGTGGTAGGCTACAGTCTATGGGGTCGCAAAGAGTCGGACTCGACTGAGTGACTTCACTTTCACTTTCACTATGGAAAACTATGAAGGTTCCTCAAAACATTAAAAATGCAACTACCATGTGATTCAGCAATCTTACTACTGGGTATGTATCCCAGATATATATTTAATATTATTCACTCATAAGGAGGAAGAAAACTCTGCCACTTGCAATAATGAGGATAAAACTCGAGGGTATTGTGTTGAATGAAATAAATCAGGCAAAGACAAATAATGTGTGGTTATCACTTCAGTGTGAAATCTGAAAAGATCAACCTCATAGAAACAAAGAGTAGAAAAGTGGTTGCCAAGGGCTGAGGTTTGCAGGAAATAGGGAGAGGCTGGTGAAAGGGTACATACTTCCAGCTATGAGATGAATAAAATCTGAGGATCAAATGTAAAATATGGTGACTATAGTTGATGGTACTCTATTTTATAACTGAAATTTACTAAGATAGTAGAACTAAATACTCTCACTAAAATAAAATAATATGTGATGTGATAGATGTATTAGCTAACTAGATGGAGGGGAATCCTTTCACAATGTGTGTGTGTATATATGTATATATATCAAATCATCACAATGCACACTTAAAATATTTTACTGTTTTATACGTCAATTATACATCAATAAGGTTGAAATTTTAAAAAGTTTAATGAGATCGATGATAATTTTCAGGGTTCTTTCTCAGTCCATTGTATTTAATGAAAGTTAATTAAATATTTGTAGTTCCTACTCTGTTTAAATCCCTGTTCAGTCATCACTTTTATTTATTTCAATAATTTATTTAACCATCATCCATGATATCCTTTTGCCAGTGAAGTGTTAAATAATAAAAATGTACTATTCAGAAGTTTTATTTCAATAATGGCAATTTAGCAGTATTGTAATACTGATAATATCTCATGTTATATACCATTTGTCAGCTGTTTAAGTGAATATTCTTTCTCCTTTCAAGAACAGAAATAATATTTCAGGGAGGTAAGTGATCAATGTTATGTCTATATGACCTAAACATCAGGTTGACAATCTGTACCTAAGGATTCCGATGTTGGGAGGAGGGTAGGGGAAAATAAAGCAAATTCGTTTGATATTATAATACTTATGTGTAAATATATGTAGAATTATTTTTATGAATGAATGTCATATAACTTTCAAATTCATGGCTAACTGCCCCCAAGTGATACTTGTCATGAACATAAATAAAATTGAAGAGACCAATTTGGTACATAAATAACCCAAGGGTAGCTAAAATGAAAAGTGAACAGTTTATCTCCCATCCAAATATGTTGTCTGGACAATGCCAAAAAAAAAAAAAAAAGCACAATTTTAAATATTCAACATATGTAGAAAGTTGGGATTATCCAGTTAAAATATCAGAATTGATCGATTTCTTTTTCTTGTGAGTAATCAACTGGCCCTAAACATAATCAATGAACAATTTGCAGGGAAACAAAAATCGTTTTTTTCAACCATATTCACACTCCTGAGAACTATCAGACAGGTTAGGAAGCCTAAATTCTCATCCCACATTTTCCAAGTGTTAATGTGTGTTCAGCCAAAATGCTTTCTTTATGCATCAGCTTCTCCACATGTACATTCTTTTAATGAATGTAATCTTGCTAAAACCTCAATCGAATATGTCACTGCTCTGCTCAAAACCCTCCAGTGGATTTCAGTCTTTGCAGTAATCTTCGAGACGGTGGATCTGAATGCCTGTCTCTCCCCTGACCTCTCCCCTGACTGATTCTCACTCATTCACCTGGTACCAGTCACTCTGGCCTTGACAGACCAAGCATCCTCCCTGCCCCCTTTCCCCCAGGTATCTGTGTGGTTTGTTTTCTTCAGTGTCACATTCTCAATGAGGTAACCCAGTCTCAACAACACTCATTATGCCCCTCCCTGCTAGATTTTTCTCCATGGTGCTTACAATTATCAAACATACTGTACATTTTCCTGGTCTGTTTCATTGATTGTCTTCCCTCTTAGAATGACAGCTCCACAAGAGCAGGGGTTTTATCTCTTCTGTTTCACTGTTGTATCTCCAGCGCCTAGAAAGAACCTTAGCTGGAACATAAAAGGCATTTAACAAATACTCGTTGAATGAACACATGAGCCGGTCATTTATTTCCTGAGCACGAGTAACTTGCTGTGCATCATGCTGGCTGCTGAGATCCAAATGCGAATAAAATTGCAGTCCTAACCCTTAGGAAGGTCACAGTCTGCAGAAGTGACCCAGCTCTTGCCAAACAGCTTGGTTAGTTTAATGAGATACAAGGAGCATTGGTCACATAGAGGTTGAACTTTTATAAAACTGGGGATGGTTTTATGGAGGAAGGGAATTTCAAGCTGAGAGGTGTAGCGTTCCATCAACTGAGTGAAGCCAGAAGTACTATGGGGAGAACAAAGTCAAATATAGGGGCCCTTCTGACATCACAAATTTTTAAAAATTAAAAGAAATAGTGTATATGGAAGTGCTTTGCAAACTAATGCAATAATAGAATGTATGTATTATCTACCTTTGGTAATTTTTCTTTTCCCACTGGCATCATCTCCCAGAATGTTCAAGATACAACTTTATGCAAAAGACAATCATATACATTTGAGCTTTACTGAAATAGATGATAAACTGAGATATTCATATTGGTCAAAGAATATCTGTCAAAGGATATATGAAATGTTTGGCATGCCTAAGCATTTTGTAGATCTGTTTTTCAGTAATTAAAAGCTGTTATCTCTAATTTCTCAGGCTGAGTACAAATTAAGTAGGACACTGAAAAAAATTAGTCTTAAAATAAACCATGCTGTATTTCTCAAGTGTACAAATTGTTAATTAGAATTCGGAAGTGAACAGAAGGGGCTTAAAATAAAGACCTTCCATTTCAAATAAAAGCTGAAAACGGACCATATTTGGCACTGGCATTAAAAAAACTAAGGATTATGAGGACTGAAATGGAAATTGAGAATTTCTGAAATATTTAAATAATTTTAATTTAAAAATTTATATTGAGTGATTGAAATGCATATTTGCCCTTTAGTAGTCAATTTTAATATTTTAAAATAAAAACTTTTTTGAAAGCATGAGAAATTATTTATTTTTGTATTTTTACATTTATTTTAATTTACATTTTTCTATACTAGACTCAGACTTTGCACACTTTGAAATCAACTGCATTTTGTTTTTCAATTATTTATATCAGAGTTCAGCAGACTATGCCTTGCAGACCAAGTAGTGTGTACCTGTTTTTATAGTCTGCATGCTAAGGATGTATTTACATTTTAAATAGTTGGAAAAAAATCAAAAGAACAGTAATATTTCTGGTATAAAATAATCATATAAAATTCTGTCTGTAATGTCTATCAGTGAAGCTTAATTGGGACCCAGTCACAGTCTGTGTGTTGCTTATAACTGCTTTCCCATGACAACAGCAGAGCTGAGTGGTGGCAACAGACCATGTGACCCACGATGCTGAAAATATTGACTGTTTGTCTTTTACGGAAAACGTTTGCTGATTCCTGCCTTCAATCAGTCCTTTCAGTAGAACACAAATTTTATGAAAACCTTGATTATAATAACACAGTGTATCTTCAGGAAAAATAACTTTTATATTTTAAGTGAACAATTATCAATCATACATTTTTATGTTCATTACTCTTCTAAATATCACTGGCCCATTAGCAGAACATAAACAAATTATAACCTTACATGTATATTTTGAATTTTTGGTATATGTTTGTCAGTGGTGAAGGGTGCATGTATTTTATTTAACAGTGAAGGATAAATGTACTTTATTTAATAGTTTGTTCATATGATTTGTAAGTATTTAGATATGTGGTAGATGGGCTCCATTTCTGCTGTTGGCTACACCTCTGCCATGTTAGGAAAGCTGAAAAAGAGAGTAATCACTGAGAAACAGAAAGGGTGCAGGAAGTGAACAGGATTATGGCCAAGCAACTGATCTGACAGAAGACATTTTAAAGAAAATTAAGCAAAGTAGAATCAAAGAAGCTTGCATATTTCTGGGCCCTGTGGGAATCTGTGCCCTAAGAAGACAATTAACACTTGGAAAAGTGTTCTCTTCCTGTTATTCCACACATTATGGAGGAGAAGGCTGAAGCACAGGAAGATCACTGGTCATATTGTTACTTATTATGAGACATGATTAACTGAATCAATCCATGCACCTAGTAATTTAAAGAACCCGGAGATTATAGGAAGATTTACTTTAAAATTTTTTATCATAATGACATACAAGGAATTTTCAACCTTATGACACTAAAGATGCAGTAATTATTGTTGCTTGTGATGGATACTCATTTGTCAGCAACATTTCTTGAGTATCTTCTGGGTTGCAGACACTGCCCTAAAAGCAATGGCATAGAGCTATGTAGTCCAACAGGATGACCATAAGCCATATGTTGGCTGTTGAGCACTTCAGCAGTGGCTGGGCCAAACACAATTGTGATGTGTGTTCTAAGTGTAAAATACATGCTAGATTTTGAAGATACACTATGGGAAAAAAAAAAAAAAAGAATGTAGAAGTCTTTATTCATAGTTGTTTATATTGGCTACATATTTTAAAAATAATATTTTAGATCTATTGGATTACATAAAATAGTATTAAAATTACTTTAACTGGTTCCCCTTTCCCTTTTATCATGTGGCTACTAAAAAAATTTTAAATTGTGTATGCGGCTCCCATGATATTTCCATTGGACAGCACTGGAATGGAAGGTAGAAGGAGTGCCCTCAAGGAGCTCATGTTTTAGGCAGACTGATAAGTAAACAAACAATGGCAGGTGACAGGCATAAACATATAATTGCTCGGGTAGCATACAGGCAAGTCACAGGTGTCTGCAGCAGTTGGTGATGGCTGCTCTGAATCTTCCAGTAGAAGCAGGAGAGAAACTTCAGCCAGGGGAGAATGTTCCAGGTAAATAAAGAATACAGCATGTGCAAAGGCACAGTCATTTGAAATAGCATATCATGTTTGTGCTTAGTCACTCAATCACGTCTGACTCTTTGCAAGCCCATGGACTATAGATCGCCAGGCTCCTCTGTCCATGGGGATTCTCGAGGCAAGAATACTGGAGTAGGTTGCCATGCCCTCCTCCAGAAAATCTCCCCAACTCAGGAATCAGACATAGGTCTCACACATTGCAGGGGAATTCTTTACCATCTGAGCCAGGAGGGAAGCCCAACATATCATGTTTGGGAGACTATTAATAGTTTGGTATGTTTAAAGCTGACCTTCCCTCATGGCTCAGTGTTAAAGAACTCACCTGCCAATGTAGGAGATCAAGGTTCAATCCCTGGGTTGGGAAGACCCTTGGAGAAGGAAATGGCAACCTATTCCAGTATTCTTGCCTGGAAAATCCCATGGACAGAGGAACCTGGTGTGTTACCGTCCATGGGATAGCAAAAGAGTGAGACACGAATTAGCAACTAAACAGCAATAACATATTTAAAACTAGGGTGGGTTTGTGGGAATGAGAGAAGCAAAGCTAGAGAGGTAGCCAGGCATCACTGATGAAGGGTTTTGAAAGTAGGCATTAAGGAAAGTTTTGGGGAAATTTGACCCCAGTCTCACGTCTAAAAATTTGTCATTGTCCAATAATGTTGAAAAGGCTGGAGTGAACCTTCTTCAAAACAGCTTAATGTGAATTCTAGAAATGATATTGATTATTCCTTTTCTGTTGATCCATGAATCAACGAATGTATGGCTTAGACAACCGGAAAAGCAGTGCTCAGAGTACTGCTGTGTGGTTTACAAAACGTAAATATTGCCTAGAAAGGTGCTGAAAAGTCAAAAGACTGTTAAGTAACAGAGCAAATGGTTTTGGAGGATGCAAAAATTACTTACACAGAGGCCGCTTCCTTCAGTTGTAATTCACTAATTATTTATGCAAAAAGCAAGCAATATTTCACTGTCAAGGAGACGCTACAACTTAGGTGACTTATGCAGTCTTCATAAGAAAGAGACAAATGAGCATGGCATCAAGGACTTTGTAAGGATATCATTTTTCAGGCCAGTTCTGTACTGAGAGATGATCATCCTGGCGTAACTACTCTTGACTCTTGATGGCAGAGCCTTCTTCTGCCAACAGCTGTGACCGTCTGACTCTCCAAGAAAAGCTTCAGCTCATTCAGTATCCTGGGACCAGTTGCTTCCCAAGTAGAAAACACTTTAAGATTTAGCACGCTGAAGTGTTAGTCACTCAGTCGTGTCTGACTCCTTGTGATTGCATGGACTGGGACTTGCCAGGCTCTTCTGTCCGTGGGATTTTCCAGGCAAGAATACTGGAGCTGGTTGCCATTTCCTTCTCCAGGAGATCTTCCTGACCCAGGGATCAAACCCGGGTGTCTTGCATTGCAGGCAGACTCGTTACCATGGAAGCTTCCAGGGAAGCTCAAATTTAGCACATTATTTGACTAAAAAACACTTCGGACGTGTTCTGAGCCTGGACTCTGGGTCTGGTAACCAGACTTTACAAAACCCCTTACTTTGAACCTCAGCAACTCATAAATGGGAACCTGCCATTTCCTTTCACCTTATCGAGGCTCTGTGCTTCATATTCTTGTCTTGATCTTCTTTCTCTCCATGCCTGTTCTACTCCAGTGACCTGTCTTATCTGTCTCCCTCTCTGTACTTGTCCATACATGTGAACACGTCACGGTTCTTGGTCTTGTTCCACCCATTAGCCAGTGTCTAACATTCTGAAGGAGATCAGCCCTAGGATTTCTTTGGAAGGAATGATGCTAAAGCTGAAACTCCAGTACTTTGGCCACCTCATACGAAGAGTTGACTCATTGGAAAAGACTCTGATGCTGGGAGGGATTGGGGGCAGGAGGAGAAGGGGACGACAGAGGATGAGATGGCTGGATGGCATCACTGACTCGATGGACGCGAGTCTGAGTAAACCCCGGGAGTTGGTGATAGACAGGGAGGCCTGGCGTGCTGCAATTCATGGGGTCCCAAAGAATCAGACATGACTGAGCAACTGAACTGAACTGAACTAAACAGTAGATAGACCTGTATACCCTCTATTTCTGCACCAAAATTTTAGGCATGTTGAAAATGCTCAATGAACANCCCCGGGAGTTGGTGATAGACAGGGAGGCCTGGCGTGCTGCAATTCATGGGGTCCCAAAGAATCAGACATGACTGAGCAACTGAACTGAACTGAACTAAACAGTAGATAGACCTGTATACCCTCTATTTCTGCACCAAAATTTTAGGCATGTTGAAAATGCTCAATGAACAATATACACTGTTTAAGAAATCAGGAAAGCACAGGCTTTTGAAAGTACTGTCTTTGAGCCTTACTATTATAGTTTTTTGATGTGGTATCTGATTACTTGTATGAGCTTAGACTTATTCTTCACAGGTGAACTATTCCATTGTAATGCCAAAGTTGAATTTTCAAAGGTGGTTGAACTTTTCAATTTTCACTTTATTCTTTTTGAATTCCTTATTTCTTTTGAACCGGAAAGTAGACTTGATTGCTGGGGGTTGGAGGTAAATTAACTAATTGTTCAGTTGGATTGTAGAAAGTAGCATGAATTGTTCTGAAAGTGAAGCACTTTCATTAATACAAACAGCCCATTTTCTCTATACACCTGCTAATTTTACTGGTTTCCAACCGAGACACTCTAGACAACTTTAGCCTATCACAGAAGAGCCCAGTATCTGATCCTGGTCCTCACTCAGCAAAGGAAGTATGGCTGAAGCACTTTCTTCCAAGGGCTTTTCACGTGCTCAGACTCTGGATTTCACAGGTTTACCTTGATCAGGAACTGGGCCTGCTCACCTCTTTCTTTTGCAGATGGTTTGTTGTATACTCAGACCTATACCCTATAAACACAGGGGAAATAAAGTTAAAAGGCATGAATAGACAGTCACGAACCTATCGCTTTGTTCTGGCTCAGGCTGTTAGCTGCTGTGTAGGTTATCTGTTTTTTGGTAGTCATTTGAGATGCTGAGTAACTGGAAGAAAGTGACTGGTTTTTAAGTAATTGAAAAATACCTCTCCAGGGGAATCACCTACATTGGAACGATTTTTACTTCTTCATCTGAAACTACATAAAGCAAAGTTAATTTTGTGTTTTTAAGCTCTCATCATCTTGTAGTGTTTAAACACTTTTGAAAAAGTGTGTTACTAACAAGTCTGCTTTCTAGGAGAAATCTCAGTGATTTAGGATTTATAAACCCAAGGAAGGGTTATATGAACCACAAAGACAATGGAGGAGAAAAATGATAGAGGTAACCATGCTGTCCTGATTTGGGAAAGATGAACAGATGCCACATCTTCTTTTAATCTGTCGTTGTCTTCGGTCAAGGCTCTGACAGGTAGGATGGACTGTGGAGTCAGAGTAGGGTTGGGTTTTAAGAATGATTAAGAGATTAGGAAGGGATTTCCTGATGGCTCAGTGGTAAAGAACTTGCCTGCCAGTGCAGAAGACACGGGTTCAATCCTTGGGTCAGGAAGATCCCCTGGAGAAGGAAAGGGCAAACCACTGCAATGTTCTTGCCTGGGAAATCCCCTGGACAGAAGAGCCTGGTCCATGGGGCCACATAAGAATCGGACACAATTTAGTGACTAAACAAGACATAAGGAAGATAGAATCAATGGCTGTGACATGCTCTCTTTGACAACAGAATCCATCCCTAACAATGAAAACTCTTCAAAGGCAAAGTATTTTCTTGGGTGATTTGAAGCTGATAAAACTGCCTTCAGCAGCCCACACATCTGCATTCTTATCACCTAATTTATAGTATTTAGGGGAGCAGACCAGGAAGTAGTGAAGGCTAATCTCAGTGTCTGTGTGTCATCAGTAATTCACTCTGTAGAGCTGGGATTTGCTGAGCTTTGCCACGCCAGGCAATCAGTTCCAGCCACAATCAGGAGGTAAGCAGAGGTATTTAGATAAAAAGGATATTTCTTCCTGAAGGGAGGTGGTTGATTTTCAGGAAACCTTTCCTGGAGATTTAAAATATCAAACAGATCATTGACTCCTGGGGTGGTTGTTTTTGTTCGTTTTGAAACTTTCACAGTATTTAGGAATTGTAATGTCTTTTGACTCATCTCACAGGCAAGTGTTCTCTTGGAGAAAGAGGTAGGGAATTTGCATCTTTCTCTTTTGTGAGTGCCCTGATTGGGGTCAGGTCATGGGGCTGGTGAGCACAAACTTGTTTTTGTGTCAGCTGACGCTGTACTCTTTGAGCTCCGGGCCAGCCCTCCCAGGAAACCTCTGTGCTCTCTCAGGCAGGAAAGCAGGTAATTGAAAGCAGCTCTGGAAGCTGTACCTGTTCACCATCATCAGTTATTATCACCTCGACACAGCCTCTCGTGAAGGTTTTGTATCTGAGGAGTCTGCCTCTGAAGTCGCAGTGGCAATTAATAATGTCCACACCGAAATAAAAATTCCTACCGCAGCTCTTGCTAGTAACATAAGATTTTTCCTGTTTCTTTCATAAATTAGTTGATAACTGTCTCTGCTTCTCTTTTGAGTGAAAGGATTTTAATTACACCATGCACAGAAGCACAAAGCTTCATCTCACAGGCAACCAACAACGGAGGCTTGTGATAAAAGCACATTAAACCTTCATTGAGGTTGTTTACACATTTGTAACGGTGGCTGTGGTCGTCTCTGATAGCAGGGACAATAAATCAAAACCTGAGGATGTTCTTTTCATTAGCCAATGATTTTATAGCCTGTGGTGGCTTTTTAACTATCCATGCGTAAAATGGAGTGATATAATTTGTAATTACTGGAAATAACTAGCTTTAATTCCCTCCACAGATATTTAGAGCTTTCATATGATTTGAAAGACTCAAGCTGACTTCAAAATAGTGCCTTGATAGTCCCCTATTAGTGACTGCATCCCTCTGTGTACTTGGAGAATTTCTGCAGGTGTCTTCCTCAGCCTTTACTAGGGGTTACTTTAGTCCTGTAACTCAGAGTATGACCATCAGAGTGGCAATGTTGATCCTAGACAGATGACAAGGAAAGCTGCCTGGTATCCTGGGGAAAAGATGGGATGGGAAAATTAAATGAAATATGAGAAGAAATGTGGGGAGAGACTTCTCTCTGGGAAAGGGGAGAGATCTGTTCTCATCCTAGGTGGACCGAGTACCAGGTGTAAGGACTTTGGCTTGTTCCCAATCTCTCTCAACATCAGTTTACTCATCTGTAAAATAGGAGTGTAACAGCTGCCTTGTTCCAGGACTGATGAGATGTGCTATGACAGTGCTGCACACAGATTTTGGTTTGGTAAAAGGTACCCAGTATATCTAGACTCAGTTCACTCACCTGCAGCCTGAGCCAGGTCTGATTCATCCTCAACTTTTCCAGAAGTGTATGAAAAATCAGCAGTGCTTTGGCTCATTTGAAGTCTCCAGATATCATCATTTTATTTTCTAGCAGGGACTCACAAATTAAAACTTGCATTTCAGAACCCCAATTTGATGCTTGGGATGTGGATTTAATTTATAATATGAATTCAAAGGCCAGCCTAAACAATCGATGTTAGAGAAAATATGGCAGAAAGGAGAAATTTTAAAACCAGGGATATCTAATTTGAAATGCCAAGTTTTCTTGAGTGTCAGAAGGTTTGCAAACTTCTTTCATTGAAAAATGCTGTGACAGAGACAGGCAGTCTTAAAATCCCAAGAGGATGTTGACAGTATGGATCCCATTTACGAGTGGTCCTTGGAGAGAATAATGTTTCTCCCAGCCCCTGTGGTCTCATCAAAACATCAGGAAACAGTTTCTGGGTGCTTTGTTTACCATCAGTTGTTGATGTTTTTTATAAGGCTGACACATTTTCATTTTGCTTATCTCTTTTCTCCAAGCAACTAGTGATATAAAGGGCACCAAAACTCTAAATATGAAATGTCAAGCTAGAACTTTCCTGTGTCTTCTAATAAAATATATACCATCAATTAATTCTGCTTTGAATCTGCCTTAGATGTCACTGTCATATTATTATTATATTAATATCTAGAACTTATAAATACAGTACTGACAAATTAAAATATAACTTTATATAACAATATATAATAGCATACATTAATAATTTTATATTATATTATGAAAGTATCTCTCTATGCTTAGCACCTGCCATGTGTCAGACTTTATATACATTGTTTTAAAGCCTCACAATTACTTTAAAGCAAGTAACATGGAAATTGTCCCAAGGCTAAAGGCAAGGAAAGTGAGTGAAGTTCAAAGAGGTTTAGCGAATTTTTCAGCGCCACATGGCTAATGATTATCAAAGCCAGGTTTCAAATACAGCCTGGTCTGACTCCAAAACCCAGGCAGTTTTCACCACATTCTGCTGTATCCCGTTCCTGGAATGGGACCACACACTCGTAAAAAAGATGTGTTACATACAGAACAGCACAGTCTATAGCAGTTCGTAACTGCTCATAAGTGTTCATAAGCGTCACTTTCATGCGGGCAAATTTTAACTACCATATGAACTACATTTACAAGGAGATACTTAATTTACTATGGGTTGTTTACGAGTGCTCTTGAGCAAGGTGAATCATTTAAGGCAATTTATTTTCACAGTTACCCAAGGGATGGATAAATAAAAGACAAAAAGGAAAATTTCAAGCAAACAGCCAGCACAAGGTGGACACCGAGGGTTATACATGCTTCCCACTGAATTTAGCCCTCATTTCTCTTTGTAATCCTGATACAGACATCACTGCTTTGCATTTCACAGAATCAACTTTTTAGTGACTATAAAGCTTTTTGTTCAGAAAATCTGAATTAAACTTTATTACTATAAGTTTACTTTGTTCCTAATTTTTAAATTTTATTTATTTAGGCCCCCAAATTTAGAGCTATCCTTGACACCTTTTCTTATATCCCATCCCTAATCCATGCAGAAACCCTGTTAGCTCACCTTAAAGGGTGTGAATGTATCTTACCACTTTTGCAGTTTCTTGCCTCATTCATTTCTAGCCCTGGATTTCTGTAATAAGCTGTAAGTAGCTTCATTGCTGCAACCCAGTCCCTAGGGTCTGTTCTCAACACAACAGTCAGAATTATTTTCTTGAAACTTTAGTGAGCAAATCATTCCTCTTCTCTAACCTTGTGTGGGCTCCTCCATCTCTCTCAGGGCAAAATCCTAGATGTGCTATGAGATTTTCTTCCTTTCAATGCTTCTCTGCCCTCATTTCCTACAATACTTCTTACTCCCCTACTTTAGTCACCAGGCCACCTTGCTGTTGTTTGAGGACCCAGATGTGTTCCACCCCTGGGCCTTCACATTGATCGCTTGCTCCATCTGCCTGTAAGCCTTTTCCCTAAAGATTTGCCTAGCCAATGACCTCACCTCTTTTAAGTTTTTGATCAGATATCACCTTCTCAATGAGGCTAACCTTCCATCTCCTTTAACATTGTAACCTGCCAATTTATTCTGTTCTACTACTTCTTTTTATAATCTGCTTTATTTTTTATTATTTATCTTTGGCTGCACTGGGTCTTTGTTGCTCCTCGCAGGCTTTCTCTAGTTGGAGTGAGTCGGGGGCTGCTCTCCAGTTGCAGTGTGTAGGGTTCTCATTGCCGTGGCTTCTCTCGTTGAGGAGCACAGGCTGCAGGGTGCAGGCTTCAGCAGTTGCAGCACACGAGCTCAGTAGCTGTGGCTCACGGGCTCTAGAGTTCAGGTTCAATAGTTGTGGCACACGAGCTTAGTTGCTCTCTAGCATGTGGAATCTTCCCATACTGGGGATGGATCCCATGTCCTTTGAGGTGGCAGGCAGATTCTTAACCACTAGACCACCAGGGAAGCCCACTGCTTTTTTTTTTTTTTTTNGAGGGATTGGGGGCAGGAGGAGAAGGGGATGACTGAGGATGAGATTGCTGGATGGCATCACGGACTTGATGGACGTGAGTCTGAGTGAACTCTGGAAGTGGGTGATGGACAGGGAGGCCTGGCGTGCTGCGATTCATGGGGTCGCAAAGAGTCGGACACGATTGATCGACTGAACTTAACTGAAAATGCATTGTTGTATTCAGGTTCAACAAGATAAAATTGTGCCCTGTTCTAATCCATGTTGCCACATGTAGGCTGCCCAAACTGGCATTTGTTGAGGCAGAAGCAAAGACACAGTGGTATAAACTTTGTCATGCATATAGCCAACTCATTCTTGCTATGTGTGCAGTGCCTCAGGGAGTGGGGGAAATCAAGTTACTTAAGGAAGAAAAAAATAAATAAAAGAGAAGAGAGAACTCAATCTGTAGAGCTCTGTGAAGTACCACTTGCTTCTTCCCTTCATACAATCAGTTAATCACCTTATAAAATGCCAAAATCATCAGAGCCTGAGTTGAAACAGCGAATTCAATTTTTTCCTCTCCTTTAAATGTCTCCTTTTCGGTTATACAGTATTTTATGAAAAATTGATGTCTTGCTAGTCAACATGATGAATGTTGGGACATGCAGGGAATAGTTTAAAGAGTTTGTTTTAACAGTTATGCATTTAAATTGTCCCATTACAGTGGACATGTTTCCTCTGCCAACAAAAAAATCAGTTCTTAAAGGTCCAGTTCTCTTAGAATTTTTTGCTGCCTTCAATCATTTTGATAGCAATCCTGATGAATTCATGAATTAAAATTATTTCATCCAAATGTTAGATTTCAAGGCAGCAGTTCAGGGCCCCTTTTTCTTTTATTGCAGGGCTTTAATACATAATACTGAAGCCATTTAGAGTTTAAAAATATGATACATTCTCTAAGGAAAACCTTTAGATATCTAGGCTCAGTAAGGCATTTGTCTGAAAGCAATTAAGTCGTGCAGTGTATATCAGTATAAAAGCCATTTCTGCACTCAATGTGCTTTTGTTTAAGTTTAGTTCTTGGGTCAAGGTCTTAGCCTCTGAGCTTGCTCATAGTACATACATAACAAATATTTACTGAACAAATGAGCTCATTGCAAACATCATCCATTCATCCATTTCTGTAGTCCTTCAGTGGAAGAGCAAAGGTAAATTGTTCTTTTCTTTCCTTGTCCTTCTTTGTCTACTTGCCCCAGAATCATAGATTTATAGAACAATATAGCTAGATCTTAAGAGCCATTAAAGCCAGTTTCTAACTTTACAGATGAAACAACTGAGGCCTAGAATTTTGAAGTGGCCAGTATACTGCTACACAGCAAGTTAATGGCATGACAGCCAGATGGCAAATCCAAGTCTTTCATCTGTAAAGCCAGTGGCCTTCTTATTGTGCCAGATTGCCTCTAAGATGTGTTCCCAAATTACTGGTAAAGGATAACCTGGCCAGCCTATTGGCTTTTGTTCTGCTGGAGGAAAAAGAGACAGATCCCAAAAGACCTTTTGGGTCTTGGGTTCCCAAGATTCATATCAGCCTGTCATGAACTCATTTCGGTTCCTAGGAGGCAGTATCATTTCTGAGCTCTCAACAAAGCAAGATTAGTAGCAATGCAGTGAGGCCAGTGTCTGAAGTACTGTTCTAATAAAGACAGGTAAATATGAATGAAATTTAAGAAAATGCCTTTTCCAGAACTCTTTTCAAGGAGTTCTACAATTAGAGCAAGTTAGCCAAGGCTTTGAGAGCCACAGTGAAGATTCTGGTAGGTCAGAGGTAGTCATGGAGGAGTTTTAATTTAGATATTAAATGTCTGATTGGCTCTTTTCAAAAAGTAACTTTGGAAGAGTAACTGTGGCAGTTGAATGGTAGCCTTGGTGAATGCAAGAACAGTTAGCAAGCAGTGCTGTGATTGTGGTGGTCTCAGAGATAATGGCAATGTAGAGAAGCGAAAGGATTTGGAAGGTATCTTTGAGTAGGATAGTCAGGACTTAATAATTGATTGAATTTGGTGGAGGTGGGTAGTGTGGGAGCAAAAGACTCAATTTCCTGATAGCTGATTTGGTTGACTGGGTAGGTGTGCCATTAAAAGGAATGGAGAAGTCTGGAGCAAGGGCAGGTTTACAGGGAATGTATTAAGTTTTTCTTCCTCTTGAACTTGAGTACCTTGGGCCACCCAGGTGGAAATGTCTCACAGATGATCAGATATACTATCTGAAACTTAGCCATATATAGGATCATCAAACAATCATGGACAGCATATTCAGGCTACAGCACAGTTCAGAGAACCTGTTATTGCTCTAACCTTATTTCCTAGTGCCCACCCACCCCCACTCCACTCCAGCTCCACTGGCTTCATTGTTATGGCCCCAACACTCCAGGCACACTCCAGTCCTACGCTACTTAATGTGCTTTTCATCTGTCCCCCTGCTAACATTGGGATATCTTACTACTTTAAGCAACCTGAAAGATTAAAGTATAAAATATACATTCTTATATTTCCATATTCAATAATATTATATAAATAAGTAAGTGAATGAACTGTAAATATCCACTTTAAATATCCCTTTCTTTTATCTGCTGAGTTCTGCATTTGGTGGTGAGAATTTGTTCAAAATACATGAGCCCTCCCTTTGAGTGATCTAGACTAAGTGTTATGGTAGTTCAATGTAACCAGTGTTGAATGATGTCTATTTATTCAATGAAATAATTTTAGATAATACTAATAAAAAGCTACCACTTTTTCCCTTCATGTCATACACTTGGTACATGCATAACTTGATTTAATCCTCACACCTATCACAGATGACAGGTACTATCAGGTGCTAAAATCAGGGCTCACATCCAGATCTGTTTAACTCAACTCATACTCTTCTAATCCTCTCTGCGCATACTGTGAGTTACTTATAGAAACATCTCTTGAGTATACAAACATTTATTCCTATAAGAGTCCTTCGCACACATGGATAACTATATCTAACTGAGGAGTTGTGAAAGACAAGGGATCAGTGAATTTAAAAGTGAAAGAAGCCCAGTGACAAAGAATAAAGATTCCAGGGCCCACATGTTCTGCCCATTAGAGCAAAGAGGGCATAGGACTAACCAAGAAATGTCTCAGCAGAAACAAAAACCATAATAATTTTGTATTAGTTGACTAATTATACTCTAATTATACATTAAACATACATTTGGATATGCATCTATTGTACCCCATAAGAGTATGAATGACTCCTGCTTGCACTGTGGCTTGCACTTGTCAAAGAGTAATGATTAAAAAATAACAGGTCAAAAATGGCATTGATGCGCCAATATACACCGAAGGATTAACTAACTAATCTCAAACAGAATAAATAATAGCCTTTAAAAACTGCGAATATGAAACCCTTAATTCTTTATTAAATGGAAGCCTATGAAGTCACATGTCATTTATTCACAACAATAAAAAGAAACGCCTGCATGATCTCAGGTCTCAGGCCACTATCTGGATCCTCCTGGCTTGGCACTGGGCCACAGATCACACACTGAGAATTACTCTCATATAACCTTGTGACAGCAATTAAAGTTGAGGTCTGTGTTCATCAGACCCCAAAGTCACTTTGTAAAGCTCGAGTTCTTGAACCAGACACCATTCATGAGGCATGAAGACCAGGACTGTGACACCTTTTATTATAGGGAAAATTAAGTGCAGTCAGAGAGGAAAGTCCAGCATTGAAATGAAAGAGAAGAGCAAGATGAGGATAAGAAATGAGACCACTTACCACTGGATACAGCTATCAAAATCAACTGTCAATTATCAAGTGCTTGTTACATACTGAAGATTATGCTAACTGCTTTGCATATATTATCTTGTTTAAATCTCAAAACAAACCAATAATGCAATTAGTGTTATCAGTCCCAGTTTATAGCTGAGGAACCAAGGTGTAAAAAAGATAAGCAACTCCACTCAAGATCACTTAACTAGTGAGATTTTTAACCCAAAGCTAATGTTTTTAACCACTACCCAATTATATGACTGCCATTAAATCACTAGCCATTATATTCAAAATTTAATATACTATCACCAATTGTCCTGTCAGAGATCAGACTGCATGACTTAACCTAAGGGTTATTGTTCAAACTGAGATACTTTTTATGGTAAAAGGTGGGCACCTTTTTTTTTTTATTGAACTTTCACCAGGATTTTCCCAGGCAAGCAGGATGATCAGTTCATATCCTGACATGATTCATATATAGCAAAAATTCACATGCCAGTATGTAATTGTAGCTGGGAGTACAAGTTTAGATGGCATACCACAAACATCTGCAGGGAATCGTTATGATATATGTGTTAACAGACCTCTTGTGCACTTGGAGAAAATCTATTTTCTGGCTTTGAAAAGGACCAGTCAATTGCATGGGTCCAAAGAGATGCTTTGGGGCTATGTGTAGCAAGGTTGCACTATGAAATTTCACAGAGGCAAGAACTTTTGTGTCAGTGATGAAAGGCTGGGATCCATCAGTAGTTACAAAGCCAACTCCCCACTGTCTCTGGCCCAGCAGGAAGGTAGTTCTGCTAAACAGGGGACAGGCATAGCTGTAGCTTCTGCATGTGCAGCCTGAATCCGGGCTGGACTGGGATTTCAGAGCAGAACCACGAGCAATAGAGGTGGAGGTATAGAAGTTGGGCTGGGGGAAAATGGAGCAAAATGAAGCTGCGGAACCAAGCTGGAGTCTCCTCCTTCACGTTGTACAGATTCCTTCCAGATATTAGTCTGTTATAGTAACTTTTTCTGAATTGCAAAAGGAACTTTCTAAGCTCGTTTGCTTGGATATTCTTTTCAACCATGATATGGTGGGGCTTCAGGTGATGCGTGGTAAAGGCTCCGCCTGCCAGTACAGGAAACGTATGCTTGACCTCTGGGCTGGGAAGATCCCCTGGAGGAGGAAATGGCAACCCACTCCAGTATTCTTGCCTGGGAAATCCCATGGACAGAGGAGCCTGGCAGGTTACAGTCCATACGGTCACAAAGAGTCAGACACGACTGAAGCGACTTAGCACACATGCATGCACGTAACCACATCTTCATGCGAGTTCACATTTTTAGTGGGTTAATATAGAGACTAACAGGTTTGTCTCATTGATGTGGATCTTCGTCTTTGTCTGAGACTATCAGTTAGGATTTCTAGTTATTTTGATCCAAAATTTCCATTATAATCAACAGGAAACTTATCTCCAAGAGCTAAAAATTTCTGCATTCATTTAACAATGAGCTGATTGAGTGTTCCAGGAGGTCTTCTCAGAGCTGAAATGTCACAGTGACCATAACACATCCCCTGATCTCATTCTTGAGTATGTTTAGGAAAATGGCACTTTGAAAAAGGTATTTATACAAACTATCTTGTTCCAAGTCATGAAAATTATATCTCCTCTCTGTCCATCAGTTCCCTCAAGTGTAAAATGAGGACACTGACCTGGGTGCCTCTGCAGATCCCCTCTAGCTCTAAAATCCCATGAGCCCCTTGTCATATTTATCAAGTTGGTGTGAAGGGCAATTTCTTTAACTTTTCCTTTCTTTCCTCATCTTTTCCATTCTTAATATTAAAAATCTAAATCCATCTCAAAGCAATAGATTTGACATTTTTCCATACACTGACTATGAATCAAAAGGTCATAAATCAACTGAGGAGATATCGGGAAGCATGGTGATGCATCCAACATGAAATAAAACTTTCATCTGACCACAGGAAGGGGCATCAGAAGAGGTTTTTGCCTGCTCTTTGTGGGCCTTATGTAAACCAGCACACCAAAGTAATCATGCAGTGGCAGGGCACCAGGGTTAAAAGAGAAATTTTGTCTTCCTTATTATTTTTGGTTCAGAAATAAAGTAGACTCCAAAGGTGACTGCCCTTTTTCAGAATAAGGTGAAAGTCTCACCAATTTCAAGGTCAGGACTGGCAGCAATTGGCAAGCTAATGTAGGGAGATGAGACAGAAAGTATACATTAATCCTCCCTTTCTGCACATCAGCACTATGCAGTGACTTAACATGACCTCTAAACCTCACAAGATGTCTATCCAGCAAGCCCTGTTAGCTTCCATTTTAGAACCAAGGAAACATAAGGATGAGAGGCAAAGTAGACTTCACGATGAAGTGGCTAGGAAATGGCAGAGTTGAGATGCACTTTGAGCCTAGAGCCACTCGTTATGGTCTACCCCTATATATTTACTCCAGTTTAAAGGCTCTGAATTAATTATATATCCAGAATCCCAACTGTTGGTTCCTCATAGTATAATTGTATTTAAAATAACATATAGAAATTTTCCTAATTAAAGGAAATTAAGTCTTTGTCAGATAATTTTGACTTCTGTGCTGTGTCACTGGCATCTACTGTCTTTTGTCCTTTCTATTGTCATCTATTGTCTTTTCCCAGGCGAGCTGTGACTTTTCTGATTTTGCATGTATGCGTATTTGTGTGTGTGTGCTGAACAATTTTAAAATATTTTGAACATTATGTTTTGAGGCTCTGAGCCTCATTTAGCCCCTTTGGAGAATGTTGATATTTTCACATTAGCAAGTAGCTAACCCAGTTGGGTTAAGGTCACAAGTTCCTACCAGCCTTCTGTGTGTTATGGCTTCAATGTCAGTCTGTTGGTCCCAGCCTTTGTGCATGTATGCCACACAATTGTGAAGATATGTGTAAATGCAGAGTGGCTCAAATATTGCTAACTGTTCACAAGAGGTTATAACCTATGTCTACCTAATTTGGCAAATTATATGATTGAGAACAGTTTGATTTTGAGACTAGAAGAAGAATTAGGCCAAATTAATGAGGAAACTGTTGATTTGGCACTAGCATGATGAAGAAAAATGAACAGAGCCCAAAGATTCAGAGACAACTTGAACACCAGTTTGGACACTTAATAGCAATATGACTTTGAGTGCATTACTCCAAAATGCATTACTCAATCCTCTAGAAAACAAGTTAAATATACACTACAGGATATTTGGAAGATTAAATAAAAATATACAAATTAAATGTTGAAATTGAAATACTTAAGCCCCCTAAAACAATGCCTACTATATAGTAAGTACTCAATAAATACTTTATTATTAACTCAAGAAAACACGTACTTCAATAATAAACTTATTAAAAAGAACAACAATATTTTCAGTGCACATACCAAAGTCTACTTTTCTTTTGTTTTATGCGTGCATTCCCAGCAATGAAAGATGCTGATGGGGTTATAATGGACTAAAACCCTCCCAGCAGCAAACAGAGTCAAGCTAATGTCCTCAAAGATTTCATGCAATGTCACCCCTCCTGCACCTCTGACCTGATTTCCTACCACTCTCCATTTATTTACTATTCTTGGACCTTCTTCAGAGCTCCCCAAATTCTCTGACCACCAGGACCTTTCCATCAACCATTCACTCTTTTCCAGAATCTTCACATTGCTGTTGCTTTCTCATGGTTTGGGTCTCAGAGCAAAGGTAATCTCTCAGAGAGCCTCCTCTGACAACCCCATCTCAGATCACGGCCCTACCCCTGCACGTCACTGCCCATCCTGTTACCCTGACTCATTTTATTCACAGCATTTGTCATTATCTGAAATTATTTTAGCTATCTACTTATTTAGTTTCTTGTTTACTCCTGTTTTCATTCAGAAAAATGTCAGTTCTATGGGGCAGGCATCCTTTTATTCCCACTATGGTATTACTAGATCCTACATGTGTCTCAAACATGACAGGTTTTTCAATACATGTTAAATGAATGAATAAGCCAAGTTGCATTTTGTTGCCTATAATTTCTTGGATTGTTTTTTACTCTATTAGAAAAAAATCTGGAAGTATTATTTGCTCATTTAACTGGGCCTTTTTCAATTTCTGGTATCCACTAACATTCAATGATTCATCAACATACCTGAATACATTTTACACTTGATTTCCATATTTAAAATCTTGATTTAGTATTTTTACTGCAGAAAAATCTGGTGAAACAGGAAGCTATTAATTGTGCAACTTGTCAGCATCTGACACATGCAGATGGTGTGGCAACGTAGGGCTCCTTGGCAGGGCATTAAATTATCTAACAATCACAAAATATCAGTAACACACCTGGGGTTGCATCAGACAGGATGATCTGTTCAGATGTGGTTAATGCCATTGCTCCCTCAAGGGAAAGCAGTCTTTAGTTTTACATAAAGCCAGTATGGATCCTTGACAGAAATCTGCAGCCAGACGCACGCACATTTAAGAAATATAAACTCCGCGATGATTCTGGCCACCTTTAGCTGTGAGTGGCTGGAAATGAAGACAGATCGGCTGCTGGGTTTCAGGCCAAGATATCTTGCCCGACACTGATTAACATGTGTCGTATTTCAATCTCTTTGGTCTATATCATTTGGCAGGATTTGTTCAGGAGAAGTCTTGGGGTCATTTATCCTGCTCAGTAATCTACTCTTCCTCTACCAGAGAAGGTCCACCTGCAAAGCTGAGGCTTGAAGAATCTGGAGGGCCATTCAGAGCATGGGAGACTGACATGCCAGAGGGAACTTGAGGTTCAAAGTCATCAATTGTGAAGAATCACAAATTACTTTGAAACTCATATGCTTTGATGCCTCAATAAATAAGTATTTTAAAAAATTTAAAATTAACTTTTGCATTTATTTATGACAAGCATGCAAATTATACAATCCTAGAAGTTGGGAAATAAATTTAAAATTCTCTCCTACTTTCCTCTACAAACCTACATTCCCAAGATAAAACCAATAGTCTAAGTTTTCTTGGCATCTTTTTAGAAATTTTCTATGTATCAACATATAGCTGTCTATATTAATGAACAGGTAAATAGTCAGATAGTAATGAAATCAGTCAGTGAATATGATTCCTCAGGTTGTTGAGTGCATTCCTTCCTGTAGCTTTGCAGTGTTCTCTTCCTATGGGTAGTTGACCTCTTCCATCTTTTGGCACTGGGCTCAGCTATGCCACTTGGGATGATTGTTCTTTTTGTTTAGTTGCTAATTCCTGTCCAACTCTTTGCGACCCCATGTGTAGCCTACCAGGCTCCTCTCTCCATGGAGTTTCCCAGGCAAGAATACTGGAGTGGATTGCCATTTCCTATTCCAATGGGATGATAGTAGATTTCAAAAAGCAGTGGTTTCAAACAGAATTGTGCATTAGAGGCTGTTCTTTTGAGCCTGTGACACCATCATTTTTTCTCTTCCAGTTTTACTGAGATAAATGACATACTGGATTATATTAGTTTAAGGTATGCAGCATAATGATTTGACTTACATACACCATGAAATGATTATCACAATAAGTTAAGTGAACATTAATCATCTCATCTACATGTGATTTTAAAGAAATAGAACAAAGTTTACCTTCTGCTGAGAACTCTTAAGATATATTCTCCTAACAGCTTTTGTATACAACATATAGCAGTGTTAATTATGTTTATCATGTTGTATCAATACTTTATATCCCTAGTACTTGTTTATCTTATAACTGGCACTTTGTACTTTTTGACTCCTTTTACTACTTCCCACTTCCTCTACTCATGCACCCTCACCACAAATCTGATCTCTTTTTCTATGATTTTGTTTGTATGCTGTTGTTTTTTTTAGTATAGTTGACCTACAACACTGTGTGAGCTCCTGTTATATACAGCGTAGTGATTTGATATTTCTGTACATTTCAAAATGATCACCACAACTTTACATCACATTGCAAAGATATTGACTGTATTCTCCATACTGTACATTTCATACACATGACTAATTTACTAAAATATTGAAGTTTTTAACTCTTAATCCTTCACTTATTTCTTTCCCCCTTTCCACACTCTTCCCTCTGGCAACCACCTGTCTGTTCTATCTATAACTCTGTTTCTGTTTTGTTATGTTTGTTCATTTGAAATCGTACAGTATATGTCTTTCACTGTCTATTTCACTTAGCAAAATATCCTTGAGGCCCATCCATGTTGTTACAAATGGCAAGATTTCACTCTTCTTTATGGCCAAGTAATATTCCACTGCGTATATATATACCACATCTTCCTTATTGATTATTTATTACTGATGGGTATTTAGGTTGCTTTAATTTATGGGCTATTATAATTATTCTAGTGTGTTTGTTTTCTTCAGGTGAATACTCAGAAGTGAAATTGCTGGATGCTATGGTAATTCTATATTTAGCTTTTTGAGGAATTGCCATATTGTTTTCCATAGTGGATGAAGCAGTTTACATTCATACCAATAATGCACAAGGATTTTCTTTTCCCCAAATCCTCAGTGACACTTTTATTTTTTATTATAGTCATTCTGTATGAGCTGATATTTCATTGTGGTTTTATTTGGATTTCCTGGTGATTAATGATGTGCATCTTTCCCTGTATCCATTGGCTATCTGTATGTCTTCTTTGGAGGAATGTCTATTCAGATCCTCTGCCCATTTTTTAAATCGAAATGATTGGGGTTTTGTTGTTGTTATTGAGTTATACGAGTTCTTTGTGTATTTTGGGTATTAACCCATTGTCATATGTATCACTTGCAAGCATCTTCTCCCATTCAATAGGCGGCCTTTCTATTTTGTTGGTAGTTGCCTTCACTGTGCAAAAACTTTTTGGTTTGTTTGTAGTCCCATTTGTTTATTTTTGCTTTTGTTTCCCTCGCCTGAAGAGACATCCAAAGAATATTACTTAAGACTGATATTCAAAAAACTTACTGCTTATGTTTTCTTCTAGAAGTTTTGTGGCTTTAAGTCTTATATCTAAGTGGTTAATCCATTTTGAGTTGACTTTTGTGCAACCTTTTGTGCAATGGTGTGAGAGACTAGTCCAGCTTGATTCTTTTGCATGTACCTGTCCAGTTTTCCCATCACTATTTATAGGATGGGCTGTCTTTTCCTCATTGTGTGTTTTTGCCTCATTTTCTGTAGATTATTTTCCTGTGTAAGTGTGGTTTCATTTCTGTGTTCTCTATTCTTTTCCATTGGTCGTGTGTCTGTCTTTATGCTGTGGCCATACAGTTTTGATTCCTGTGGCTTTGTGTATAGTTTGAAATAAAAGAGTCTGATTCCTCCAGCCTTGTTCTTCTTTCTCAGATTGTTTGGGCTATTTGGAGTGTTTTGTGTTTCCATATAAATTTTAGAATTATTTGTTCTAGTTCTGTGAAAAATGCAATTGAAATTTTCATAGGAATTGCATTGAACCTGTAGATTACCTCAGATTTTATGGCCACTTTGACAATATTCATTCTTCTGGTACAAGAAAACATTATATCTCTCCATCTGTTTGTTTTATCTGCAATTTCTTTCATTAGTTTCTTACACTTTTCCAAGTAGAGGGCTTTTATCTCTTTAGGTAAAAAGGAAGCAAAATATTCCCAGGTATTTTATCCTTTTTTGATGCAATTGTAAATGGGATTGTTCTCTTAATTTCTCTTTCTGATAGGTTGTTCTTACAAGTTTACCAAGTGCATTGACGAGTTCTAATAGTGTTTGGTAGCGCCTTTAGGATTTTCTATGTATCGTGTCATGTCATCTGCAGACAGTGACAGTTTTACTTTTTCTGGCCCAACTTGGATTCCTTGTAGTATTTTTTCTCATCTGGTTGCTGTGGCTAGACTTCCAAAACTACATTGAAAAACAAGCTATGATAGTGGTTATTTCCACTAGTGCTGTGTTCCTTGTCTTGTTCCTTATCTTACAGGAAACAGATTTTCACTGGTGAGTATGATGTTAGCTGTGAGCTTGTATTTTATGCCTTTATTAAGTGGAGAGAGCATCACATATTCTCTGACCTGAAAAGCTTGGCATGCTTCCTACTGGCTGCATGATCTTGAGTGTAGTCAGTTCACCTCTTTGCATTTTCCCTCTCTTATAAATGGAAATATGGTTCCTACCTCGAGGACTGGTGTGAGGCTTAGAAGTACTGTGTGTGAAGTACCTGGCATAGGACATGGGACACAGTAGGCACTCAGTGGTGGTACTGAGTACATTTATTTGTGTGACTTTCGTGACTATAACTAAGTGATCGTTACTTTGCCTCCTGGTTTTCTCCTACAGTATTTTATTTGATTTAGGGAGCCCATTCCTCACATTTTCACATCTCTGAATAGTGCTCTGTGACTTCATATCAGTGATATTTTGTGAACGCCATCAGCCCAGCAGCAGTCATAATGTTATTGTCATTGCCTGTGCATGGAGGAATTTAGTGACATAAAGGGACAACTGAAACCTTTCAGTGTCTCATTTCAGAGACCATTTAAGGAGCAGGACTAGCATGCCTATTTTCCATCTGAAAACTGGTTATTTCCACTAGTGCTATTGCCATTATCACCAGTTACATCCAACATTTGTAAAGCTCCTAACAGCTGAAGGAAACTGGGCTAAGACCCAGAAAGGCAAAGCCCTTGAATATCTTACAATACCACCAGAAAAATAGGACACAGACATAAAACATAATTAACTGTACAAGGCAGTCTGTGTCTGCTGCCAAGAAATAGAGCAGACACTATGTAAATGCTTCAAGAAACAAAGAAAAGAGATGACTGGGTGGGTGAGGGTTCAGAGACAGCCTCACAAAGACGAAAATCATCATGAAGTTTTAAAATGAGGATAGAACTTAGGAAAGAAGGGAGATCTCTCTGGCATGTGGGATGGCTGGAGCAATGGAACATGAAAGTGGAAACCCCAAAGTGCATGACAAAATTTAAATAGTCCCTTTAGATAATCTTCCTTTTAGCAACAGGTAAAAGGAAGGATGAAGTAGTGTGGCCAGTAAGTTAGGGACAGTGTGACCTCAAAGTTGCATTGTATAGCCCTTCTTAGTTTTAATTCTTAAGTTAATGATGTGAACATTTGTGGAAGATTGCCATTTAGGCAAACAAGAATAGGGTGGAAATTTCTTCTTCATGGATCATTTGATCTGATCGTACAGAACTCAAAGAGATCTCAAAAGGCTATTTGTCCTGCTCTCTATTACTGGAAAGAATAGCATAATTACCAACCACTCAAAACTGGAGATCATTATTTTTTGGCAGATGTCCTTTGAATGTAACTGGCTCAGTTTGTTAACCCCAGGAAACAAGTCAGTTCACTTGGTTACCAAGAAGCTTTGTTGAGACATGTTTATCATCATGGTGGGTAATTGGCAACATCTGCTTTGAAGATCATACAAGCCCATATCATCCTGGCCTCATAGTGTACAACTTTTAAGATAGAAGCCATTATTTGTTAAGTAGTAGATCAGGGCATTTCTTAAGACAAAACCTACCTAATACTGAAAAAGTGACCCCATAAATTTCAGTGAGATTCTCACCTCATTAAGGTTCATTAAGGATGAACCCCACCTTCTCAGTGAGACTGAGATCTGAACCAATCTATGAACAACTGCACCCTGTCCCCCTTTCCACCATAGCCCTACACTCTAGACCCTTTTGCTCCTGCATTTATTCCTGCAGAGTTAGTCATCTCTAACGCTATGTATTTGTTTGCTAAGTTTATTGTTCACTGTGTGTCTTTTCCGACTGGAATATATGCTTCCAAAGGGCTAAGATTTTAGTCTTCTCTATTATTGCTTTCGGAGAAGGCAATGGCACCCCACTCCAGTACTTTTGCCTGAAGGATCCCATGGGCGGAGGAGCCTGGTGGGCTGCAGTCCATGGGGGGTCGCTAGAATCGGACACGACTGAGCGACTTCACTTTCACTTTTCACTTTCATGCATTGGAGAAGGAAATGGGCAACCCACTCCAGTGTTCTTGCCTGGAGAATCCCAGGGACGGGGGAGCCTGGTGGGCTGCTGTGTATAGGATCACACAGAGTCGGACACGACTGACGCGACTTAGCAGCAGCAGCAGCATTATTGCTTTGCGAACATTTAGAACAGTGCCTCAAATCTGAAAATTCCAAGTATTTGAATAACTATTTCTTGGATGAGTGAACTCAACAACAAAAGTCAGGGATATTGTAGATAGACTGCCACACTCTGGGGATTGGTTCCACATTTTATTCTCCGGCTTCATTGTTTCTTTAGTCTAAGTATCTATGATGTTACGCTACAAAAAAGGAGAATCACTAAAGTTTAAAATTTTTTAAATATTGATTAACACATGAATAACAATGTGTCATTGGATATTTCTAGTGATACCAGGTCAGGTCTCTCCCTTTGATAAAGATCCAGGCAGGAGTTCTGATTCAGAATCTGTGGCAGAAAAATACCTGAATATATTCCTATATCTCTTTATAAAACCTGACTCTGCCTATTGCTCTTAAATGCTGGAGTTTGGGATTGACATTGTATATACTCTGCCAAAATGACCAAATTAGATACATCAGGTCATCTTCTGAACTTCAGCTTTTACAAGGAATTCCAACCACCACCAATCCCCTTAAACTAAGTTCACATTGAGTCCACTGCATGTTTCTCTCCAGCTCTTCATGGGCTCTTGTAAGTCACATTGCAATTTTATCATCATATGACAGTGCAAGGAGGGACTTGCGACAGAAAGTTTCATGGAGACAATATTCTTCCAATGCTAGTAGACTTCTGAGAATGCATGCCCTATATTTAGGTGAGCAATGCATTGTGTTTTGTTATTCAGTTGCTGAATTTAAACTCTCAGGGTCATTCTGAGCATCTTCCCTGAAACATTCTGTAGACCTTTTATCTGGTATGGCTCTCCATCTACCATGCAAGACAGTAACTTGCCAAGCAGAAATGTGAAGATGCCTTGTTCAGTTTCATCACTGGATTACTAGCTAGGGGATGGGAAGAGTAGGAATGTGTTACCTGCTTATCCTTTGACTCAGACTTTTTGGAAAACTTTCGTAACTTTACAAAAGGTCTCCCAGTTCAGTTCAGTTCAGTTGCTCAGTCATGTCCGACTCTTTGTGACCCCATGAATTGCAGCACGCCAGGCCTCCCAGTCCATCATCAACTCCAAGAGTTCACTCAGACTCATGTCCGTCGAGTCGGTGATACCATCCAGCCATCTCATCCTCTGTTGTCCCCTTCTCCTCCTGCCCCCAACCCCTCCCAGCATCAGAGTCTTTTCCAATGAGTCAACTCCGCATGAGGTGGCCAAAGTACTGGAGTTTCAGCTTTAGCATCATTCCTTCCAAAGAACACCCAGGGCTGATCTCCTTTAGAATGGACTGGTTGGATCTTCTTGCAGTCCCAGGGACTCTCAAGAGTCTTCTCCAACACCACAGTTCAAAAGCATCAATTCTTCAGCACTCAGCTTTATTCACAGTCCAACTCTCACATCCCAGCTCAGATCATTTTTGTCAGACACATCTAGCAAATGTTTTGCTATTTTCAACAAGATAGAAGCCAGAAAGGGCTTCTGGTCCTTTGAAACCAACTAACCTAATACTGATGTTTTAATTATTATTCTTTTTTAAATGTTTACTTAAATTTGTTCTTAAAAAACACTTAAGCTTACATGAGCTTGCAGCTCAATGAGTTTTCACGACGTGAATACACCTGTGCAGCAACACCCAGCTCCAGAAGCAGAACACTGCCAGCGGCTCAGAAGCACCCCTTTGTGATTCCTTCCAGTCACTACCTACCTCCTGAGGATAATCACCATCTTGACTAGTTAGTAACAGCATGCGTTACTTCTTCATGCTTTTCTGTTCTTTATATAAATGGAATCATACAGTATGGATTTTTTTGTGTTGACTTCTTTCAATTATTTTACCTTGATAGTATTTTTTCATTGAATTTAATTATAGATCATTCCCACTGCTTTATAGGATTCTATTGTGTGAATACAATTTATGTATCATTTCCAACACCTGATGGAAATTTGGACGGTTTCTAGAGTAAGACTAATGCCAATAATGCTGCTATGCACATTCTAGAGCATGGACTTATGGTGGAAATATGTAGGTAATTCTGTTAGTTATATACCTCGGAGTGAAATTTTGGGTTCTGACGCTTTTCTGTAATTACACGGTTCATTCTCTGAAAAGGAAGACACGCCTATGCATGAAAGAGAAAAGAACATGTGAAGGCAATAGAATCCAGTGATAGCCATCAACTTGATGATTTCATAAGAGGACTACAAAACAGGGCCCCCTACTGCTGTCACCATGAAGAATTCAATTACATGTTCTCGACACCTTTCCTTGTCTCTTCCATAGAGGAGTGGGGCAAGATATAGACACTTGGGTCACCTCAAAACCCACAAAGAATTTCACTCTCCAGAAATCAAAGCATCAACATGATACAGTAGACCATTGCTTCTTGTTCCAAGAAATTATCCTATTTGTATCTGCCAAGGAGGGCAGGGAACCGTAATTAAAATTCACACTTGCATATCACTCTCCATCTGCAAAGTACTTCATAGATATTAACTAATTAATCCTCCACCTTTCTCCTCCTGCTCTCCCACCATTCCTCCCCGCCACGAAGCAGGTGGCATCTCCATAATATGTCGCTCATTTGCAAGAAGATAAACATGGGAACAGGTTATGCCATTTCCTTGACGAGGTCCAGGAGTGTAAAATAAATACTTTGCTGCCTGGGGCTTTTGTGAAATAAAATTACCACATACTTTAAGCCTGCAGATCTAAATTGCATAAATAAGGCCTCTGAAGAATTTTTGTCACATATGACAGGAAAGATGGATTTATCGTCGGGTTTGTTTACTAAACTGTCACAGTGGTTGCCCATGAATATCAATGATGCCACAGCTCCTGGGAAAGCCGTGTAAAAAGCCTGAGATGGAAAAAAAAAAAACACTAAATGTTTTCTAACATAGGACCAAGAAAGGCTATTAATGTGGTTCTTCTATATCTTTCCCCCCTCCCAATACAAGAAGAGAAGATTTTAAATTGGTTAGAAAAGAGAGTATGGGTGAAATAACTTTTAAATGTAAATATATAGAAAACAAAGTGATGTCTACTCCTTTACATGTCTGTGATTAGAAGTGAGCCTTTTGTTATACATTTCTGTCTTTTTTAAAAATAATAAAATCCCATGTAAGTTCTAGTTGTCTATATCCAGATATTAACACAAATCAAATTCAGCTTAAGCTATTATTTTTTAAGAGGAAAAAGCCTAGGCCTATGGAAATTTTCAGTCATTTTATGTTTGTAATTTATAAATACAGAGTAATCTACTTTAATTTTAGATACAACCTACATTTGCAAAATCAGGAGCCAGGAAAGTCATCAAACTAGTAATTATACCCAGACAAAAAGGAATTCTTCCTGAGGCTACATTCTGCTCTGGTTCTTTGCATGCAGTTTGCTCTGGTTTCCCAGGACTTTCTTGTGCATATTGAGGGCACTGGAGGCTCCTTAGGGTTTTGAATAGAAAAATAAAATTAAGAAGGAGAAATAAATGGCTATTAGGCTTGATAAGTCTGTTCAAAAGAGAAATTAAGATGCTTAATATTTGATTTTTTTCTATCCATCTGAGCACAGCTGGGGTGAAAGCCCTGTATCAGAAGCTACCTAAGAAGAATAAAACAAAGCACTGCCCTAGGGGAATTTCCATAGAGTGGAAGAGATGAGTCAGGTAGTCTTATGTCTATATTATGAGATGGACCAAGAAATTAGTCTGAGTGAACTGAGCTGTGCAGGAGGGGCTTTGCTCCCATCCCCCTACAATATATAGAAGTGTCCCCAAATAATAATACTTTTAACAGAAATACAGAGCAGTACTCCAAGCAAGCAAAGGATATCCTGAGATTCTGGAAATGAAGAGGGATCTCAAAGCTGGGATGGTAAGTGGGATTCAAAGCCAAAGTCTCCCAGGGAAAGAATCTACCTTAGGGCTGAGACTTTTAAGACTAATTTGAGGTCTGTGTTGAACATCTCCTATGGAGAGGCTTAATGAGAAGTCAAAGAGTAACATGTTTGATTCAGGAAACAAAACAGCGTGAGGAAGAAGAACCGCTAAAGGAGGCAGGAGAACATGGGTAGTGAGGTGGGCAGAGCCAACAGGACTCAACTGTGATCGTGGCAGCTGCAGCGACAGTGGGCTCTGGAACCAGGGGCTCGTTTTCCAATTTTGATCCACCGAAGATGGTGGGCGACGAGATTTAGTTTGACAGTTAGGATCTTGGTGATGCTTGGGAGAGTGGTTTCAGTATATGTGGGGTGGGGCGTTGGGGGAGGGGGTGGGAATTAGACCTCAAAAACAAGTGGACTGAGAAAGAGCCCAGGTAGCTGAGGAGGAGAAGGTGGAAAAATGAGAGAAAGGCAAATGGGGCAAGAGTGTCATTTGTTTGTGGCTGTTTTGCTATTTTAAGATAAAAGAGATCTTTATAGGTTTGTAGGCAAGAAGTCACAGAGAGAGGGAAAGAGACACTGCAATTTAAATGACAGTAAGAGATGGAGCAAAAACCCAGGAGGAGGCAGGAAGGACTGCATTCAAAAACTAGGTGGAGGATTAGCATTGGGCGGAGTAGTCAAAAGCAGCAACTTTTTATTGAGTATTTCAAGATCTTTTATTATCTTTCATCATTACTACTGCTGAAAAGGCTGCTCTCAGTCTGATGTCATTCTTTTGTAGGCCATCTACCTTTTTATTCTGGCAGTATATTTGTTATCTAATTTTGCATAACAAGTTATTCTAACAAGTAGTAGATTCAAACAAGGAACATTTGCTATGTCACATGGTATCTGTGGATTAGGAACCCAGGGGTTACCTGGCCGAGTGGTTCTGATCCAGGGTCTCTGTGTGTTGGACTGAAGGCTTGCCTGGGGCTGGAGGACGCAGGTCCAAGTGGCGGACTCTCTCACCTGGTAAAGTAGTGATGGTTGTTGCAGGAGGCTTAGGAGCTCCAAGTGGACCTCTTCAGTGTGCAACCTAGCAGCTGGCTTCCCTAGGGCAGGTGATCTGGGAGGGAGAGAAGGAAAAGAGGGAGAGAGAGAGACAGAGAGAGAGAGTGAGTGCTAAGTCACTTCAGTTGTGTCTCTTTGCAATCCTAAGGACTGTAGCCCTCCAGGCTCCTCTGTCCATGGGATTCTCCAGGCAAGAATACTGGAGTGGGTTGCCATTTACTCCTCCAGGGAATCTTCCCAACCTAGGGATCCAGCTCAAGTCTCTGATGTTTTTTACCACTAGTGCCACCTAGGGGAGAGAGAGAACCAGGAGAAAGTTTTAATGACCTCACACACCTTTGTGTCTACCACATTCTGTTTCCTGGAAGTGAGTCCCTAAGTAGAGCACACAGTCAAAGAGAGGGAAATTGGTCTCTGTGTTTTGAAAAAAGGAGTGTCAAAGAATTTGTGGTTATTAAACAACAACTGGCAGTTAGGACCTGAGGTGGATGCAGTTAAGAAGTTGGGGGAAATCTCACATTGGAAATGTTTAACTTTCTTGATGAGCCGAGATTCGTAAGGTGTGAAAAATAATAAAGTGCCCACATACCGTGTCATGTTATTCCGCTTTGCATGCCCGAGAAGGTTTGTGTGATTTTGAGGATAATATCACTGAACGGTATGTGCTATGCTGTCTCAGTGCGGGCGAGGGCTTGCGTTGATAATGGGATGGACAGATGATGCGGGAGGGAGTGGACACGTTCGCAGCGCCATTTGTTACTTCGTTTATTTGCAGATCTCCTCAGTGAGTGCCATTTTGTGTTGTATTTCACAGGAGAAACAGCACTGTTGGTCACAGAGTTTCTAGAAGTCCCGACCTTGCCTGTCCAGCTGCTCAGAGCAGGGCAGCCCTGTGTGAGTGGGAAGAGCTGGGTTTGCAGTGAAATTTCTAACACACATTAAAAGGAGAAGAATGTGCCCCCAGTTTGGTTTCCGTGTTCCTTCACTGAGCTTGGAAAGAAGAAGGAACTGATGAGACTCATTGTGTATGCAAGGATGAGCGCAGTTTGTGTTGAGCTCAGTCTAGCAGAAGCTGAAAAAGCATATCTGGAGCAGCTAAATAATTAGACTTCACTTTTCTCGAATTTTGTAAGGAAAAATGTGTTAGTGGGAAGTGTCTTTAAACTCATTTTCCACAGACAGAGATGACTTTCTCAGCGCGGCTCCAGGCTTGGTCGTTTGTTGACCGCATTTGAAATAATGGTGGAAATCAGTGTCGTCATTGTTTAGGTTATTTGTGTGCTCTGCAAGAGAGGGGTGACTGCTGGAGGAAAAAGAGCATGGCTGATGCTGTGCTCTTGACTAGAATGGAAATCCAGCAAAATGTCCTTCCAGATCAAAGGCAGACACCAGAGCAGGCATGAAAGCGCCCATTTCTAGTCTTCTCAGATAACTGGAAATATATCAAGAAAGGGCTCAGATGGTACAGAATCTGCCTGCAATACAGGAGACCTGAGTTCAATCCCTGGGTCAGGAAGAGCCTCTGGAGACAGGAATGGCAACCCACTCCAGTATTTTTGCCTGGAGAATCCCATAGACAGTGGAGCCTGCCAGGCTACAGTCCATGAGGGTGCAAAGAGTCGGACACAACTAGGTAACTAACACACACACACACACACACACACACACACACACACACACACAAACTAGAAAACAGTGAGTATGTCTTACAAATACTGGCTAATAACTGGTTTCTAGAGCCAGACAGCCTGGATTCAATTTTGGCCCTGCCACCTACTCTCTGTGTAAATTCACTTCATCTTTCTCTCAGTTTCTCCATCTGTAAAATGAAGGGAAATAAGAGTACCTACCTCACTGGGCTTTTGTGAAGAGGAAATATAGTGACTGGCGCACTATAGCACTCTAAAGCGGTGGTTCTGGGATGAGTATTGTTGCAAAGAATAGTGTCATGCACAGAGTGGCTGTTGAATGAATATTTGCTATTTGAACTGAACACCAAAACTGAAACTAGAGCAGAGGATACTCCACCCCTCATCCTGCCCCCCACTACAGGATTGGTTACTCCTTTCCCCGTGCTCGGGCAACAGTTACACAGTAATCCTCTGTCACAGCACTTCTCACACTGCGTCTTAACCATGGCTCATATCTACCTCCCAACTTGAACTCCCCCTAGCCTATTAAGGATGGACTGCATATCTTATTTATTTCTTTGTCACCTGAATCTCTCTTAGTGCCTGGCGTATAAAAGGGATGAAGAATGAATATTTGTGGAGACAGTATTTGATTAATTTAAATTAATCAGCAAATATTTGCTAAGCACGTACTACATGCCAGGCACGTTGCTAGTGACCAAGACAGAAGCTGTTCTTGCTCTCATGGAGTTTAACCTCTAGTGGCTCTTTTTCTAGAATTCTGGACCCTTCCAAGACACTGAGAGGAAGAAAAGGCAAGGAATAACGTCTGCTGATTCCTATTCCACATGAGTCACCAAGTGTTAGATTGTGACTTAAAACTTAAGACACATATGTTCAAGTAACAGGAAGTTTGGGGTTTGATGGTTCTAAAGATGGTTCCCTTGTTTTCCGAGGTCAGAATGATAGGTTAGCGTATCACCACTTTACACAACTCAGCTATGAAGACAATCACATCAGAGAAATAGAACACTCCAAACAAGCCCCAAACACTCCCCCGCACCTCTAGAGACAAATGCTAGCCCCGTTGAGGAACCTGGAGATCGCTGAGCTCACAGTTGTGAGTTTTCTAGCTACCGGTGCCAGCCTGTGAGCTCGCGTTTTAGCATGATCCCATGCACTTCTGGGATCTTCAAGATGATTACATGCGAACCAAGAAAGGCAAGTGAAGAACTTTGCCTTAGGCACCTCAGAATTTCAAGGTTCACTCCTAACAGAGGGTACATTATTTCAGACATTATGCATGTAAACGTAGTCTTGATCTTGCTAAACATTGGAAATATGCTAATGAGAAGGCCGTAGTTGTGTTCAGTTATGAACTGAAATGCCACACTTTACAGGATGTCATCTCCCCAGCCATGTGTGCGCCACTCCATACACCAAACAAGTGCCAGTTTCTCTCCTAATCAGACTTAAAAATCCTTGGAGATATTTGAGGGGAAGTGAGAGTGTAATAATTTCCTAAATCTAACTCAAGTTCTTTAAGAGCCAAGTTTATTGAATCATATCACCTAGCAGGAGATACAGACAGCCAAGCCAAACGGAAGAAGAGCAGATTTGTCCTGTTTGCATGATAAAAACCTCCTAAGCTTGTGTCTTAACTGATGGAATCTGACAGCCGAACCTGAAAACTTCAGCTGGAAAATGATAGAGAAGCAAAAGCTGCTGGAAATGCTCCAGAGGTGTGATCGCCTTAAGTAACCCCTCAGTGTTACAAGTGATTCAATCAGCACTGGTAGCCAAATAAGAGTGCTGGGATTTCCCACACATCCATGCATATTCTTGCACAGAATTTCTTTACCCTTTCCCCACCTTTTATGTTAAACTATCTCTGGAGAGTAGTAGCGCAGACAGTGCAGGGAAGCGGACATGGGCTCAGATCTCTTCAGCACCCACTTGAGTGATATTTACTTCTTTGCACCACCATTTTCTCATATGAGAAATGAGAAGAATAGCTCCTCATCAAGTTGCCTTGAGCATTAAGGAAAATAATCCTTAGAATCTAGCAGACAGTCTGTCTCCAGCACAAGTCATCAATAACAGTTCCCTTCTTTGCCCTGTCAATGGAACTAGAGGAGTTTGGTGCCTGTTCTTGGCTGTGCTTTCTTTCGCCACATGTCAATGGCTAAAATAGTTAATTTGGGGCAAAACTAATGAACATGGGCTTCCCAGGTGGCATTAAAGGTAATGAAGTGGCCAATTCAGGAGACATAAGAGATGTGGGTTCTATTCCTGAATTGGGAAGATCCCCTGGAGGAGGAAATGGCAACCCATGCCAGTATTCTTGCTTGGAGAATCCCATGGACAGAGGAGCCTGGAGGGCTACAGTTCATGTGGTCACAAAGTGTTGCATATAACTGAAGCAACTTAGCACACACACGTGCAACGAACACTCTAGTTATTTTATTGGGCCTTAAATTTGGAGGGTAGAGCCTATTTTGAGGTTCTACATGATGAACAATAAAGAATGGTTGGGACCCAAGGTTACCTAAAAGGTATTTGCAAAGGGAATTAATACTGAGGGCAAGTGGCACATTCATTGTGTGGGCAGGAGAGCTTATGTACCAGATACAGTGGAATGAGATTTTCTGCGACTTTTTGTCAGTTTGTCTCCTGCTCAGTATGTATGACATGTGTAAGGAGTCTCATGGGACCATCTGACTTTGTGGTCATTTATTTGTTTTCTAAGCATTGCTAGGGAGCTATGATATAAAGTGATCCATGGTGAACATGACCAATTCCCACTAGTTCTTAACCTTGAATTATATATAGTCCAATTACTGTCAATTAATGGTAATAGAAATACTGTTCATACTTTTCCACCCTTATCTCCTGTGGCCTTTTTCTAAGTCCATACTGTAATTTATGAGACTCCAAAGTCCAAACTCCTTAGTATAGAAGGTCTTCTCTTACCAGGTCTTTGCTCTTCTTTTGAGTCATCTTCATGGAGAATACTCCTGAGAGTCCCTTGGACTGCAAGAAGATCAAACCCGTCAATCCTAAAGGAAACCAACACTGAATATTCATTGGAAGGACTGATGCTGAAGCTGAAGCTCCAGTCCTTTGGCCACCTGATGCCAAGAGCCGACTCATGGAACAGACTTTGATGCTGTGCAAGATTAAGGGCAAGAGGAGAAGGGGGAGACAGAGGATGAGATGGTTGGATGGCATCATCGACTCAATAGATATGAGTCTGAGTAAAATCCAAGAGATAGTGAAGAACAGGGAAGCCTGGCAATTGCAGTCCATGGGGTCACAAAGAATCGGACATGACTGAACGATTGAACTTCAACATTGATAGTCCAGATATCCAATAACTTTCAGTCATATTAACTATTTGAACAGCCCTAAGAAAGCTGTGTTCTCTCTCATCTGCCTGCCTTTGTGTTCTGCCTTTAGCCAGAGTTAGCCTTTACTGCTTCGTCTATCTAGGTAAATCTTTCTGTGATCATCCTCAATTATATAAAGGTTCCTTCTGTAGGATTCTTTCCTATCTTCTTCTTAGTTGACATGTTATCCCAGCTGATGGCTGTCTCAGGAACTTATTCTGTGAATTACAGATTTTCCTTTCACTCTGGACTTTGAGGTCCCTAGTGTCAAGAACTGTGACTTCAATCCCCTTATCTCTACTGTTTTGTTTGGTTCCTGGCCTGTGGCTCATTGTCAGTAAATGTGAGAAAAAGGAAGGAAAGAATGAATAAGAAAAATTAATCCCCGTTTGTCTTTCAAAACTCTACCTGTGAAGGGAATCCAAAGTCATTCTCTTGCCCAGTCTTAACTAAAAGGGCTATAAGCCTGAATTCTTGCTCTAAGAAAACCCTTAGTAGAGAATATTTTGGGACTTCCCCAATGGTTCAGTAGTAAGGAATCCACCTGCAATTCAAGAGACTCAGGTTCAAAACCTGGGTTGGGAAGATCCACTGGAGGAGGGCATAGCAACCCACTCTTGTATTCTTGCCTGGAGAATCCCATGGACAGAGAAGCCTGGTGGGCTACAGTCCATAGGGTCGCAAAGCATCAGACATGACTGAAATGACTGGGTATGCTTGCACAGAGTATTTTGGGTACCAAAATTTGTTGTATGAGAGAGGGCTTATATTTAAAGACAAGACCTAGTTTCTGATACTGGAATCATGGAATCTTTGAGAAAGATGCTGGGGAGAAATAATATAGCATAGGCATTAAGAACACCAATCATGGAGCTGGACTGCCTTGGTTCGCATCTCAGCTCTACCATTTACAACCTTTAGGAACTTGGGTGAATTGCTTAATATTAACAGCTCAGTTTCTCAGACTACAAAATGGGGATAATAACAGTGTTTTATAGGGGTCGTTGTGAGGATCAAATGCTTTGATGTATGTAAAGTGCTTAGAAAAGAGCCTGGCACATAATAAGCGATATAGAAGCATTTGCTCTCATTCACAGTTATCTAGACCAGAATTTTCCTAAATATTTAACTGCAGTCTTATTTTGCACAGTCTTACATGGAAGCCTATATACACAGCTTATAAATGCAGAGCTGTCTTATTGAGATGAGGGAAAAGACTGGAGCAAATTTCCAGCATTCCTCCCTGCCTGCTCCTGAGAGGTTCTTTGGAAACCTAGGACCATAGAAACCTAGTTAAGAAACTGATCACATCCCAAAGCCTCTCATTCTCTGGAAGAAAGCTTAGGGCCCAACCTCACTCCCTACAGGAGTACCCAACCAAGCAGCAGATACCCTTTTAGGAACCAGGTCACCTGGCCCTCAATCCAGAGCTCTCTCCATCCACTTGTGCTCCCTAGCTTCAAAGGACTCTGTTAGGACAAAAGGAGCCGGGTTCTGCTCCTCTTCCTACAGTCATTTCTCAGTGGCCCTTCAAAAAGTTTGCTTCATGATGTAATCATATCCACTTGCTCTCTGCCAGTGGAAGAGTGTATTTCTACAGACTCTCAGATTTATATCGTAGAGTCTTGTGTTTCTATTGTGCAATTTGCCACGTTTGTTTTGGTAAACTTAGAACTGGAACTCATTCTTTCTTTTACCAGTATCTTAAAACTTTTCTTACCCTTAATTCATCACATTGCCCTGAAATAGGCTGTGGCTATACAATATTCAACCACACTAAGTAAACAAGAAATTTTATCTTATTATATAGTTAGATACACATGTAAACCAACCCAGCTTTTCCTGGATTCCCTATTGGTCACTTGGTTGACTCAGCAAGTTGTTTGAAGCAGGGTAGCATCCTCATGGGAGAAGACAATGGCACCCCACTCCAGTACTCTTGCCTGGAAAATCCCATGGGCAGAGGAGCCTGGTAGGCTGCAGTCCATGGGGTCACGAACAGTCGGACGTGACTGAGTGGCTTCCCTTTCACTTTTCATTTTCACGCATTGGAGAAGGAAATGGCAACCCACTCCAGCATTCTTGCCTGGAAAATCCCAGGGACAGAGGAGCCTGGTGGGCTGCCAGCTATAGGGTCGCACAGAGTCAGATACAACTGAAGTGACTTAGCAGCAGCAGCATCCTCATTCAATTCACTGTTTCCTTTACTATTTAATAGTAACTTAAGTTCACTTTGATGGAGAAAATATGTTTCTATTTTTTACAGAACACTTCTCTGACAGAATAGTACACTGTAGTGCTATATAGACGATTTTCTCAAGAGAGAGTTATCTTAGTATGGCTTGGTCCAGAGAACCTTAATGACCCTGGTTGTAGGGTAGGAACTTTGAGCTTTCTTGTTACACATGAGGTCATGTGGAGTGGTTATAGAAAACCAGTGTTTTCCATTAGGTGTTTTATTTTTTGTTGTTGTTGTTTGTTTGTTTGTTGCTATACTCTAACCAAAAGAGAAGTCTTGGAACAACAACACACTCACACACATACACACACACACACACACACACACACACACACACAAATACACACCTACACATATTTATAATTCCTTGGAATATGTGCTATTCATTACATGCTTCAATTTTGGATTGTTTGTTTTTATCAGGATGCTAGAGGTAACTCAAACCTGTTCAATTATTCTTTTAACAAAAGTTTATTGAGAACCTAGGCTTTATTCTACCTTCTCAACCATCTTGCAAAGAAAGTACTGTGATTTTCATTTTGTAGGTGAGTCAGTTTAGAAAGTTCAAGTAACTTGCAAAAAGCCAAGCAACTTTGGGGAGTCAGAGTTGGGATTTGAACCCAAATATGTGAGACTTCAATGAATAATAGGTAAAGATTCTCAAAGGGGAGAAGGATGGTCCAGTAAGAAAAAGCATGGACAATTGTGTGTCTGTGTGTTGTGTCCAGGAAGTGATGATTCACTGATGAGGCTAAAGTATGGTGTGAAAAATGGGAGAACAAACAAGAACTGAGATTCTGTGTCTTTCTCCTAAAGTCAGTGGTGAGCTATATCAGCCAGAGTTCCTCTCTTGGAAGCAACAGAAAGATACTCCATGTTAACTTAACTCTGGAGAAGACCCTGATGTTTGGAAAGATTGAAGGCAGGAGGAGAAGGGGAAGACAGAGGATGAGATGTTTAGATGGCAACACTGACTCAATGGATATGAGTTTGACTAAACTCTGGGAGTTGGTGATGGACAGGGAGGCCTGGCATGCTGCAGTCCATGGGGTTTCAAAGAGTTGGACACAATTGAGCAACTGAACTGAACTGAATTGAACTGAACCTCACAGGATGTACACTGGCAGCTGATAAAGACTGTGGGAAGGCTGGAGATCCAACCTTGGAGACTAGAACCTTGGAGACTTTAGAACAATAGCTCCAGAGGGCCAGCAGAGAGAAATATCAGAAATGGTTCCTCAACAGGAAGGATCTGGTCAGTTATAGAAGCTCCAACTGTTGTCTCCATCCTCCATCTCATGTTGAAGATCCAGAGCCTAGAAGGATAAACACAACTGGTAAGTTTAGGCATCTCATCCTCCCTGGATCTGAGAGGAAAAGGCAGTGGGAAGAGCCTCTGGAGGACTTTTCAACTTTTCACACAAAAGGGGAGAGTATTTGGCCAGAAGGAAAAGAGAGGGGTTCTGCTGGGAGGGCAGAATGAATGCAGGGTAGTTTTTCTTTTTCTTTTTTCATTGATATACTATCAGTGATTTCAGAGCAGGGCAGTCACATGAGGTGGAGGTCATGACAACGTGGTGGGTGGTTCTGAGAAGTTTGGGAGTGGGCCACTGGTCTGCCCAAGAGGCAGTTAGTTGCTTTGCTCCAGGTGAGAATCATGCTTTCAGAGTGAGCAAACATGGAGATGAATAGAGGTGAGGAGACAGGCTCACAGTGTGATAGGAATAGTACTCGACCGCCACAGTTATCTATAATAGTCCTCACTTGGGCAGTGTTACGTTCATTTGATGAGAATATTATTGATCTAATGAGGGATTATCCCAAGGCTTATGATTTTACAAATGAGAAAATAACACACACTCCAGGGAGACTTAGCTGTTACATTAACAATTAATAGGAAAATCTGACAAAGCCGAGGCTTGGAAGTCATGCTTATCATGAATAATATAAAGCTAGGGGAGTTGGTCTGAGCCCAAATACATTCAGAGTAATTTTCCATAAACCTGCCACCTCTAGTTTGAAAATATTTCATGTGTGAGACTGCGATTTTCTCTGACAGGCGAGGCTAGGAAGAAGAGGAAGTTGGAAAAGTAAATTGCTCTTTTTGTAATGGTAAAAATGTCATTACTGTGAACAGCATTAATCTTCCTGATCAGGTATTAGATTTTGAGCTAAGATAAGAGCCTGGCTCTGGAATCCTCAGGGTTACAAGCAAGCATGTTTGAGAACCCCTAAATATATGATAACTGGTTTTATTTTATTATCCAAACAGTAATAAGTATATTTTTTAAGGCATTCAGTGCAGCCAATCACTTTTCCCAACACTGAAAACTGCAGTAATTTCAAAGAGAAGTCAGCCCAGCTGGCCCTGGCAGTTCCGGTGAACTTAGATTCTAACAGCTCTACGGCATCTCTTGTATCCTCTCTTGTGCCTTACTGTGTAGGACCTACTAGAAATAATGAGGTGGGTTCTTTTCTTGACCAGTTAGGTTCACTGTGGTCATATTCTAATCCCACATCTGATTGCCAGAGGATTGTGGGGAGAGGATAGAAATTGTCTTAGTTTGGATGGTTCCCCTTGCCCCCTGCCCCACAACTGAAGACTCTGAGACAAGAATTTGGAAGCCATTCATTTATTTAGGAAGCACTAAGATGGGGTTGGTGAGGCTTCCTGGGTGGCTCAGTGATAAAAAAAAGAAAAAAAAAAATTTCACCTGCCAATGCAGCAGCCACAGGAGACACAGGTTCTATCCTTGGGTTGGAAAGATCCCCTGGGGGAGGAAATGGCAACTGGCTCCAGTATTCTTGCCTGGGAAATCCCCTGGACAGGGGAGCCTGGCAGGTTACAGTCCATGGAGTAGCCAAGAGTCAGACAGGACTTAGTAAATGCGCACACACAAGAGAGGTTGGTAAGGAGAGTAGGAAGGAGAAAGGCAGTGACAGGAGACAGTGAGCAGTACAGCTGTGCACTGGGGGAGCTCAGTTCCTGCTGAGCATCCTCTGGGAGACTGCTCGGGACACACTTGAGAACTATCCAGCCAAGAGGGAGGGAAGCTGGGGCATTTATCCACCTACTTTCACTTATTGAAGGTCTCTCCTGTATGCTAAAGCCTCAGGACCTTGGGTCAGGCTTCCCCTGACCCCCTCCCAATGCAGGCCAAGCATGCCCTTACAGAGAATGTTCTCAAGAAACCGTTTGCATGCACAGTAACTGTCAGCAGGCATCCGTCATGAAAGGTCCAGAAGATGCAAACACCAGCTGATACAAAATGAACTAGGAAAAATTAATTGCTATACCTGAAAAAAAAAAAAAGCCAAAAATGCAGCAAAGAGTATCCTTAAAGAATGTCCCATTATGTTAAATGAGGTAGATTGATTTCTTCTCTGAGTGAAGCAGAGTAGATAGTCAGCCGTGGATCACACTAGAAAGCACTGACAATTTAATAAAGGAGTTAGGGTGTATTTAAAAGTAAGTCTAATATAAGAGACACAGTGGTGGGAAATCTAACAAGTTATATATAGAGAGTGAGAGGCAGGAGGGATAATCTCTAGGAAGGAGGGGAAAGACTCAAGAATGACTTCTTAGACAAGGCAGCCCTTGGCTTTTATATTTAGAGGTGAGGAGGATGGACATTCCATGCAGAGGAAACAGAATCATCACAGACATGGAGGATGGAAAGTGAGGAACAAGATTCAGTCAATCTAACCTGACCTTGGGGGAGTGAAGGTGAGCAGTTGGAAGAAGATTAGAAAGTTTTATTGGGCCCAATGGGCTTCCCAGGTGGTGCTAGTGTTAAAGAATCCTCCTACCAATGCAGGAGACATAGGAGACGTGGGTTAGATCCCTGGGTCAGGAAGATCCCCTGGAGAAGGGCATGGTAACCTATACATTAGTATTCTGGCCTGGAGAATCCCATGGACAGAGGAGCCTGGTGGGCTACAATCTTGGGATCGCAAAGAGTCAGACATGACTGAGCAACTGAGCACACACACAATGAGCCCAAATTGTGAAGAGTTTTAAATACCAGACTCAGGATGTTGATCTTTACCTTTGCTACTGGTGTACCAAGCACAGATGGGTACAACCAACCTTTATGGGCATGCTATCATATTTTTTATTAAAATTAAAAATTGATTTTAGCTGAAGCAGACACATGTACACATACACACATAATGCACACTGTTATCATGGTGTCTTTCAGGTAAGCCTAGTGGGTCATGTGTCACAGTGTAGGACAGTGTACAACTTGCAGAGAACAAGTAGAGAGAGGTAGAACAGAGTGACAGGACAATGTTGCCCACAGTGTGAGAGAATGTTGCTTTTTGTGTCTATAAACAAGCACACAAACAATGCAATGGGGAGGGCTCAACCACTGTCTCAAATGTGAAACAGAATCAAGTAAATAGTTCAGAGACAGTGGATAGAATCCACTCACTACTTTCAACTGGGCACATGCTTTTTTCTTAATCTTAATATTTAGAAGTGTGCCAAGAAATTCCCCCAAAAGGTTGTCAGTCATCTTAAGACAATGGAGAATCATTTCACAATTTTTCTTAGCAGAGTAACATGTCTGCCCTTGACTTTGTTGTTAAGAGCATGAGCAGTGATTTGGGTCCTCCATGGGTCTTCATGACTGAATGGTTTTCTGGTAATACAACTGTGTGTTGAGGTCATTTGACAGGCTACTTATGCACGTGGCAAAAAAAGGAAACTAAATTGGATATTCTGAGATTAGAGACAGAATTTTCTTTGATGTAAATAAAGAAGGAAGAATCTAGAGTCTCTGCATCAGCATTTATCAATACGCATTTGAAAACTATATCCTGAACTTTAATTGTACACAAGGGTCCCATTTGTGTGTTGAGTCAGAAAGACACATAATAGTCTGTGGTCTCAGTAAGTTATTTATCTTGCTCTCAGTTTACTTACTTATAAAATTGGAGATAAAAAGAGCTATTTTGCAGTCATGAGAATTGAATGATGCAATTTGTTAAAATTCTTAACCTTTAGTTGAGCTTAATAAATGAGAAATCTTAGATATTTTCTTAGGAGCATATTTCGAAAATCACTCAAAGTAAATCTCCTAGCAATTCTAGGAAAAAGCAGAATTTATTCACAAGCTATGGTCTATATAAAGAAACTTTCTGTCACATTCTGTTTATATCTGTTAACTTTGGGTGTTGTTCTTGTGGAAAATGTGACATACCTCTCTCTATATATATATATATATATATTATTAACTGGCACATAAGACTGAAATTTATGAGAATTAATATATTGTACATGCTGCGAACAGCTGACTCATTGGAAAAGACCCTGATGCTGGGAAAGATTGAGAACAGGAGGAGAAGGGGACAACAGAGGATGAGATGTTTGGATGGCATCACCGACTCAATAGACATGGGTTTGGGTGGACTCTGGGAGTTGGTAATAGACAGGGAGGCCTGGCATGCTGCGGTTCATGGGGTTTCAAAGAGTCAAACATGACAGAGTGACTGAACTGACAGTGCTTTAATTCCTCTTTATCGAGGATGGTATTTTCATTCCAATCCCAAAGAAAGGCAATGCCAAAGAATGTTCAAACTACAGCACAATTGCACTCATCTCACACGCTAGTAAAAGTAATACTCAAAATTCTCCAAGCCAGGCTTTAACAATATGTGAACCGTGAACTTTCAGATGTTCAAGCTGGTTTTAGAAAAGGCAGAAGAACCAGAGATCAAATTGCCAACATCTGCTGGATCATGGAAAAAGAAAGAGAGTTCCAGAAAAACATCTATTTCTGCTTTATTGACTATGCCAAAGTATTTGACTGTGTGGATCACAATAAACTGTGGAAAATTCTTCAAGAGATGGGAATACCAAACCACCTTACCTGCCTCTTGAGAAACCTATATACAGGTCAGGAAGTAACAGTTAGAACTGGACATGGAACAGACTGGTTCCAAATAGGAAAAGGAGTACGTCAAGGCTGTATATTGTCACCTGCTTATCTAACTTCTATGCAGAGTACATCATGAGAAACGCTGGGCTGGATGAAGCACAAGCTGGAATCAAGATTGCCGGGAGAAATCTCAATAATCTCAGATATACAGATGACACCACCCTTATGGCAGAAAGTAAAGAACTAAAGAGCCTCTTGATGAAAGTGAAAGAGGAGAGTGAAAAGGTTAGCTTAAAGTTCAACATTCAGAAAACGAAGATCATGGCATCCGGTCCCATCACTTCATGGCAAATAGATGGGCAAACAGTGGAAACAGTGTCAGACTTTATTTTGGGGGGGCTCCAAAATCACTGCAGNGTGAACCGTGAACTTTCAGATGTTCAAGCTGGTTTTAGAAAAGGCAGAAGAACCAGAGATCAAATTGCCAACATCTGCTGGATCATGGAAAAAGAAAGAGAGTTCCAGAAAAACATCTATTTCTGCTTTATTGACTATGCCAAAGTATTTGACTGTGTGGATCACAATAAACTGTGGAAAATTCTTCAAGAGATGGGAATACCAAACCACCTTACCTGCCTCTTGAGAAACCTATATACAGGTCAGGAAGTAACAGTTAGAACTGGACATGGAACAGACTGGTTCCAAATAGGAAAAGGAGTACGTCAAGGCTGTATATTGTCACCTGCTTATCTAACTTCTATGCAGAGTACATCATGAGAAACGCTGGGCTGGATGAAGCACAAGCTGGAATCAAGATTGCCGGGAGAAATCTCAATAATCTCAGATATACAGATGACACCACCCTTATGGCAGAAAGTAAAGAACTAAAGAGCCTCTTGATGAAAGTGAAAGAGGAGAGTGAAAAGGTTAGCTTAAAGTTCAACATTCAGAAAACGAAGATCATGGCATCCGGTCCCATCACTTCATGGCAAATAGATGGGCAAACAGTGGAAACAGTGTCAGACTTTATTTTGGGGGGGCTCCAAAATCACTGCAGATAGTGACTGCAGCTGTGAAATTAAAAGACACTCCTTGGAAGGAAAGTTATGACCAATCTAGACAGCATATTAAAAAGCAGAGACATTACTTTGCCAACAGAGATCCATCTAGTCAAGGCTATGGTTTTTCCAATAATCATGTATGGTTGTGAGAGTTGGACTATAAAGAAAGCTGAGTGCCAAAGAATTGATGCTTTTAAACTGTGATGTTCAAAAGAAGACTCTTGAGAGTCCCTTGGACTGCAAGGAGATCCAACCAGTCCATCCTAAAGGATATCAGTCCTGATGGTTCATTGGAGGGACTGATGCTGAAGCTGAAACCTCAATACTTTGGCCACCTGATGTAAAGAACTGACTCATTTGAAAAGACCCTGATGCTAGGAAAGACTGAAGGCAGGAGGAGAAGGGGAAGACAGAGGATGAGATGGTTGGATGGCATTACCGACTCAATGGAAATAAGTTTGGGTAAACTCTGGGAGTTGGTGAAGGACAGGGAGGCCTGGCATGCTGCAGTCCATGGTGTCACAAAGAGTTGGACATGACTGAGCGACTGAACTGAACTAAACTTTTTTTAAAATCCCTCATTCTACAACCATTTTTTTAGTATATACTATAAATGCTAGGCATAGAGGAGAAAGAAGTGTAAAATTTCTTTAAATATCTTATAGTCTATACGTAAAAACAAACTATACATGTGTGTGTGTATGTATTATACAATGCACATATAAATTATGCCAAACACATAAGCAATGCTACAAGATGGGTTCCCTGGTGGCTCAGACAATAACGAATCTGCCCGCAATGTAGGGGACCCAGGTTCAATTCCTGGGTCAGGAAGATTCCTTGGAGAAGGGAATGCCTACCCACTCCAGTACTCTTGCCTGAGAATCCCATGGACAGATACTGGCGAGTTACAGTCTATGGAGTCACAAAGGGTCGGACATGACTAAGCGACTGACACTTTCACTTTCACCAGATAGTATAGATTGAGAACAAAGACAAACTGTAATGATGAATATTGTAATTGTTTATAAGAGGAAATGGTTAAGAATGTCTCGTGAAAGACATAGAGCTTAACTTGGCTTTGAAGAACATCTGAGAGATCATCATTTAGGGAGGAACAGGAGCCTGGCTTCTTATGAGAATAAATATTAATAGGACAATGAGAAAGTCAAGCCAGAGAAAAGTGTTGTGTTAGGGATTAATGGGAAGTAGGTAGGTAAAAGTAGCAGGATTTGGGCTACAGAAGGGTTTTAATGTCAGACCGAGTCATCTAGTCTGTAGCTCAAGATCATAAACCAAAATGTCTTCAGGAGCTGGTAAAAGTTTTGGGTGGCCAAGGGTAAGAAAGGGAGTGTGCAGATGGTGGGAAACCAGAGAAGATAAAGATCTTTAATTTAAAAAAATTTGAAACATTGGGCTCCCCAAGCAAAACATGTCTCCAGGCCAAGTTCTTAGATCTTGATTTTTGGCTACTGTTCTGGACCATTATTCAGGCTACCTGCTGTCATGCACACGACTGGCAGATATCATCAAATCAACAAATCACTATTTCTTACTGAGCCTAAATGAGCTCTCAGAATCCTTCTCAAAATAATAAGTCAGGAGATTACTTCCGTGTTGATCCCTCTCTCTCCCACCCTGTTCTCCAGTCTCAATAAGACCATCACAACATTTGCCTTGCACATATTTGCAAAACCGTATTAATTTATAAGTGAAGGGGATGGTATTTATTGTATAAATGTGTACTCTCTAACCCCCAACTACCCACATTCAAATGTTTTTCTTTTGCATTCATTTTCAACTATGTGTCAGTTTTGTACTACAAGGGCCTTTAAGGTAACTATAAGGTTGCCCGATCTTAAGAGAATCAAAGTCTCATGATGTCCTGTTGGAGTAAAGAGCTTAAGGATCCAGGCAGGGGTAAACTAGGGTATAGACAGAGTTATTTAAGGCATTGGGGCTTCCAAGATGGCACGAGTGGTAAAGAACTTGCCTGCCAATGCAGTTTAGACATAAGAGACACAGGTCCAATCCCTGGGTCAGGAAATTCCCCTGGAGGAAGGGCCAGCAACACATTCTAATATTCTTACCTGGAGAATCCCATGGACAGTGGAGCCTGGCAAGCTACAGCACATAGGGTCATACAGAGTTGGACACGACTGAAGCGACTTAGCATGCACAAGCATTTGTGTGTGTGTATGTGTTAGTTGCTCAGTTGTGTCCAGCACTCTGCTACACCCCCATGGACCAAAGCCTGCTGGGCTCCTTTGTCCATGAAATTCTCCAGGCACGAATACTGGACTGGGTTGCTATTTCCTTCTCCAGGGGATCTTCCCAACCCAGGGATCAAACTCAGTCTCCCACATTGCATGCAGATTCTTTACCATCTGAGCTACAAGGGAAGTGGTACGACCATTTAGGGCATTGGAAACCAGTTCCTGGCTCAGCTGACGATTGACGAGTAACCTAACCTCTGAGTTTCAGTTTCCCCAGCTCCCAATGAAGATAATCATCTCTACCTAACAATGTGGCTGTGAGAATCAGATAAGCTCATGAGTATATAAGGCCCTGACAAACTGAAAGAATTTTAACATTACTCTTCAATCTATTCCTCTTATGAATTAATCATAAGGGAATTGTGGGACGTCAATGGATAGGGTGGGCATACATCTGATGAGACTGTATTTTATCTGTTGATTAAGTTGTATAATTTTAAGATTTACCATAGACTATCCTGTTTTAAAGTTGGTCAAGGAAACCAGGAGAATTTTTTTTTTTAACAGGGAACCATGTTTGATGATAACAAACACAAAAACTGAGGTCATACAAAGAAATAAAACCATTTTGCAGAGTGACTATGTCATCCTGTACTACAGTGAAGCTTTCTCCTCTCCAGCCTCTACCACCTTAACAACCTTTACACACTCATGAACTCAGGTGGTCCTCACAGCGGAAATAGTCTGGGAGGGAATGATTGCTGTCATTTGAAGCTGAGAAATCCAAGATTCAGCGAGGTGAAATTGCTCCTCCTGGGAGGAACAATCCAAAAATGTGATGTGGATTTTCTGATTCCCTGTATAACCCTGTCAAAACAACAGTTGCAAAACCGTATTAATTTATAAGTGAAGGGGATGGTATTTATTGTATAAATGTGTGCTCTCTAACCCCCAACTCCTTGTCTATCCCTATCTAAATCTTTTTTTCAGCTCAAATTCTGAAAGGATGGTTGAAATAAAGAAAAAAGACACCAGAACATGACCATTCCTTCCCATGTTTTTGCCAAGATTGTACTCCCAGATTTCCGCTGCCCTTGACTTGCAGAGCCGTGCCCTGCTTTTAATCATCAGCATAAAGGTGGCCTTACCTGCAGCTAACCCAATGCCCTTCTGCATTGCCCAGATGCAAGAAGGAATGGATTTACACTTAAATCAATATTTAATCTAATGTACCGCTCTTGATTCCATTTGTAAAATGGTGTGTAGATCTTGGATAAGAATGTAAGCCTGTGAACTGAATCAAAGCCATTTGAAAGACAACTCTGGAAAAAGACATGGTAATACATGCAGAAGAGAGGAAGTCTCCTTGGTGAGGACCAGTGTATTTCCTTACCGTCCCTGTTATTAAAGATATGAAAAAGGGAATCGATAGTGATTTAATTGTGCCCTGTTGCAAATGAGGCTCAGGATTCCAACAGGAATGAAGACATTAGCAATAATGAAGAAAAATAACCTAATAACATGAATAGGAATTCTTTTCAGTCATATATCATAATACTTCACAGGATATTTTCATTATTTGGTGGAGAAAAGGCCCATGTATGTCATTTTTCCAGATCATAAAATAAGAACTAAACATATAATACTGAATGAAACTTAACCCAAATATTTCATTTTCATGTAGAACCTGAAGTCTATGTACTCAAAGTGTCCCTGTTTCAAAACGACTTGTCCAATGCCATTTAGAGTATGAATTTCAAACTAGAAATGGAATGCTCAGCCTGACCATTAAGAAACAGGTTGAACTTCCATCTCCCAGTCTGGGAAATAAATTGCTGTCTGTGGAATGGAGATGCTGAAGCGAGCTTGAAGCATGAAGCAAGAATGCAAGGAGAAAAGAAGGGGAAAGGGTTGGGTGAGGGGGTAAAAAGAGAGACAAAGAAGGGGAAGGGAAGTGTAGAGAAGGAAAGGAGAGACGGAAGACGGAAGGGCTTACCTCTAGTGACCTGCAGCAGTCAAAGCCTCTTCATAGTAAGCTTTTACATCTTTCTTATCAGCAAGATCAGACTCATTTTTTAATTAACAGATTTCAAGGTTTCAAGTTCAGTGAATTGGTCTACTTAATTTAAAAGTGTTTCACCCTCCTCGTGCTAAAATATTGTCGCATGTTCAGCAGTGTTCTACATGACCATGTTTTTGATTGACAGTAAAATCACAGTAAGGGATTCATACCATAAATTCACAATTAAGTGGCTCTATGAGGCATATGAAATGGGCATTTCATCAGTGAATTCTATTGCCCGCATCTAAGGATCAACAAAGTGTCTCTAACTCAAGGATGCCTCTGGAAGCACTGCTAATGCTGATAGGAAACTTTAGTTATATGCTTCTAAATGTATAGTTCCAACAAGCAGTGACACCATTCATAGCTAGTATTTTTAGTATTCTTCAGGAAATGGCAACCCACTCCAGTACTCTTGCCTGGAAAATCCCATGGACGGAGGAGCGTGGTAGGCTAAAGTCCATGGGGTCACAAAGAGTCGGACGTGACTGAGCGATATCACTTCACTTCACCTGGTAACTAGGACTTTGGGAAGTCAAGTCAGATTCAGGACAAAAAACATATTTTGATAACACCTCTGTTATAAGACATGAGTTTGGATCTCTATAGTGGTAAAATGCCCCCTCATAATCACTTTCAGCTTCTGTTTCCAAAACTCCTCAGATAGACATACAGTCAAAGCAAAAGATTGGTGCTTGCTTTGCAAGTGCAGCTTCAAACCAAGTGGTTTTTCTCCCTGCAATCTGATGGCCTCATCTAAGATTGTCCTAAAAATTTTAGAGCCTTTACTGAAACAAAATCATTACATCTCAAAACTTACAAAATGCCTAACTTTGCACATTTAGTACTTTTATAGTGGCTATGAGATTTTGGACTTCTTTTATTAAATCTTTATAATAAACTGAGATTTTGATATAAGGATACAATGAGGAACACTGTCCTCTATCTGGAAGATAAATGTTATAGCACACATGGGTGGTCATTTGTTTGTAAGTCAGTGCTTACACACCCCCTACCCCTCTTAACCCTGATGATACTTGTCTGATTATATCAAAAGGCAAGAGACAAAGTCACTATGGTCAAAATAACAGGGAGAGCAGATAAACCACATGAAAATCATAGCTTTTCATCTGCATCCTCCTTAAGAGCACACATTTCCACTGTAAATGTTTGATAATGATATCTACTTTGTCATTTTAGGTTTAACTAAATAGATAGTTAGAAAGGTATTAACTATGCTTTAATTGACCTTCATTCTAAGTTAGATTACACCACTTCTTTTGCATTTATCTGAAAATATTAAATCAATATTTTCTTTAAAATTCACATCCAAGAATTTTGAGTTGACATCTGAATCCCTTCACAACAGTTCAAGCACTTAGTCAACACATGTTTATTGACCAAACAATCTGGTGCCATGGAAGACACAAAGATAAATAAGACTGTCTGCTCTGAGAGAGTTCAGATCTAGATGGGAAAGTAAGATTCACATGGAGACCCATGATATAAACCAGAATGTACTGGAAGGAAAACAGAAGTGCTGTAAGAGCTGAGAAGTGCCTATCAAGAGGTGGATATCAGAGAAATGTGAGGAGCAGGGGAGATTAAGGTCGATACTGAAAAAGGGATTAGATTTTGACCTTCTTCAAATAAATTTACATTTTCCTCCTTCCAGAAAGGAGAACCCCAGCTTTCTTGATCTTATTATGAAGATAATTATAAAAAGAAGTGTTCAAGGTCTGCGTTGTATACAATTACTTCACCAAAATGCTCTAACTTCATTGAGCCAAGACAATAAGGCTAAAAAAACAAAAACAAAACCCACTGAAGTATCTCTTGTAACAGATTTGATCCTTTGCCAATGCAAGAGAAAAATTTAAAATGCATAAAGTTAGTAAAATACCAGATACATGCTCAGTTGCTCAGTTGTGTCTGACTCTTTGTGGACTCTTTGTGGCCCTACAGCCTGTAGCCTGCCAGGTTCCTCCATCCATCAAAGTTTTCAGGCAAAAATATTGCAGTGAGTTTCCTCCTCCATGGGATTTCCCCAACCCAGGGATCAAATCCAAGTCTGCTGCACTGGCAGGTGGATTCTTTACCATTGAGCCACCTCGGAAGTCCAAAATATTAGAAGACAGAAATTAAACTGCTAGAATTTAGCTCAGCGTTCTTTAAAAAGCATGCTTTTCTCTATTTAACTTTGTAAACCTTGCCACACTGAGCTGGCTTCTGAATCAGATTGGGGACAAAGATTACAACTGAATTGTATCAGTATAAGACTTATGAGGCAATAGCTGCTTTCCCTCCATCTTTTGTTCCACATTCCAATTAGACACTCCCAACCAATTCTTCTTGCAGACCTCAGACAGCTGTAAGTCAGCTGTCTTGGCCAGCATGGCCAAGCATGGGACCAACATGGGACCAGCATGGGACCAACAAGGGAGTGTGCACCTAGACAGGGCTCAGCTTCTCAACCCACTCAGTGACTCTGGACAAATACTGTCATTTGTGAGCCTCACTTTCTCATCTGCACAATGCTATGCCTACCTCACAGGGTTGTTGTGGGTTTCCAGTGAGGTAAGCCACAACATGAAAATGCTCTGTAAACTACAAAACCCAGCCTAACTATCCCTGTCATCATCATCAGTAGTAGTTGGTTCCTTCCCTAAACAAGAAACCTCCCTTACAGAACAAAAGCTCTTTAATATTGCCATCAAAGCCATCTTTATTGCTGCTTACTTTTTGCTCTATGACCTCAAAGAAGCTGTTAGACATCTTTAAGCCTTGTTTTTCTCATCTAGAAAGTGGGCATTATAATTGTGTCTGCCCTTGCCTATGTTAGAGAGCAATTAAATAAGATAAAGCAAATTGCAAACATAAATCTTCCCATACATATTCATTATTATGCTCATATGGAGGCCCCAAGCCTGCATTCCTAACCCAGACCCTTTAATTGAGTGCCTGATCCTTGCTCCTCTGGCCAGCTCCCTAGCTCCCTAGCTCATCACCTACTCTGACCTCTGTTCACCCTTGAAGCCTTGCTCGCCTCTCTGGTTCTTATCCTCTGAGTGTTGATCCAGCATATGCCCCTACTCTGGAGTGTCCTGCTCTACCCTGCCCATCATTTTAGGAATCCTACTTTTGAATCAAGCTACATGTGCTCCATGGCCCTGACCTTGAGCTCAGCCAGGCCACAGTATTTTCAGGTCTTGACAATTTCAGGCCTCTTTGCTCTTGGCCAGTAACCTCTTTGGCTTTCAGAATTCTAGCCATTTCATCTCACTTAGTGCATGGAAGGTTTGTAGAAGGCAGTGGTTCCCAATGTTAGCTGCACGTTGGAACCACATGGGCAACTTGAAAAAAAATATGCCTGGACTCCACCTCCAAAGATTCTGATATACTAGCTCTGGAGTACAGTTTGAGCATTAGAATTTTTCAAAGCTACTTATATAATTTTAATAGGTAGCCATGGTTGAAAACCACCAAATTAGAGGTTGTTCCAGCTGAGTTATAACCTGGACTGGGAGTGAGGTTGGTGACAAACCATGTTTTACCTTTGCTGGTTGTGGAGGGCAAAATCTATTTTTACAACATCAATCAGTCAGTCAGTTCAGTCACTCAGTTGTGTCGAACTCTTTGTGACCCCATGAATCGCAGCATGCCAGGCCTCCCTGTCCATCACCAACTCCCGGAGTTCACTCAAACTCACATCCATTGAGTCAGTGATGCCATCCAGCCATCTCATCCTCAGTCGTCCCCTTCTCCTCCTGCCCCCAATCCCTCCCAATATTAGAGTCTTTTCCAATGAGTCAACTCTTTGCATCAGGTGGCCAAAGTACTAGAGTTTCAGCTTTAGCATCATTCCTTCCAAAGAACATCCAGGACTGATCTCCTTCAGAATGGACTGGTTGTATCTCCTTGCAGTCCAAGGGACTCTCAAGAGTCTTCTCCAACACCACAGTTCAAAAACATCAATTCTTCGGCGCTCAGCTTTCTTCACAGTTCAACTTTCACACCCATACATGACCAGTGAGTCCTAAAAGCAACTTGTTCAACACTTAAAATACCAGTCCTGATGCCAAATCCCAGGAAGACCAATTCAAATGGCAGCAGGGTCACTAGGGCTCAAGAGGCAGTAAAGAGGAGGATGGTGGTGGGAAGGCTAAATCTGAGTCTGCAGCTTGGTGTCATTTGGGAAGAGGGTGGGACCTTCATAGTTAAAGATAGTGGGCAAAGTGTTTCCTATAGTGGGATACAATAATGTTTTATGGGCCTAAATGTCAGCTTTTAGCTTATTTTTACTTTTTCACATCTATAATTTTGCAATCACTTTGGGTCCAGGAAGTCTTGGTCTTCTCCATGTTCAATATCTTTAATAAGGAATCAGAGATGGAGACAGCAAGAACCTCAAAGCCCAACTGTTTCATCTTAAATATGTAAAAACTGAGGCCCAGAGAAGACAGAGATTAGTCCAAGGTCATACAGCAAATTGGAGGTAGAATCCCGTTAAGAGTGCGTGCTTTGTCACTTCAGTCGTGCCCAACTCTTTGCAACCTTATGGACTGTAGCCCGCCAGGCTTCTCTGTCCATGAGATTCTCCAGGCAAGATTACTGAAGAGGGAATCTCATGTTTAAACTGTGAAGACAAGAACTATGTAAAAGATTCTCTATGATAGATTATGCTGTTTGTAAAATTTCTGACTAATGCTGATAAATTTTAAATTCTTCCTCCACTTTAAAACTATGGGACAAGATACTTTAGTAAGGGTGGAGTTTCAGCAGGTGAAAGCCAGGTATATTCCACTTAAGGGGAAACAAGATAAAATAAATCTGACTTCTTCCTTGGATTTTTTTTCCCTTAGCAGGACATGAATTAGTAAGAGCTTCTACTATCTTCCTTCTGTGATTTCTGAGGGAGTGTAATTAGCAGAGTGGGATGCATTTTTCACCTAGACCCAGGGTATTGGTCTAAGGACTCAACTGTAGTCAGATGCTGAATGCAGATGTTTAATATTTCTATGCAGGTGAGTGTCAAGGCCATGGGTGAGCCACCAGAAAACTCCTCTCGCTGGATGACCTTGGCTAAACAGAAAGACAGACAAGGCAATAATAACAACGCCTGGCATTGTACTTTAAAATTTGCAAGACACTTTAAAGAACTGGTTAGCCATATCTTAGAAAAGTATACAAATCAAGCGAGGGTCACAAAATATGTAGAAACAACTCAAGCTATTTTAAGAGAAAAAGAAAGACATTTTGTTAGTGCACTGTGATTTGGAGATAACCATTTCTCAGCTTCCCAGGTGGCGCTAGCGCTAAAGAAACTGCCTGCCAATGCAAGAGAGACAAGAGACATGGGTTGGATCCGTGGGTCAGGGAAGATTACTTGGCATCGGAAATGGCAACCTACTCCAGTATTCTTGCCTGGAAAATCCCATGGACAGAGGAGCCTGGGGGGCTATAGCTTGTGGGATTGCAAAGTCAGACAGGACTGAGCAGCTAAGCGTTTCTTAGCTGCCCAGACTAACGTTCAGCAAGACCGTGCAACTTGTCAAGGTGGCACATGAGTAAGAGTAATGAAAATGACCAGTGTTCACATATCACATGGAGTTTATTTTTCTATCACACCCCAGATGCCTCAAGGCAAAGAAAGGTAGCCAGTGCTGAGAGGCCTGTAGGCCAGACTGGCAAGAACAGCACCTCCGGTGGCAGGATGGGCCATGAGACTTCTGGGCTCATGAGTAGGGAGGAAGTTGAGGACAGACATTTAGGGCTACGGTCAGCCTGGGGCAGATGTGCTGTCATTTTTTTCTCTTTATTTTTTTTTAATTGAAAAATAATTGCTTTACAGAATTTTGTTGTTTTATGTCAAACCTCAACATGAATCAGCCATAGGTATACATATATCCCCTCCCTTTTGAGCCTCCTCCCATCTCCCTCCCCATCCTACCCCTCTAGGTTGATACAGAGCCCCTGTTTGAGTTTCCTGAGCCTTATAGCAAATTCCCATTGGCTATCTCCTTTTATATGGTAATGTAAGTTTCCATGTTACCCTTTCTATACATGTCATGCTCTCTCCCCTCTCCCCATTTCCATAAGTCTATTCTCTATGTCTGTTTCTCACTGCTGCCCTGTAAATAAGTTCATCAGTACCGTTCTTCTAGATTCTGTATATATATGTTAGAAAATGATATTTATCTTCTCTTTCTGACTCACTTCACTCTGTATAATAGGTTCTAGGTTCATCCACCTCATCAGAACTGACTCAAATGTGTTCCTTTTTATGGCTGAGTAATATTCCATTGTGTATATGTACCACAAATTCTTTATCCATTCATCTGTCTATGGACATCTAAGTTGCTTGCATGTTCTAGCTATTGTAAATAGTGCTGCAATGAACAATGGGATACATGTATCTTTTTCAGTTTTGATTTCCTCAAGGTATATGCCTAGGAGTGGGATTGCTGGGTCATATGGTGGTTTTATTCCTAGTTTTTTTAAGGAATCTCCATACCGTCTTCCATAGTGACTGTATCAATTTACACTCACACCAACAATGCAAAAGCATTCTCTTTTCTGCACACCCTTTCCAGCATTTATTGTTTGTAGACTTTTTGATGATGGCCAGTGTGAGGTGATATCTCTTTGTAGTTCTGATTTGCATTTCTCTGATAATGAGTGATGCTGAGCAGCTTTTTATGTGTTTATTAGCCATCTGTATGTCTCCTTTGGAGAAATGTCTGTTTAGGTCTTTTTCCCACTTTTTGATTGGGTTATTTGTTTTTCTGGCATTGAGCTGTATGAGCTACTTGTATATTTTGGAAATTAATCCTTTGTCAGCTATTTCATTTGCTATTATTTTCTCCCATTCTGAGGGTTGTCTTTTCATCTTGCTTCAAGTTTTCTTTGCTGTGCAAAAGCTTTTAAGTTTAATCAGGTCCCACCTGTTTACTCCTGTTTTTATTTCCTTACTCTAGGAGACGAGTCCTAGAGGATCTTGCTTTGATTTATGTCATAGTGTTCTGCCTCTGTTTTCCTCTAAGAGTTTTATAGTTTCTGGTCTTACATTTAGGTCTTTAATCCATTTTGAGTTTATCTTTATGAATGGTGTTAGGAAGTGTAGGAAGTGTTCTTATTTCATTCTTTTACATGTAGCTGTCCAGTTTTCCCAGGTCCATTTATTGAAGAGGCTGTCTTTGCCTCATTGTATATTCTTGCCTCCTTTGTCAAAAATAAGGTACCCACAGATGCATGGGTTTATTTCTGGGCAAGATAGTGGTGCCATTATTAGTGAGTATTTCTGCCTTGTCTGTTTGCCCGGGTTGTACCAGCTGAGCTGAGCCTGTCTCTGAAATGACCACTCAGATACGGCTTCAACCTAATAAAATAACTTAATGTAATTTTTCACTCCAATCAGATGTCTTCAGGACCAGCTTGGGATGACTGATCACACTCCACTGCCACTTGTTTATCCGCCCTCCACTAGAGCTTGTTGGATTATCTGATGGCAGGATTTGAATGATGTTGTCGTATGGTTTGCGTCTCTATTTAACTTGGATGAATATCTTGGGACTTAAATAAATTGTTTAACATAAAGAGTAAAAGTGTCTCTCTGCCTTTTCTCTATGTTGAGAGAACAGTAAGATAGAATAATGGACTTCATTTTAGAGAAAATCAGATAAATTGATCTTTTCATTTGTGTGGATACTGGGAGTTTTCATACTCTGAATTGGAAAGATGAGCTCAAGCTCATAACCAACTAAATGCCTTATGCCCCAGAAAAATCTCTGTGGAAAGGTGATCTTATAGGAAATCTCAGCTCCACTCTCTCCCCCCTGTAAAGAGTGTATCTTTGTTCATAATTAAAATGATATGTTTATGAAAAGTGAAAGTGAAGTCACTTAGTCGTGTCCGACTCTTTGCGACCTCAAGGACTATAGGGTACCAGGCTCCTCCCTCCATGGGATTCTCCAGGCAAGAGTACTGAAGTGGGTTGCCATTTCCTTCTCCAGGGGATCTTTCCAATCAAGGGATCGAACCCAGACACTTTAATCTCTGAGCCACCAGGGAAGCCATATACAGCAGCTAATAGAAAGACTCTCTATGAATCCTGTTTGTGAAAACAGAATATTTCTTTAGTGCAGACTCTGGCGTCCAGCTTTCTGTGTTTGGATTTGATTCTGCCATTTACCCTCTATGTGACTGTAGTCAAGTTACTTAACCTTGCTTTGCCTCAGTTTCCTTCTCTATGAAATGGGAGATACCTCAGAAGGTGGTTGAGAATATTAAACTAGTAAATTCATATAAAGTGTTAGGGGACCTAGTACATGATAAATACTCAGTAAATTAACTTTATCATTATTGTTATAGTATAATTTTCTCCTTCTGGATTATTTTAATGGTCTCTTCACTCTTATTTTTGCTTAGTCTCCCCTTTCCAGTTCCTTGCTTTAGAAACACATTCTATATCTGGTTGCTAAGATAGTCTTCCCAGTGAGCACATTATATTATTTTCCTATCCAAAAATTCACATTGAGAAGATCCTGCTACAAAATGAAGTGGAAAGCACTTTCACATATTGTGTTTTTCACATGTAACAGGTAACTATATACTTATGAATCAATATACTTATGAATAAATAAACTATCTAGATCACTACTGGGGCAGGGGGAGGGGAGAGGGGCAGAAAAGCACATGAAAATTATTAATTAGGAAAATTATTAATATGTATTCAGAATGAGATGAGAGATTAAAAGGGCAACAGACTCCCACCTCATAAAATAATTCATTAAATTCTTGATTTGGTTTTCTGCCCAAAACCTGTTAGTCATTCTGACCTGGTCTTAGAAGTCTCAAAATATTATGATATGTAGTCATTTTGAATATGAGTAGATAAACATAAAGCTAAATAGAAAAAATTTTAAGATCATGATATCTAATAAAAGGTTTTATAGAAGTGCATAACCATAACAGGAGGGGTTCTTAAAAGCAAAATAATGTTGTCTTACACACTGTATATTTATTGACCTGGATTTATATAATTAAAGTGGCAAAATAAAACCCTCAATACAATTATGATTTAGGATGCTTTTGAAATAAGAATTTCTGCCAAAAAGTAAATGATCTTATAAATGGCACTGTTTATTTTGTCTCAAAAATATATGATATTTTTAGAATAAGAGTTGATGAGAAATTCTAGATATGGGCTCTGACATGCTTGTAATTAGCTCAGCTTTCTCATTAGGGAATGCTGCTTTTTTAAAAGTAGGAGATTGCCAAGAATAATAGCTTATCTAATTGAAGATCATTATAAGCAAATCAGAAAGTATTTGTGAGTTGTGCTAATGATGCATGTTAAATGTATGAAGTGATATCCTGGTGAAGAAATATGATGAATGTCTGTCTTCACATTTTTAGTAACTGTTGTTTTCTATAACATATGTGTTATTTCCATTATATATATATGTGTGTGTGTGTGTATATATATACATATATACATATGTATATACACATACATATACATAATTTCTAGGGATAGGGAGGTTATAAAACTGGTGTTATACTTTGAGAGAATTAATCTAATAAGCAAGTATAAGTTGGCTGGATAAGGGAAGAAAGGTCTTGATGGAAGATCCTTTGATGAAGGAAAGGGAAGAGGCTGTAAAGAGAATGTTAAGTTTGATTAATACATAATTTAAAATATCATGTATCGTGTTGATTCAGCAGAATCGTATCATCAAGAAAAATATGCAGTGTCAAAGGGAAAAAATACATTGTTTAACAATTGCTAGCAAATATGTTTTAAACCTCAAAACTGGCTTAACAATAAAACTTTTGATGGTATCTTCTTTGTAGGGAATTTAAAGTACTTTACCATGATGCAGAGTTCTAAAGAAATAATCCATAAGAAACATAAAAGAAAAAATAATATTAAATTACCATGAGTTGTTACCATGCACATGTGTCCATGTGACTCTTGCACTGATCAGGTGACACGCTTCTTGTCCTTCCCATTGGGTGTCCTTTCCCAGGAACAGATGGTCAAAACTGCCTCACATGCATCCCTTTACTCTTATCCCAGGCCTCCCTCTGCCCCCCAAGTACACTCCCATGAATATGCATTCAGCTACCTCTTCCCCAAGCCAAAAGAGGAGGATAGCCCAGGAAGACAATCTCAAGAGGCATGCTAGGTAACAGAAGGTATTACAAGAAAGGTCCGTGGGCTTTTTTCTTCCCAGGCTCCTGGAAACAAAGAATAAAGGAGTAACTGGACTCAGCATAGGTGATTGTCAAAAGTTATACATTTAGTTTAACCTCATAACAGATGAACTGACTTTAAAAAAAAGAGTTAACGGTTTGGGATGGTGGTAATAGCTCCTTGTAATAGATAGGAAAAGCGTTGCATGGATTGAAGCCAAACTTACCTTCAGTGGAAAAGTACAGGAAGGTAATTGTTCAGAGAACTTGTACACCAAACAAGAACAGTTCACAACATTTTAACACGATAAATGATGGTGAAATGCCATTTGGGAATTAATCTTTAACCATAGGGCCAGAAAGTTGAAAGGGAGAAAAGTAAAACTATTCTTTTATCTGGCTTTGGAATGAAAAACCACAATCCTGAGGATGCTACCTTTTCCCTGGGAAATACAGGCATTTCCCTGAGATTATGCTCTGATGGAAAAAGGGCTTTTTATAAAAACGCACTTTAACATACCTCTTCATGTGTACTTCTGTGTTTTTATTGAATACCTTTATGTGATTTCTATTAGCATATTATTCATCATTGTTCTAAACTTTGGCATCTAAAATTACACATATATTTGACAATTCAAAGAGGATAATTGTAAGTTTGTCTTCTCTCCTTTTTTTATTATGCAAAATGTAGTGAAGGCACATTTTTTATTTCTGCAAACACAGTATCAATCATTTTTGCTATTCCTGCATCTTCTGCCATCTCAGTTGTCCTGCGCTTCTGATTGCTCCTTTCCCAGATACTTTGTCTCCAGGGCCCAGCAATGGTTTTATAATGCTGGGATCAAAGCTCAGTGATTTAATTGCAGCCATTTTAATGTTATGGCCCAGAAAACACTAATCAAAAAAGTTAATAAAACGAATAAAATGAAAGTTGAGAGGAGCATTTCTTAGTCTTGCTCTTCCAGGCTTCCGGCTCAAAATGCTAATCTGTGCTTATTCATTTGATAGACATCACCAAGTACCTGCTATGGGGCTGGAGATAAGAGAGGTGAATAATATAGCCCTTGCCTGAAAATGTTTACACACAACTAAGTACAGTAGGTTGACCTCTGAATAAGTTATAATACTAAGTGAAAAGCGCCATATAACCAAAAATGTGACAAAGCTGTATCACATAGGCATACTTCAATGTGAATGACACAAAGTAAAACTGAAACTCAGTGTATTCCAAAGAGCAAATCTATCAGCTTATATAACTAAAACAGATATTTCTGATCCAAGATGAGAATGGACTCAGCAGCTCAAAGTGGGACAAAGGCTCTGGCGTCTCTTTATTTTTCTGCTCTTCTTTCCATAATCTGGTATGTTATGGGCTAATTGTGTCTCCCACAAATTCATATGTTGAAATCCTAACTCCTAGTACCTAGAATGTGACTGTTTTTGGAGACATGGTTTTTAAAGAGGAGGTTAAGTTAAAGTAAGGTCATCTGGGTGAATCCTGTTTATTCTCACTGGTGTCCTTTTCAGAAGAGCAGATTAGGACACAGACATATATAGAGACGACCATATGAAGACACAGGAGAAGATAGCCACCTACAAGCCAGAGAGGCCTCAGAAAAAATAAACCCTGCTCCCACTTGATCTCATGTTTCTAGCCTCCATACTGTGATAAAAGAAACTTCCATTGCTTAAACCTATTTTGTTATGGCAACCCTAGCAAACTAATACAAGATATCATTAAGGCTTCATGGTGGTCCTGCATCAACTTTTGGCACCATTCTTGAGGCTACAATATACCATCAGCAGTTCTCGTCTTTACAACTTCTTACTACTTCATCCAAGTGTAACAAGAAGAAGCTTCTAGTAGTTCTCTGTATGCTTCAGAATTCTTACTCTCTCTTTTGCCTTTGAACAGTGGCTGTGCCTGAGGATGGAATTCTTGGGTTGGCTTAAGCCAACCAGGGTCCACCCACCCCTGAGGATGAGTGGGGTCATGTCCATCCAAACCACGTAAAGCCCCCAAAAGAAAATCAAGATATGTTAGTGACACAAAGAGATGGAGATAACCAACAAAGATATGAGAAGGATCAAATAAGTTCACCTAGGAAAGCTGAGCAAAGGAACCCCAAGAAGGATTAGGATGGATCTTGAAGAATTAATAGATATTCACTTGGTAGAGAAGAACTCAAAGAACAGTCCGGACAAAGGACACAGCATATAGGTGGTCAACTTGTCCCCATTTGCTGTGAAAGTGAAGATGCTCAGTCATGTTTGACTCTTTGCAACCCTGTGGACTGTAGCCTACCAGGCTCCTATGTCTGCAGGATTTTCCAGGCAAGAATGCTGGAGTGGGTTGCCATTTCCTTCTCCAGGGAATCTTCCCAACCCAGGGATCAAACCCAGGTCTCCCGCATTGTAGGCAGACACTTTACCATCTGAGCCACCAGGAAAGTCACACAGTTTGCCTTAGTCCCAGGCAAACAGATGCAGTTTGCCCAAGACTGTGTCTATTTCAAAACAGAAGCCCCACGTCTCAGGACCTGCTCAGTCCTGTAAAAACTGGGATGATTGTTCACTATGTGTTTAGGAGTTATAAGTAAGGTTTATGGGGCAAAGTGTCTGGAGATAAGATTGGAACATTTGGCTGAGACTAATTGGGAAGGGGTCTTCATGAATGCTAGTTTAGACTAGAGAGACAATCTGTAGTGGTCTTCTGACATGTTGAAACAGTAAGTTGTAGGACATTATTCCACAGAGGGTAAAGAAACTCCATGTTAATAAGATGAATTATAATAATAATAATAATATGAATTTCATGGACATTCTGCAATTTGACCAACTTGAGGAAGTTCATAGAACTTCAGGGCTATATACATTTGGGAACAGCAGAAAGTTCCAGGTCAGATCTTCTAACTCAGAAGTACTGATCTCTGGGATCAGAGGTCAGCACTCTGCTGAGCACATCATGAAGCTTGGTTAACAAGCTTATCTTCATAACTGGAATTCTCTCTTTGCCTTCAAGGACTCATTCTGTGAAGTCTCTTAAAATTGTCTCTCTCCTTTATTTAAAGGCTGTTTTCATACCTTCATCTTTCAGCTACCCACCTGGATATTCAACCTCATATCAATCACTAACTGCTCATTTTCCCTCCATTATTACTTATTTTTTCCATTGCTTTGCCTCTGTTGAGAATATTACCTTTCTCCCAGTCTCCCAAGTCCATGTCATGGAATACACTGCAGCCACTGAAAAGAAAGCACTCAAATAAACAGAGTAGCAAACAATGAATATTTAGAAGGATCCCATATTTGTAAAAATTATATATATGTATTTTTACATATATAAAAATATATAAGATAAGTGTCCAGAAATTAACATAGCAGACTTAAGTGTGATTTGCTGGAAGATGCTGGTGAAAAAGTGGGAGGGAGAGGATCCTTTTAGTTTTCTATTTTATGTTTATCTCTATTTTTTAAATGTTTATAGAATAAGTATATGTAACTACTTTCCAAATAAAGATAATATACATTCACTTAGAAAATTTCAATTGCAGATAAACATAAAGGGCAATATGGAATCCATCTGAGATTTCACCCCCAGAGCTCCCACTGTTAGCAGTCTAGGGAACAACCTCGCCGCCCTCCCCCTGGGCTCCTGCACAGATAGAGAGACAGCAACTGCAGAATGGCTCTTCCCTCCTGCCAGAGACCAACAGTATGTTGCAAAACCCTCCATTGCTTGTGCACTGCAGGGTACTGGAACCTGTCACCTTCCATTCCACCATCATCACCCCTGTTGAGCTCTTGTTAACTCACTCTTGTTCTGCTTCTATGGTGTCCTAACGCGCACCTACTCCTTTCCTCTCTCCCTCCTTGCATCCAGTCTCCCCACAACCTCCAGATCCACCTTCCTAAAACCTGACTCTGATCATGGTATTGCCTGGTTCAGAAACCTTCAGCGACTCCCTGTTAAAGAAATGCCAAACTCCATGATCTGGACTGAATAGGAACTTTTCATTGTTCCCTTCGGAACTTTTCTTCCTCTCAATTCTAGTTCACATTGTTTTCTTTAACAGAAATACCATCTCGCCCAAGCATTTCCAGCCATTGTAATTCCCCTCCTTCAGATACGTGCACAAGTGTGAGAAAATGTTCCCACAAGAATGTTCACTGTGGTCAAATCTATGGTAGGGAAGAACTGAATTCAGCTCTAATGTGCACCAATAAGGGACTGATTAAATAAATTGTACTGCATGCAATTTTCCAATGGAATGTAGTTATGCTGTTAAAATGATATAGCTGTAGCTTATTATATAGACATGGGGAAAAGTCTACAGGATATTATAAATTAAAAGAGTAGATTGTATAGCAGTTAATAAATACTGTTGTTTTATTTTTAAAGCACACATCAAATAATAACAGAGGGAAACTTGGTGGTTGAATTTAGTTGATTCGTCCTTTCTTCTTTGTACTTTTCTATTTAATTCGAATGTTTATAAACACAACCAATTGGCTTAGTGGTAATGAATCTGCCTGCAATGAAGGAGATACCTTTTGCACAGGAGAAGCAGGTTGATCTCTGGGTCAGGAAGATCCCCTGGAGAAGGCAATGGCAACCCACTGCAGTATTGGACAATATTTGCCTGGAGAATCCCACGGACAGAAGAGCCTGGTACGCTACAGTCCAAGGGGCTGCAAAAGAGTTGGACATGACTTAGCCACTAAGAAACAACAACAGCAAACCTAACCACAATTTTAGAAGTTACCATTTGTTGAGGGTTATTTGTCAAGTACTGTGCCTGGTGTTTGACATAGAATAATTCATTTAGTTCCTACACCCAAACTTTGAGAAGGTTATCATCACTGTCACATTATAGAAAAGGAAACTGAGAGTCAGGGGCTAAAGAAATGTTCCCAGGATCACACCATTACTGAGAAATCAGAGTTAGAATTCAAAATTCTGGTTTTTCTGATTCCAAAGACCATACTCATAGACACTATGTTACATAATAATGAAGTATCATTTCAACAAAAATAATAGTTACTAAAATATGTTCCCCTAGTCTTATAAGAACATACTCCATTTCTCTGCTCCTCAAAACCCTCCCTCGCTCCATATTCAGAAGTATGACGTAGTCAGAAGATGAGAGTAGATGAGAGACGTATTAGGAACACATGTAATGGTTTTTATTTTTCAGTATAAGTAGCACCATTCTGTGTATTGTGTTATTTTATGACTATACCTAGTTGTTTATACCTGAAAGTGCATCCTGGACATCTTCCCATGACTGTACATGTAAATCACCCTTGATATGTTTGTTAGCAGCTTCATAACTGTATGGACATCCTGGAATCACTTACCTTCCCCGACCCTTTGGATGGTCTTTTGTGTTATACGTTTTGCTATTATAAACAATACCAGAATGAGCACCCTCATTTAAATAAATGTCTGTATATATGGGGGGCTGCTTTTGCAAGATGGATTCCTATAAATAGACTTATGAGGTCAAAAAAGTGTTTTTTTCTTTATCAGAATTCCAAAAAGCTTTAGCTGTGCTGAGAGAATCTGATCTAGAATGGCTCTGATCTAGTTGGGCTCTCATAGCCTTGTTTCCTATTCACAATCTCCCCTGATGCTGGCAACTGTCTGCACACTGACAATGCCGTCATCTCTCAGCTCGCTTGTAGAGAAAAAGTGCACTGCACTGGGTATTGCTTGACTTCTGGTGAACTGTTGGCCACCAAGTTGCTGTGTGACCCTAAGCGATAAATGATGCCTCTGGTGACTTACATTTTGACTTCTATAAATGAAATCCTTCCACTTTTAGCAATCAGTGTTTCTTAACTTTAAAGAGAATAGCAGTTTGTTATTCTGTCTTCCTAGATTTTGAAAAATAGCATACATACCATAAAGGGTTATTCTGCCTCATTGAAGTTTCAAACGATATGGTGATAAGACCATATTAAAAGCATTTATAAAGGTCCAGGTAAAGAGTTCATTATGGTTCATTAAATCCCCTCATGCTTTTATTCACTTTAGTTACTGTATTTCCTGTAAATGGGATTTATGCCAGGGCCACGTTAACACCATTTCACATTCTGCTGTGCTATTACCCAATGAGCTTGAATCAATTGAATGAAAGAGGCCTTTTCGAGTGTATTGATTTTCATTTATCCAAACTCATCTGTTTGCTTTGCGGCATGCTCACACGTGAGAAGAGGGCACAGCTAACTTCTCTACGATATTGCTTTTTTCCCTTAAGCACTGAATACTTAGAATATGCATATGATAAACACTGGTAGAAGAGCTGCAGACTATTTGCTGGAAATATGGTTTTCCAGGGATAAAGGCTTGGTGTTCTCTTATGTCCAAAAAAAAACACTGCCTGAAGCAAGATACTGCAACCTTGCATCCTGCATGAAGGAAGCTGCCCTCTGCTTCCCCAGCCCCCAGAGACTCAGTCCTGGGCTCCTGCTCTCCTCTCCCCAGATATTAGGAGTGTTGTCAGAACAATGATTCTTCTAAATGTAAAAATGTGTTCACTGACAGGAAGCGAAGTATTACCTTGCTGCCCTGCAAAGAAACACTCTTGTTTCTTTGGTCAGAGATCAAGCTGAAATCTGAACAAAAAGAAATGTGCAGTAGAGAAACACTTTAAACATATGTTTTAATGCCCTTTTCATACCCTCCTAGCTTGATGTGTTTGTGTTTTCTGTGTTTGATGTGTTGTGATTTTGTTTGACAGAGAGAGAGAGACCCAGAGAGGAAGAACACATTCATTTTGACCCATAGTTAGGATTTTTAAAGTGGAAAGCATTTTAACAATTTTGATTGAATTATTGTGTTTTTTTTAGGTAGGGTGTTTAGGTAGCCTACCAGGCTTCTCTGTCTATGGGATTCTCCAGGCAAGAATATTGGAGTGGGTTGCCATTTCCTTCTCCAGGGGATCTTCCTGACCCAGGGACTGAACTCACATCTCCTGTGGCTCTGCATTGCAGGTGGATTCTTTACCGTTGAGCCACTGGGGAAGCCCCATACTTAGCACCACACAGACTTTAGGTAGGGTGTTCAGGTGCTCAGTCATATCCAACTCGTCACAGCACCATGAACTGTAACCGGCCAGGCCCTTCTATCCATGAAATTTTCCAGCAAGAAAATTGGAGCAGGTTGCCATTTTCTACTTCAGGGGATCTTCCTGATCCAAGGATTGAACCCGAGTTGGCAGGCAGATTATTTACCACTAACACCACCTGGGAGGCACTAATGTGTTGTTAGTCACTGGATAATGTGTGTCCATCTAGTGTAGGATTACATGAGATGTCCTAGACTTACAGTTAATAGATCTTGACTCCTGCTCAGGTAAATACTAAAATTTGTTTAGCTGGGGGAATAAATATCGGCCAAGGCAGAGCCAAGGTCCATATTTTCTTTGAACTGCAATAAATATTTCTATATTATACATTGAAATAAGATTTTATGTTAGAACTAATAATTAAACATTATCCAAGGCCACAGCAGAAACTAAAATTATCAGGCTAATTCTAAGGCATCTCGCTTTTATATTTAATGCTATGAAGGATAATCACTGTTGGTTTAAGCAAGATCTGATATTAAATATTGGCATAAATCAGATTGATTAAGCCTGAGTCCTTGTTGTGAAATAGAAAGTGAAAGATTCATTTATGAAAAGCTTGAGTTACTTAAACATACCAATGAATTGGCATTATTGATGTAATGAACAGTTAACTTTTACAAAAGTTTAAATGTTTAAATGTAGCTCACTAATAATTGAACTATTTTCCCTCATGCATTTCCATATCATATGCAGTGTCATAAAATCTTTGACATACCATTTATAAAAAGAGTTTTTTAGAAAAAACTTTCCTTTCATAAATATATTATAATAAGTAAAAAATGTCTATCACTTGGTTTGGAATTAGGAACATTGTAGAGATATATTTTCAAGGAGATTATTATTTCTAATTGGGGAAAAAATGATACATTCAAATACAATACTGTATAGCTGTTAAAAACATGAGATTTGGAAACTTAATGAGTTTGAATTCCAGCTCTGACACTGTGACCTCAACAAGATTTTCTGAGTCTACTGTATAAAAATGGGATAATAAATCTGACCTCATAAGATCATATGATAAGAATGAAAAGTCTGTAAAGCACTGAGGACGTTCTTGGCAATAGTAGAGCTCTCCAGAAGTGGTAGCTTAACGATGTACTGTTTAAGGGACAGATGAAAGCACTCATGGAGGAAATTAAGGAGGCACACAATTACTGAATTTTAATGAAACAGAATATTTTTGTCTTAATCTCAAAGAGGAAAACTCTCATAGGTGAGTTGCATGGTCAGTCAGCTCTACAAGGAAGAGGTAGGATTTGAACTTGAGGTTGTCAGAGAAATCAAGTCTTATTGTCCATGCTCAGTCATGTACAACTCTTTGCGACCCTATAGATTGTAGTCTAAGAGGCTCCTCTGTCCGTAGGATTTCCCAGACAGGAATTCTAGAGTGAGTTGCCATTTCCTCCTCCAGGCTACCTTCCCAACTTGGGTATTGAATCCATGTCTCCTGCATTGGCAGGCAGATTCTTTACCACTGTGCCACCTGGGAAGCCCCAGAGTTTTATTAGTTGATACATAAAACTAAAAGTAATGAGCACTACAGCTGCCAATAAAATAAGTCATCTATCCAACCATGGCCCAACCACATCTTCATTAATTTTCTCTTCTTGATTAATTGCCATAATATAATTTCCTCCAGGTTTGTCAGCCATTTCTCCTGGTTCTATTTTATTAACATCTCTTCTGCCTCTTTTGTTTCCCTCAGTGAAAAATGACTTAAAATAATAAATAAACAAAATAAGAAAAGCGAAAATCATCGTCTCATCTTTTAATTGATGTATAACCCTCTGTTAATATTTTGGTGAAGGTCCTTCTAAATCTTTATATATCTCTATCTTTCTGTCTCCCTATGCTTACATGCATGTGGGAATGCACAGACATACAACACACACAAATCTAATATGATCTAAATAAGATCATACTGTACTACATTACTCTGTAATATCATTTTTTATTTGAAAAATATATGCAATATACCATAAATATCCTCCCATGTCAAAGAACAACTTTTTAATATTTAAATGGATTTATCACATTTTATTGTATAAATATTAAGACAGTTTAATAAAAACTTTTATCATTTGCAGTTTTTATCTATTAAAAAATGTGCCACAGTGCTACAGTGCCCATACTTGTACATTCATTTTGGTCCACTTATGGGGTTATCTCTTTAAGAAACATTCCTGTAAGTACAATAGAGGGATCAAATAATAGATGCACATTTACAGTTTTGGCATTTAGAACCAGAAATGACAAATAAAATTACCACATTTTATTTTAGAGGACTTTAAAATTTTTTTATTGAAATATAATTGATTTACAATGTTGTGATAGTTCCAGATGTATAGCAAAGTGATTCCTATATATATATTCAGGCATATAGTTTTTCAGATTCTTTTCTCATATAGCTTATTACAAAATATTCAATATAGTTCCCTGTGCTATACAGGAGGTCCTTGTTGTTTATCTGTTTAATATGCAGTAGTATATTTATGTTACTCCCAAATGTAGAAAACTAACTTATGATTACCAAAGAGGAAATGTTCAGGGGAGGGATAAATTAGGAATTTGGGAATAACAGAAGACTTTTTAAAAAGGAACTTTCCCCAATCTTAACTTTCATAAATGAATAATATAATTATCCTTTTAAAATTAATATTCAAAACTGAAAATTTAAAAATAAGAATAAATATGTAGAATAATGTTTTAACAATAGAAAAAATTATGGAGAGGGAAAAAATATCAAATTGGTTTTGTTGAAAGAAGTGTTGTCAATTAAGCTAATCAAACTTTTTCATTTAAATGCCTAACTTCACAATTAAATTGACTTTCTAGCACAACTGTCTGACATTTCACCGAGTTATTATGATATACTGAACTGTACTGATCACTGTAAGTTTCTCAGAGAACTTGTGGGCTAGTAACAGTTGAATCTGGTCTATGCAGTCCCTTCCTCTCATTGCTCTTAAAACTATAGTAAATAACTTAAGCTTTTATTGATTAGTTATCTTGTCATATTTAAGAAGCTTCTCATCAACATGACTTCAATTATCTCAAGGGTGTCTCAAGGGTGTCTGCTTCTTGCAAAGTGTTTGTTTTCTTGACCAATCAGTACTAGTTTATTTTGCTAAATTTGGCTTGTCAGAATCTGTCACTTTTTAAATTTAATTCTTAGTCTTATCATAGTAGAGGGGATTTGATGATTCTGTCCTATTGGAGTCTGTCCCTTTGTATGACAATCTACTTCTTAAAACGTGTAACTTCCTTGTGTCATTGTAAAATTTTTAGAATCAGAAAAATTCTGATGCATCATTTCCCAAAATTTGGCCCTCAAGGTATGTATGCCCCCAGATAATAACACCATATGTGTTATCCAAAAAAAGGAATATAAGTGAGCATATACAAATTAATTTGGGAAACTCGAGGATAAGTAGATCTTTTTACTGAAGGGTATTCATGAACCCAGTGAGCTAAAATCCTATGCAACCATTCACAAACTGATCTGATCTTGAAATTCGTTTTGATAAAGTACCCAGTAAAAGCTGTTATTGGCAGAGCTTCTGTGGTGGTAAAGAATTAGCCTGCTACTGAGTGGGGCACAGCTTCAGTCTTGGAGGGTAACATGCTGCAGAACAACTAAGTCCATGGGCCACAACCACTGAGCCTCTGCTCTATAGCCTGCGAGCCGCAGCTACTGAAGCTATGGGCCCTAGAACTCATGTTCCACAGCAAAAGAAGCCACCGCAATGAGAACCCCCTCTATCACAACTAGGGAGTAGCCCTTACTTGTAACTAAAGAAAAGCTCGTGCAACAACAAAACCAGCACAGCCAAAAATAAACAAATAAGTACAATTATATTTTTTAAAAGGAGTTATTTGTTAACTAGTTAGGCAAGCACAGAGTTAATCCAATCCCCTCACTTTACATATGAGAAAACATATTCAAAAAGATTTTAAAACTTCAGTATTCTAATGAAAAATAAATACTTTCTTTTTTATATAAAAATAAATAATAAAATTATTTTAAATTAGCTGCAGTCACTTCATGTTAAGTATACACTGTCCATCAACAGAGAAATAGTCAGCACTTTTGTTAAAGAATGTAGAATTATTAACAACTTATCCATTCATTAAAAAAAAAAAGTTTTAAAATTTTGCAACCTCTGGGAAAAGAGAGTCAATGTTAAATCAAACTGTGAAAAAATAAATGATTACATACATTACATTACATTACATTACAGCCACTATGGAAAACAGTGTGGAGATTCCTTAAAAAATTGCAAATAGAACTGCCATATGACCCNGCTGGGAGGGATTGGGGGCAGGAGGAGAAGGGGACAACAGAAGATGAGATGGCTGGATGGCATCACTGACTCGATGGGCATGAATCTGAGTGAACTCCAGGAGTTGGTGATGGACAGGGAGGCCTGGCGTGCTGCGATTCATGGGGTCGCAAAGAGTTGGACACAACTTCGCAACTGAACTGATAGCTATAGATATAATTCCAATCAAATTTCTCATAGAATTCTTATTAGAACTGAAAATTATTATTTGAAAATTCAACTAGAGAAAATCTAGTTTTCTACACAAAACCTAGCATTCAAATGTTTATCACAACATGGTTTGTAATTGCCAAAAGCTGTGTGTAGCCCAAACATCTAACAGCTGGTGAATGGATAAATAAATTGCAGTACATCTATATAATGTAAATACTAGTCCTTAATAATAATAAAAAAAAGACTGAAGTACTGATGTATGGAACAAAACAGAAGAATCTCATAACATTATACTAAGATAAAGAAGACTGAAAATTTTGCCTAATATATGATTCCATTTATATGGCATTCTGGAGAAAGACAAAACTATAGGGAAGGATATCAAACCACCAGTGCCCAAGGACTGAAGGAAGAAATCTGCTACAAAATGACACAAGAGAATGCTGGGGAATGGTACTAGTTATATGACTATGTCCCTTGTGGCTCGAAAGGTAAAGAATCCACCTACAATGTGGGATACCTAGGTTCAGTCCCTAGGTAGGGAAGATCCCCTGGAGGAGAGCATGACAACCCACTTCAGTATTCTTGCCTGGAGAATCCCCATGGACAGAGCGACTAAGCACACAGCACAAGTTTGTGCAGATTTATAGTAATATATACCCAGAAAGGGTAATTTTCACTGTGTGTTAATTATACCCAAATAAACAGCAAAGCAAAACCTACACACACACTTTTTTTAAAAGGGAGGTATTAAAAGGCCCTCCTGGAAAGGAGTTGTTTGCCTCTACTTCTACAAGATGTTAATATGCATTTGGAAGAAAAGAATTAAAGCAGTGGCTTATTTATGAGAGGATAGACAGATCACTAGTGGAGATGATATGAGCCCAAAGTCAATCCCATTGTACATAATCATTAAAGATCTGGTAAAAAGAAGTCCATCCAAAACAATGGGGAAGAGAAAGATTTGCCAGTAAATTGTTATAGAATCCTAACTGGTAAATACTGTTTCAGTTTAGATTTATACCTTACCCACCATAAAATAAAAGTTTCATTACATAATCAGCATCAAATCTTTAAAAATTAAATCATTTTCCAGGACTCTGAAACACTTAAAAATATTATAAATAAATCACAAAATAGATCCAGCTGTCTAAAACATATATTTCCATATAAATAAAATTCTACAAAGAAAAACAATGAGTAAAAGAAAATATTCCCAACAAATACAGCAAAGATTTGTAGTCCTACAATACAATGTAATTAGCAAGAAAAAATATTAAAACTCTGCAATAGATAATTGGGTAAATGAATTACTTTACAAAAAAGTAAATATAACTATAAAACCAAATTATGAAAATATTTTAATATAATAGAAAAATGCACATTATTTTGATTATAGCATGCTATTCTTTTATGTGTACAGAAACACTGACGAGTTCTTTTCTTGCTACTGATGGTAGAAATTTGCACATCCCATTCAAAGACATACTTCTGAAATATGAAAGCATTCTCACTTCTGGTCATTTTTACCTTATTAATATTTCAAATGAAGGAAAATGATATTTAGTTAAACACAGTCACTGTGGCATTATTTATAACAAGAAAGTGAAATCAATTTAATATTAACCCTGTACTAGATAGACCAGTATGCAGTCATTACAATTTTAATTATGCAAACAATAACACAGCATGGGATGAAATTATTAGGATCTTAAATGAAACAAGCATCATACACATTGCAAGCATATTATCTACTCAGCTGTGTTTTTAGAGTCATGCAGTAGAGAAAAAACAGAAAATACTGCTTAAGGATAACAGCAAAAGCTTATATAGCTCATACTACGCCAGGCAGGATTCTAAAATCTGCCTGCGTATTTGTTGATTGAATTCTCACAATTCTAAGACTTTCATTTTGTCAGTTAGGAACTTGTACAACAGAAAGGTTAGGTAACTTGTTCAAAGTCACACAGTTACTAAGTGCAATTTTTGAAATTCGAACATAGGCCATCTCTTAAATATTATCTTCAATAATTATTCAATTATTACTCAATTATTATTCAATAATTATTATTATTATCCTCAATAATTATTCAGTTATTACTTCAATGTGCTATACTCCCTGAAGCAAAATGGATATAGTTGTGTTAATACTACTTGTGACTTTTATTTTCCAATCTTTCTGTTTAATATTCTTAATTAAACATGCACTTTAGAAACATTTGCATGGGAGGCATTTAAAGGTTTCAGGGAACAGGATGGAAAGCATGAAGGGGAATGAAGGAATCACAACCACCAAACTATCTGTACCAAAAGAAGTTGCCTACAGGCTATAAGGTTAAGGGATCCAGCAGGCCTTCTGACCGGGCCAGCTTGGAAGCCAGAGTGTGTTCTGGGTGAGTATTGCAGGATAGGGGAGGCAGAGGGCTGATCCTCCTTTAAACTTTTTTTTATTACTTTAATGAAGCATAGTTGATTTACAGTGTTGTGCCAATCTCTCCTATACAGCAAAGTGACTCAGTTATACACATATATACATTCATTTTTATATTCTTTCCCATTATGGTTTGGGCTTCCCTGGTGGCTCAGATGTTAAAGAATCAGCCTGCAATATGGGAGACCTGGGTTCAAACACTGGGTCAGGAAGATCCTCTGGAGAAGGGAATGGCTATTCACTCCAGTATTCTTGCCTGGAGAATTCCATGGACAGAGGATCCTGGGGAGCTACAGTCCACGGGGTTGCAAAGAATTGGACATAAGTGAGTGACTAATAGAACACTTTCCATTATGGTTTATCCCAGAATATTGAGTATAGTTCCTTGTATTATACATTAGGACCTTATTTATCTATTCTAAATGTAACAGTTTGCATTAGCCATAAAAAAAATAAAATAATGCCATCTGCAGTAACATGGATGCAACTAAAGATTATCATACTAAGTGAAGTAAGTCAGAAAGAGAGAGACAAATATATGATATCAGTTATATGTGGAATCTAAAATGTGGCACACATGAACCTATCTACAGAACAGAAACAGACTTGTAGACATAATCCTGCTTTTTGATTGAGTCTCCCTCTGAAATCAGTTGAGATTCAACAGAAGAGCCAAGTACATCCTGTAGAATCACATAGTGGGTTGTAATGCAGTTGGGTCAAATGTTTGGTCCTCCCTGGTTCACCTGGGCTCACTTATATCAACACATTTGGTAGCAAAAATCCACCTTTGGTAGCAATAATGACCAGTGCATGGTCATTATTTTATATCATTCAGAACACTAGAAAGAATACTAAATAGGTTCTGTTTTTTCAACGAACTCAATAAAAAATATATCGCCCCAGACCCATTTGGAACAATTACCCTAGTCGTATGTATAGCTATAGGCTAAATTTACTTATTAAAGTTCATGAGAAGAGTATTGACTAAAATTATGTAATTTATCACCAGTTATTGAAAAAGATGAGATGATCTGTCAGTGCTTTAGGCTGCAATTGGGGAAAAAGTCAGAAGTATAAAAATGTCTCATGTTTTTTAAAATACCACTAGGAAAAAACCCAACATCGATTCTCTTACTTTGTCATCTAAATATAAAGCATGTTTCTTTTTTTGGCAGAAAAGCCAGCAATTCCTGTAATAAAAGTTACCCTGGAGGATATGTAAGAATAAGCTTAGAAAAACGTGAATAAAAGGAATCGTAAAAAATTACTTGGAGCTATAGTTGTTGATCATGAGGATTAGGTTTGACAGGAAAATATATCCTTTGGGAAATACTATTAATTCTTAAAAGCAAATTCGCTACACCCTGTACAATTGTTGCAATGTGTCTGATGCTGAAAACCTATTTTTATTGAATTTAGGAAACAGCTTTCTAATTGCCCCCCAAATCTACCATACAGGAAATGGGACTACAAGATTCTAAACATGCAAACCAAACAAACAAACAAATTAAAAAACACTAAAACATCAGAAACCTGAAAGTTCATAAACACAGAATAGATAAAGCATCTGGATTTGCAAACATTTTACTTCTGATTTATCTACGTATTGAATTTCAAGTAGGGACTCAGTGAAAGCAAAAAAGAAAGTGGTTTGGCTAATATTTCAAGTGCTATGCATAAATGCTCAGTTGTGTCCGACTCTTTGCAAACCCATGGACTATAGCCCTCCAGGTTCCTCTGTACATGGGATTCTCCAGGCAAGAATAATGGGGTGGGTTTCCATTTCCTCCTCCAGGGGGTCTTCCCGACCCAGGGATCAAACCTGAGTCTCCTGCATCTCCTGCATTGCAGGCAGATGCTTTACAGCTGAGTCACCAGGGAAGCCCCATTTCAAGGGCTAAGTAGTTCATATAACATATTTTTAAAGGATTATTTACTTTGTGAATAGTTTGATTCCTGCCTTCTCTTCCACTCCAATTGTCTTTCCAGTCTAAGTACAGATAGCCTCTTATTCCAAACTGTGGTTACAATTTTCTCTAAATAAAAACTGTCTGGTTTCTGACAGACACTGGTTCACTCTGAAAACAGGTTATTTCTTGTCTCTTATTAAATGTATTGATCTCCTTTGAAGCATTTTTCTGTAATCAGTCTTCACTACCTGTTTGACATTCTAGAGTCCTGTTATTACAGATATAAAACCAAAATATCCCAGTTTATAAAAGATCTCTAATCCTCAGTGACTTGGCTTTATTAATGTTATTTCAGATTCACCTTGCTTCTGACCATTTCATAGACTATCAGACCATGGATTCTTTTAGCAAATCTCAGAATTTCTGAAAGCAACACAGGGAAGATGGACTATATCTGCAAGGTGTATTCCTGGTAGTCTTTGGTCAGTGGTTTTTCACAATCCCAAATGTTATGTGTCAAAACATGCTTCTGTGGAGGAAGCATTTTAACGGCCCTGATTGAATAGAAAGGGAAAAAAAAAAGCATATTGTTTAACTTAAATTTTGCTTTCAGAAAGCCTAATCTCTAAGACATTATTTCAAAATATTTCTAAACTATATCCTGATTCAGTTTTTTATTAAGCAGTAATAGAATAAAGGGGCTTCCCAGATGGGTCAGTGGTAAAGAATCTGCCTGCCAAACGCTTCTCCCTTGGAGAAGGAAATGGCAACCCTCTCTAGTATTCTTGCCTGGAGAATCCCATGAACAGAGGAGCCTTGTAGGCTATAGTCCATGGCATCACAAAGAGTCAGACATGACTTAAAGACTAAACAACAACAACTGGTAGAATAAAGATGTTCAGATGCAGAAATAGCAAGTATAGAAAGGATCTCAAACGCACGCCCACAGGAGCTAGGCAGGTGACATGAAGGGGTGAACCCTTACAGAAGTTAAATAAGTTGTAGGGGGAGCTCTAAAGCATGTGAAGGGCTGGAGAATTCACACCCCACCTAATGTCAAGTGAAATCCATCCTGTCCTGAGAGACACTAGTCAGAGCCCTCCAGTGCAGACAGTCAAACTGAATGTGTCCTAAACCCATCCCAGGATGTCTCTTTAAAATTAGGTGAGATACCAATACTATAATGAGGTACCATTTCATGCCTACTAGGATGGCTATAATAAAAAAAGGTGGACAATACCAAGTGTTGATGAGGATGCAGAACAATTGGAACCCTCAGACATTGGTGGCAGGAATATAAGACGCTGCAGCTGCTTTGGAAAACAGCTTGATGGTTCCTTGAAAAGTTAAACATAGACTTATCATGTGACCCAGCAGTTTCACTCATAAGAATATACCCAGCAGAATATGAAACACATCTGCACAAAATTTTATTTGCTAATGTTCATGACAACATTATTCATAAATAAAGGGCAGAAACAACTCACATGTCCATCCACTGATGAAATGAATTAAACAAACTGTGATATATCATATAGCAATGTATTTTTCAGTCATAAAACAGAATCCAAGCTCTGCTACGACATGGACAAACCTTTCACACATTATGCTAAATGGAAGAGACCAGACACAGAAGGCGCATGTTGTATGATTCAGTTTATATAATATGCTTGAAATAGGTAAATTCACAGAGATAGAAAGTAGATTAGTGATTATCAGGAGCTGGGGAGACAGGGGAATGAGGACTCTGTACACTAACAGGTACACAGTTTTGGGGGAGGAGTGAAAAAAATGTTCTGAAATTAGATAGAAGTGATGGTTGCACAACTCTGCGACTATACTAAGCACTGTTGAATGGTATATTTTAAAAGAATGTATTTTATCATATTTTAACTGTATTCAATAAAAATAACTAAGCCTTGATAAGAAGAGCTTATATACTTACAGGTTTTAGTTTCTCAATAGCTTCATGCTGACAAATAGAGAACACCCCCCCCCACCTCAAACCTATTACCATCTTTGAGTTTCTTATTTTAAAGTTTTTTATATATTGATCTCACTTCTGCATCTCTTTTTGGCAACTTCAGAAATATTGGTGTATTATCTGGGAGTCACTCCAATTGGAGGTGATTAGGAAATGAAGGATTCAAAGGCTGGGAATTGAAACAGGAGGAAAGGCAGGAGCTGAAATGTCTATAGGGAGGTCTTGGGAGAAATAAGGGAAGCTGTGGGTAAGTGAACTGGGCAAGGATCTGCACGTGTGCACCTGTAGGAAGGCAGGTCCTGTGCTGTATACGTCAGAGACTGAGGGCTGTTCCTTGACGCTGCCACCTGAGGCATGGATAGGATGTAAGAAGCCTCTGGAAGTCAACAGCTCAGAGTTGGAAAAACTCAAAAGCATCTTGGGTTGAAAGGCCAGTCAGAGAACAACTATATCTCTAAGTGGGCAGTTCATCTATGACAATTCCAAATGACTTTACAAGCATTTAAGTGAGACTTCCTAATGGCTCCCACGGTAAAGCCTCTGCCTGCAATGCGGGAGACCCAGGTTCAATTCCTGGGTTGAGAAGTTCCCCTGGAGAAGGANAGTCAGAGAACAACTATATCTCTAAGTGGGCAGTTCATCTATGACAATTCCAAATGACTTTACAAGCATTTAAGTGAGACTTCCTAATGGCTCCCACGGTAAAGCCTCTGCCTGCAATGCGGGAGACCCAGGTTCAATTCCTGGGTTGAGAAGTTCCCCTGGAGAAGGAAATGGAGAAGGAAATGGCAATCCACTCCAGCACTCTTGCCTGGAAAATCCCATGGATGGAGGAGCCTGATAGGCTACAGTCCATGGGGTCGCAAAAAGTCGGACACGACTGAGCGACTTCACTTGCACTTTCTTTCACAAGAAAATTAAAGATGTGCAAGACAGTCAAGGGCTGATAAATCAAAACTGGTTGTATTGTACTCACTAGCATCAACCTTTTTTTGAGATTTAAAAATACATATTTATTTGTTTTAATTGGAGGCTAATTACAATATCATGGTGGTAGCATTAACTTTTGATCCATAGGATGCCATGGGTGTGCTCTTGAGGTTACAGTGACTTGAGTTCATTGTCTTCAATATTCATTAATCCCCATCTCCCAGCCCGTTTCTCCCATAAGGCTTAAATTCTTCAACTGAAGATTCCCTTATAGAGGGCTTGTCAGTTGTGTTGGGGAGGGGATGGCTGCCTTTGGTCGACAGAGGTTCTAAATAGCTGGGTGCAGTAGGAGCAGATTCAGTGATTTTCATTTTTATTGCTGCTATCAGTATGCACTGTGATGCAGAGACCACACCACCAAAAGCAAAACAAAGCAGGACAAAACTAGGTCTATTGAGGAAAATAATGGACATTTTCTAAAGTCTCAACTTAAAGTATTGTCATAAATTAAGGCAACTATATATGAGATATCATGCATCTGTTCCAAGTGATATTTACAGAGGTTTTAAAAGCATGAGGAAATCCACACATATTAATATAATATTAAGCCAGAAAAACAGATTGTCAAGTTTTATATATTATGTTATTATGCCTATTATACATTATGCATCAAAAAATTCAGAATAGAGACTAGAATTTAATGCTAATGCTTTAATAGTGATAACTTTTAGGGAGTGAGATTACTACTGATAATTTGTTCCCTTTTCAATGTTTCTGAATCTTCCAAATTTTCTCATGTATTACTTTTTTTAAACTCAAAGCTCTCCCCAAATGTTTGATAAAATGGAGTTCAAAAAATCTAAAACCTGGGTCTGAGAATGTTGAATTTCCCAGGTGCCACTGGTGTAGTGTGGAGCACATACAGAAAGGCTCAGCAGATTTCTGTATTCAGTGTGGAATAGCCTTTATGTCATACATTTTGCAATATTCCAAGAAAGCTGTCCCTGTTTTTTCCCACATATGGTCAGATTGAAAATGAATATGGTTAAACAAGTTGCTTAGCTTTTAAATAATCATATCATTTATTTTTCCAAAGAGTAGGCAACTGGTTGGCTAGTTTGTTTTTATTTGATTCATTACATTTTACACTGATTAGTTAGACATACAAGCCCTATATTAAAGGACTTCCCTGAATGTCAGGCCAACTTTCCACCCACATTTTACAATAAGAAAATTGCTGTTGTTGTTCAGGCACTAAGTTGTGTTTGATTCTTTGCGATCCCATGGGCTGTAGCATGCGAGGCTCCTCTGTCCTCTATTATCGCCCAGAGTTTGCTCAGATTCATGTCCATTGAGTTGGTGATGCTATCTAACCATGTTGTCCTCTGTTGCCCCCTTCTCCTTTGCCTTCAACCTTTCCCAGCATCAGGGTCTTTTCCAGTGAGTAGGAATTTCAAATCAGGTGGCCAGAGTATTGGAGGTTCAGTCTTCCAATACATATTCAGGGTTGATTTCCTTTAGGATTGATTTGTTTGATCTCCTTGCAGTCCAGGGGACTCTCAAGAATCTTCCAGGCCCAAGAAAGTTAGTCAACTGGCTGTAGGAGAAAAAAAATCTGATGGGTGTGGGAATGAAGACTAGACTCCAGCAGCCGGATTTGGCAGCTAACAGGATCTATAGAGCAAAAGACGACGGATAAAAATGACTAACATAATTTCAAAGTTAGCTTCTCTGTTCATTGAAGATTTCTTGAAGCAGGTTGCCATTTTCTGGTAATTAACACAAATGCCTACAAAACAGGCACATATTTTTGGCCATTGGGGAAACCAGGGAAGAAAAGTCTCAGCAACTATGAGGCTATGAGTGTAGAAGATAAAAAGCACCCCAGGCATCCATGATTCATGTTCAAGCTACCCCTGATATATATGCTTTCATGACCCCTCTGGACTTATGTTCATTGAGTCTCTGTAAAGTGTCAGGGTGTCTCCAAGGCACCTTTCCTGATACATCTCTTGGAATCCTTTGGCCATGTTGTGCAGAGGATGTTATTTCCAGCCATATTTCTGAGTGGGGGAAGTTTATTAGGCTCAAAGAGGTTATGAAGATTTCTCAAGATCATCCAGCTAATACTAGCCAACCCAGAATTCCCACATAGACCACAGGACTCCTTAGTCTACCACCCTCCCAAACAGAGAGAACAGTTAGCCCTGTTGGCTAAACTCATGGCCTTCAATCACCGGCGCCTTCGAGTACAGCACATTCAGCCTCCTGCCTCACTTGCAGCTGCTTAGGCAGGTGGATTGTGCTAAACATCATTGCTCCATCCTGAAAGAGACAGAAATGAAAGATATTTCCTATTTGGGACAATGTTCTAGAAACTACTCCTCCCTCAGAATTTGGTCCTAAGAAATTGTTAAGTATCTATTGCACATGTGGCCTCAATATCAAAACATAGTGAAGTAAATATACTTTTCTTACTGTCTCTAGGCTGACTTCAAATTAAACCATGATTTATTCAGAAGGGGTAAAATGAATGATGGTTTGGGAGAACTTAATCTTGTTTCTGTATAAGATACCATATATCCCTCTTAACAGGAATAAGGAACACTACAGTCTCTCTCTGCCGGGGGCCAGCGTGAGGAATCCCACCCGTGACATGGTCACATGGCAGAAATCCGATGGGCAAAGCGATTCAGATTTCAGAGATTCTCCCTCAGTTTCCCTGAGCATCTACACCCCCAAAATAAGGAAACCAGAATATGCCTGCTGCCAGGAGCCAGTGTGGGACTCCCCCCGTGACAAGGTCATGTGGCAGACTCGATGGGCAAGGATGATTCGAGTCTCAGTGTTTCCCCCCGGTATTTCCTGAGCATGAATCCCAAAAAATAAGAATCTGCCTGACACTGTACTTTTTCTAATTCTTCTGACATTCTCTGGAAAAACCTAATTCAGGCTTTAGTCTTCTGCATTTGAAAGGAGTGTTTCAGCTCAACCCCCTCTGATAACACTCTAANGTGGCCCAATGTAGACGGTGCAAACCTCTTGTCTCGAGGTTTTATTGGCTTTCCATGTAAACCAAGTTATTCAGCCTCTTTTCTCCACTTAATTTTCCTACTATACTATTATTTCCTAATCTAATCTTATATTTCTGAATAAATAAGTTTTTTCCTCACCTATCTGTCTTCCCTTCGAATCACCCTGGATCCACTGGGGCTGGACCCCGGCATCTCTCATTTAATAAGAACTACTTCTGATATTCCCCTCTTCCTCCTCCAAAGTTCTTTCATTGTGTAAGATTGGATCATGATGACCTGAGCAAAAGAGTTCACCTCATGTCTATTATGACTACCAGCAGCAGCAGCACCTGTAATCTTACTAGAAATGCAAATTCCTAGGGCTCCACCTTGGACTTACTGAATCAGAAATTCTGGAAATGGGAGCCCAGCAATCCATGTTTTTAAAAGCCCAGTAGATGACGCTTAGGCACTCTAAGTATGAGAGCCACCTGCATATAAGTTATTTCCTTTTTTAAAAAAATATTTGTTTTAGGTGATGTAGACCAGATGTAGATCTAAAAAGATCAAGAAAAGTGAATTTCGTAATCTAGTTCTTACATATTCAATAATTTTATCAGGTAAAATACAAAGTGTCCAGTTATATTTGAATTTTAGGTAAATGACAAATTATTTTAGTACAAATATGTCCCATGCAATACTGAGGAAATAGTTCTACTTAAAAATATTATTATTTATCTGAAATATAAATTTAACTGGGAGTTCATATTTTTATTTGCTAAATCTGGCAGGTGTATCACCAGCACAAACCCATTCTTCTACAAGTAGACTCTGAGCAGTGGGAGTAGCTGCAGTTTGGTGGGACCGGATGGCCTCTCTCTTGTTTTGATTCTCCAGCAGGTCAAGCTGGGAAGAAAGCACCATGTAATTCATGCCTGTGCCTTTTATAAGCACTTGGCTGCATGCTGTGATTTGGGAAACAATAATTACTACACTTAACATTACTTGTTTGTTTTGTATCACAGAAAAAGATAATGCGTCTCTCCCCCTTTTAACCTAATAGCCTATTAGAAAAACACAAGGTAGCCTCCCCATTACTGCCTCCAGATAATTTCAGAAAAATCAAGCAGAGTGAGATAAAATAAGATGGAGGCTGAGGAGGATGATGTGTTAAAACTGCAAAGGGGCAGCCAGCACACCTTGAATGATGGGAAGGGATCCATAAAGGATTAGGAAAGTAATACTTCAGTTCAGTTCAGTTGCTAAGTTGTGTCTGACTCTTTGCGACCCCATGAATCGCAGCACGCCAGGCCGCCCTGTCCATCACCAACTCCCGGAGTTCACTCAGACTCATGCCCAGCGAGTCAGTGATGCCATCCAGCCATCTCATCCTTTGCCCTCCCCTTCTCCTCCTGCCCCCAATCCTTCCCAGCATCAGAGTCTTTTCCAATGAGTCAACTCTTCACATGAGGTGGCCAAAGTACTGGAGCTTCAGCTTTAGCATCATTCCTTCCAAAGAAATCCCAGGGCCGATCTCCTTCAGAATGGACTGGTTGGATCTCCTTGCAGTCCAAGGGACTCTCAAGAGTCTTCTCCAACACCACAGTTCAATAGCATCAATTCTTCGGTGCTCAGCCTTCTTCACAGTCCAACTCTCACATCCGTACATGACTACTGGAAAAACCATAGCCTTGACTAGACAGACCTTAGTCGGCAAAGTAATATCTCTGCTTTTAAATATGCTGTCTAGCTTGGTCATAACTTTTCTTCCAAGGAGTAAGTATCTTTTAATTTCATGGCTGCAGTCACCATCTGCAGTGATTTTGGAGCCTCAAAAAATAAAGTCTGACACTGTTTCCACTGTTTCCCCATCTATTTCCCATGAAGTGATGGGACTGGATGCCATGATCTTCATTTTCTGAATGTTGAACTAATACTTATTGGGTTCCAACTGGTATGAGACATTGTGCATGAGCCTTTACATAACTTACATTTCACCTTGAAGTTGCTACAGAAATATTCTTTGAGAAGGATTGTTGGACACAAGGGAGTTCAGCACAAATGTCAGCATTACCCTTCCCAATGCTACCTGAGCTTCAACATGAAGCCATCATCTCTGTCTTGCCAACTTAGGTAAAAGAATGCACCCAGCTGTAATTATTGTCCATCTCCTTCTTTCAAGAAGGAGACATGAATAGCTTTTTAAAAGAGAGAAAATTCATCCTAAACTTCAAGGGGTTTAGAATTAAATCCTGAGTGAGAGTCTTCTAATAACAAGCTACTGATGCTTTGACTGATTCTATGAGATACAATACAATAGGAGTCAAGAGACATTCAGCTGAATGTGGCTCGTGAATCTAATCACCTTGTTGAGCATCCCCACCTACAGGTACTAATTATAAAGCACTGTGAAAATTATCAAAAACATATTTCTTATTATCTAGTTTATGTAAATGTGTATTTCTTAGCTGGTAATAGAAATAGTTTATAATTTGAATTTGTTTTTCTGGCACATGTATGCTTTTGCTACTGACAATTAAGGAGAGCAACACAAACAGCCAATATCCACCCCAAACCCTTCCTTTGGAATGCAAGAGAATTGAGAATAGGAGAGTGATTCTGTGCATGGGGCGACTTAGAGACCAAATGGCCTCTTCTGCCCTCCAACCCCCACCTCTGGGCAGGTGTGAGTGACAGTGGAACACAGCCTGCAGTCACATTTCTGGCAATGCCTGGTGGTGAGCAGTATATTTTTGTTGAATGACAAGTGACAAGTGAGCAAACGGCTAGGCAATGTGATCACAGGCAGTGGGTGAACAGAAAGAGGAGCGGGGGCCTCGGTGGTCTGGACTGCCTCGTGTTGACTTAAGGAGGAGCAGTTCAAGACTGTTGAATCATTTGCAACTTTCCATAAAATTTAATCAGTATATTTTATCTGTCTTCAAAGCAGCCTCCCAAGCAATTAGTTTAGATGCAATTTGGGGATCGCTGACATAGCTCCCACAGTTTTTAACTAGCCATTAACCAAGCAGCTGTTTGAGGGGATTTTTTTTCTAAACTAATTCAAATTTAGAAATCACTTTTATGGGCACTCAAATTGCTCTTATTTCCCCTTCCCTATAAAAGATGCTATTTTTTTTGTGATATCTAACTGAAACGCAAATAATTTTTTGACATAATGATTTCACTTTCTTAACCAGGTCTGGATATAATTACGTTTAATTGGCAGAAAGCACGGTGAGAAGTAAAAGCAATCTAGAGTTTCCAGAAAGCTCATAAAATATAAATTATTCTCTAAGTTCTTACATTATACTTCTAGACAGAGATACACTTGTATTTGCAGTTAATTGGAAATGAAATTTGTGATAAAAGTGATAATTTTTAAAATATATATATATATACTTGCCTTTTTTTATCAGTGGCAGTCTTGATGCACTGTCATATTAATAAGAAATATGTTTGCCATAATTTTCACAATGCTTTCACATACACATATTCATGGCTTTATAAGTATTTATATATGTAAATAAATGCAAGTAAATATATATATACATTTATATATATATGTACACAAACATATATGTTTGTAATGTTCTGGCACATTGTGGTTGTTCAATAAATAGTAACCGTTATTGTTACAGAGTGTAAAAAACATGTGGTAAGTAGAGTAAAATAAAAAAATCCAAATAGTCTTGTCTCTTTGTTGCACAGTGCATACAAAAAAAAAAAAAAAAAAGGTATTTTCAGCCGGTCTACAATGTCACCCCAAAGCCCACAAAATTAAATAGGAAGTGAAACTTCTATTGTACCTACAGACTATATTGTAAACAAAGACAGTTCCAAAGAAGCATCACTTGTTCCTGCATTTAAAAATGAGAGTGGGGAGGGGACCGGAACCAATCATCAATCATATTACATGTGAGCAGGTATAATCACAGGGTTTTATATAGTATTCTGAGTAGTTAAAACTTATAACATAGTTTATGTATATTATATGTTAGCTGATAAACCAGATCGTTCAACTATCGTTACTTCATTTCTCAAACATTTAATACAAATGAAAATTTTCCTACAATTTTATTAACTATAGTTAACACTACTGAATTGAACATTTCAAAATTGCTAAGATAACAAATCTTAAAAGTCCTTATAAAGTAAAAAAAAATTTGTAAGTATGCACAGTGACGGATGTTGCCTAGACTTATTGTGATGATCACTTTGCAATGTATAGAAATCATTATATTGTACACCTGAAACTAATGTTATATGTCAAGTATAGCTCAGCTTTAAAAAGGTATATTCTAATTCTTATCCCTAGGTTTATCACTATGACATCATTAAAACTGGCTGAAAAGTGAAAGTTAGGTTAAAGAGGGAATCGGGTATTTAGACCTACTGTGAGATAGGTAATAACAGCCAGAGTTGAATTTCTCATGGTAGTTGCATGTGTGTGTGCTAAGTCGCTTCAGTTGTCTTTGACTCAGTGTGACTCCTTGGACTGCAGCCCACCATGCTCCTCTATCCAAGGGGTTCTCCAGGCAAGAATACTGGAGTGGATTGCCATGCCCTCCTCCAAAGGATCCTCCTGACCCAGGGATTGAATCTGTACCTCTTATGTCCCCTGCATTGGCAGGCAGTTTCTTTACTGCTAATGGCACTTGGGGAGCCCCTCTCATGACAGTTGGGGTCTTCCAGATACAGATAAAAATCTCAGTGTTGTAATTGCTGCTGCTGCTGCTGCTAAGTCGCTTCAGTCGTGTCCAACTCTGTGCGACCCCATAGACAGCAGCCTACCAGGCTCCGCTGTCCCTGGGATTCTCCAGGCAGGAACACTGGAGTGGGTTGCCATTTCCTTCTCCAATGCATGGAAGTGAAAAGTGAAAGTAAAGTCACTCAGTCGGGTCCGACTCTTAGCAACCCCATGGACTGCAGCCTTCCAGGCTCTTCCATCCATGGGATTTTCCAGTCGAGAGTACTGGAGTGGGGTGCCATTGCCTTCTCCCAGTGGTATAATTGGCAATAGCTAATTGATGCCAAGAGGTTTTTCTAACTCTAAATCAAAATTGAGCAGATCATCATCATGTGGTATGAAGGAATCCTATCTATATTTCATTAATATAATACAAAGAAAAATTTCTGTTTTCTTTATTACAGGCATTTTTCTTCTTTGAAAAATCAGATGAGAAGCTCTACTTAAATCTCACTCATTGCAGCTTTTGTGAGGGGAAAAAAAACTCTGCATAAACAGTTGCCTAGGCTGATTAAAATCACGCATTATATACAAATTAAAACTATTGACCATTTAGAGGGACAATTACAGAGCTCTGCAACACACTGGCACAGAATTCTATCAGTGTTTTCTGCCTGAGTCAAAGCAAAATGACTCTTTCGATTCCTACAGCTCATTAATTTCCAAGCTGGGTTATTAAGGATAATAACATTTAGTTTTTCAGTGGATTGTATTCCCATCTCCCTTTTGGTTTTGAGAGAGTAAATGGACATTTTACATCCAGGACATGGATAACAATTTCACAACTGTGTCTTTAGTACCTTATATATTTGACCTTGAGGAACAAGCTAAAGCCTCCCTTTTCAGCCAAACAGAAGCAGAGTTCTCAAAATCAACCTTTGGTTCCAAGGAAATGGCAGGAAATCTTTTCTCCCCACTCTCTCATACTTCTTGGGTAATCAGCTTTTCTCCCTGTTGTCTCAAGGGCATTTTAGTGTCTGAGCCAGCCCACCTGGGCTCAGATCTCCACCTGCTCACTTATTCCTCTGGGTAGCTTCAAATAATTACTTCATCTCAAAAGTGAGTTTCATCATCTGTAAAATAGGAATAACACACATAAGGCCAGGCACCTAGTAAGCACTTATTAGTGGAGGGAAAAGCACTCCAGAAATCTTTGAGGGACTACATTTTGGTAGAGCAGAATGAGTGATGCTTTTGGAAACGAAAGTGATGGGTTGTGAGATCTGGGACCAGTCACTACACATCCCAGAGTACTAAATTTCTCCTAGGTAAAATAAGAAATAGAATTACCTTATGGAATTGTTATGAGGAGAAAATAAAGTAATATGCGTATGGGAAACATTGCTGAGAGAACATGAGTTTTGGTGTTCAGTGAAGAGTATGAATCCTAGCTTTGCCACTTAAATAGCTCTGTGGTCCTGAGCAAATTACTCTCTATCTCCTAACACCTCCATTGCAGAGTTGCCATGTGAACTTAATTTCTATAAAATTTCGTAGACATGGTAGGGACTTGATAAGTTGCAGATGCATTGTTTTGTGAGATATTTTGTAAGCCATGCACTATGAATAATGTAATCTCATAACACTGTGCAGATATGATATGCCAACCTCATCATTACTATTTTTGTCCTAGACAAGATGGGCCAGTGAGTTCTTTCCCCCACCTCCCATCTCCTAGGTGTGTTTACCATGAGCTTTAGAATTTGAAGGTCTCATATCTTATGAAGTCTCAGAAATACAATGCCAAAAAAAAAGAGACATTGCCTCAAGAAAGTGGCCCTGTCAATGATCTGCCTTCTGTAGCAAGTATCAGAAATCCAAACTAAATCCCTGATGATTTATTTACATCACAAAGGAGAAGATGCAGTAAAGGCAATTCAGCACCATCAGAGATATCAGGCCCCTTCTGTCCACCTGGGAGTTCCTCCTCAGTGTGTAGCTTTTGTCCTCATGCTGCTGTGAGAACACGTTCCAGGAAGGAGGAGGGTGGATGGAGCAGCAGCTGCCCTTAACATCTCGTAGGCCAGTGCTAGGTCACAGAGTCACTTGTAGCCACAAGGGAGTCTGGAGCAAACGTTCAGTTGGATGGACTGTCTCTCCAGATGAAGCTGGGACTTTAGCAGTAGGGAATAAAGGAAGAGTATATATTGTTCGGCAGTTAACACTGTCTTCCTCAGTGGTCTGGACTCCTAAAGGAGATGAAAATGAGCTGGTGGCCCTCCTGTAGAACAGAGGTCTGTTCGAATTGCTTCAGAAGATGAGCAAAATTCTAGGCACTGAAAATTCTAGGAATTCTGGCTGCCTCCTCATCGGCTGTTTCCGTCTGGCCCCCTCGCCCGGCNCTGGACTCCTAAAGGAGATGAAAATGAGCTGGTGGCCCTCCTGTAGAACAGAGGTCTGTTCGAATTGCTTCAGAAGATGAGCAAAATTCTAGGCACTGAAAATTCTAGGAATTCTGGCTGCCTCCTCATCGGCTGTTTCCGTCTGGCCCCCTCGCCCGGCCGCCCTGGGCCCCGGCCCGGCCAGGGAGCACCCAGGCCATGGCTCAGTAAGTTAAAAAAAAAAAAAAAAAGAAAAAGAAAATTCTAGGAATTCTAAGATTCAAACTGTCTTCCCTTCTTTTATGGTGAGAACAGATAACATAAGATCTATCCTCTTAACACATTTTTAAGTGTATCATAACAATATTGTTACATGTGAAACAAGGTACCATTTGCTTTTCTTGCTTTACTTTCAGGAAATGAAAATGTGAGTCTGCTGTTGAGAAAAGCAGTTATTTATCTATGATGATGTTTGGTTTGGTTTAATCATTTTGTTTTTCTGAGGTTTGCAGAGCCTCAGGTATCCAGGCTAATACACTTCTTCCATCATCTTTGTCCTCATAATCCACAGCTACAGGTCTGTCTCCTCAGAGTAACGTGTGGACATTCCCCACATCACTCTGCACCCACTCTGGGCTCTCTGTTGTAATTTCTGTAAGTCCTACTGTGCAGAGCACAGCTCAGGTGTTGCAGGAGCGGTGGCTCTGCCTAACGAGGTGGGAGCTGTTTTCTTCGATGTGAAGAGGGAAGTGCTTGACTGAAATATAAATCCTATTCAAATAAGCTTTGCCTGATTCCACACAGGCCTTGGATATTGCTATGAATTCTCTATCTGAGAAGGAAAGATAAATCATATGTATAAAACTGAGATTGGTGCAACAAATACAAAAAATAAATGTTAACATCTGTAACAGGCCTGTGTGATAAACAGACTTGATATACAAGCCCACCTAAGAAAAATGTCCATTCTTATTTGCTCACCTTCTGGGTAAGAAAGTGACTCTCAACACAAGAAAAATAAAAAGTGTGCTCCAGTTGTCTTAACCCAGTGACTGAAGTTTTTAGTAATATTTTAGTCTTTCAAGAGGAGAAGGCAATGGCACCCCACTCCAGTACTCTTGCCTGGAAAATCCCATGGACGGAGGAGCCTGGTGGGCTGCAGTCCATGGGGTCGCTAAGAGTCGGACATGACTGAACGACTTCACTTTCACTTTTCACTTCCATGCATTGGAGAAGGAAATGGCAACTCACTCCAGTGTTCTTGCCTGGAGAATCCCAGGGACGGGGGAGCCTGGTGGGCTGCCGTCTATGGGGTCACACTGAGTCGGACACAACTGAAGCAACTAGCAGCAGCAACAGCAGTCTTTTAGGTTCCTGTTAAATTATGGATGTTATAAGTGACATATTACTTAGACTTTATTTTCCATAGTGTTTGACCTTAAATCAATTTATCAGATTAATTCTAGAAAATTCCATCAAGTTGAAGCTTTCCTGGGAGCAGGAATTGGGCTGTCTTCCTACCTCCAAGGACCTGGCATGATGTGGGCAACTGGGCACAGAGCAAGTGTCAATGAATGTTGTCCTAAGTCAGTGAAAGGGGTTGGATATGGGAATGAAGAAGGAGACGGTCTAAGGAGGGCAGAGCTAGCATAGCAGTTGATCTTCCAGGGGGAGGCCCTGGCAGCTAGATATTGGGGGAGAAAGGGCAGAGAAAGAAGACTGAAGAAGCCCCATAGAAAACATGCATCTTGTAACATGCATTTGCCAAGAGCAATGCTGCCCTTCGTACAGTCGAAGTGAAGATTAGGAACCCATGACACAATGTCATAGGGGAAAAAAAAAAAAACAGACAGAAAAAGTATTTGTCAGCAGGTCCATTTCTGGCTTCTGCTTTGGATTTATTTTTAAATAAAGCAAGTCTTATTAAAGTCATTAGCCTAGCTGTGAGAGTTTTGCCACTGATTCTGGAGTCCCCAAGACAATAGAGCATATGTTGAATAAAAAGATAATTCTGAGCCTCCATGCTTCTCTAGGGTGCTTTTTTAGTACATGCTTATAGCCGAAATTCATAAGTGTTGAGCTAATGTAATGTTTTAATTGCTTCTGCTCCTTGCATGATAGAATGCAAGCCATAACACTGATTAATTTTACATTTTGCTTAAACAATATAAAAGTCTTTTCCATCTTTTCTTTTAATCATGCAGTATTTTTTGAGTATATTCTTTTTAGATTTTGTTTAGTAATCGGTGCTGATACTCATACATTGGTGAATACTAAAGTGTTTGCTCTACCCTTTCCTTCAACCCATGTCAGTTCCCTCTATCTCTATGAATTTGTGGTCATACTAAGTGAAACCACTAACTCAGGAACACTTACTTATTTAAGGGGATTTTTAATAGTAATCTGATATAAAGAGCCAACTTTCTGGGCTAACTCATTGCATTATACTATCAGTGTATATGTAATCACTGAATTTATCAGGTCATGACTTGTAATGAGGAGATAACTAGCCATTTTCCTCTTTAGAGTGGAAGTGCTCTGGGCCTCTCTGGAAAATCATTGATGAGATTGTAAATAATTGACTAAGCTTTGAGGGGAAGCCCTGTGGTGGCATGTATCAACATTTTAAGTATGTATGTTCTGTGACTAGCATCCATGCCTAGGAATCTACCCTACTGAGATGCTCACAATATGTATACCAATGAATGTTCAATTCACCAGTATGGCTTATAACAGCCAAAAAGAAAGGGAAACATCTAAACATTTATTATGAACAAAGTGGTCAATAAGCCTCAAGACAGCCACACTTTGGTTAACTCTGTACCTACTAAAATACTAATAGATGGTTGATAGTACAAAGCTAATAGACTCCAAGAGACATTGGTCAACAAGGTAGTAGCTTCCCTACTGGCTCAGATGGTAAAGAATCTGCCTGCAATGCAGGAGACCCAGGTTTGATCCCTGGGTCAGGAAGATTCCCTGGAGAAGGAAATGGCAACCCACTCCAGTATTTTGCCTGGAGAATCCCATAGACAAAGGAGCCTGGAGGGCTACAGTCTGTGGGGCCGCAAAGAGTCAGACACGACTGAGGGAGTAACACATGGTAAAACAATGCATATGGTATGACCTCCTTTATATGAAAAAATATATATATTTGTATACATGTGTACATATTTGTAATTTTATAGCAGAGAAGGCAATGCCAATCCACTCCAGTACTCTTGCCTGGAAAATCCATGAGCGGAGGAGCCTGGTGGGCTGCAGTCCATGGGCTAGCAAAGAGTCGGACACGACTGAGCGACTTCACTTTCACTTTTCACTTTCACGCATTGGAGAAGGAAATGGCAACCCACTCCAGTGTTCTTGCCTGGAGAATCCCAGGGACAGGGGAACCTGGTGGGCTGCCATCTATGGGGTCACACAGAGTCAGAAATGACTGAAGTGACTTAGCAGCAGCAGTAATTTTATAGAAAGAGGACTGGAAGGATGTACAGAATATTATCAATTCTGGTTACTTCTGGGGAGCAAAGAAGTTGAATGAAGAAGATCTTTACAACTTTGCTGAGATAAATTTTACAATTTGAATCTTTATATGAAAATGCATTCATGTATTAATGTCTTGGATCTAACTTTTTTCTGGTTCAAAATAAAAGAGTGCATAATTTTTACTTTTAAATAATAAATGGCATCTATGGGCATAAGTTGATAGAAAAAAAGAAATATCAGGAAGATAAAGCAAAGAAAGGGTTCTTTATAGCTAGATATGTTACCAAACAAAACACACACACACATGCACGCACACACGCACGCCTTCATTCAGCTTCATTCAATCACTTATCCAACTGATATTTATGATGTGCTTACAACTTGTCAGTGGTAAGATAGATATATAAGTGCATACACACAAAACTTCAAACATTGAGGGAATAATGAATCAAAGATTAAATTGATGTCCTATTTACTCCTACCAAAGTCATGGATATAGAAGGGGACCCTCATGCATGGGGAGGAAATTAATTCTGTCTAAGATTTACACAGCAAACCACAGGAGGCAGTTCTGGGTGTCATTGGGTGGAGGTAAAGGAATTAATCTTAGGTTCTCATCTGTAAGATAACTGGCAATATGACCAGTTATAACTATAAAGAGAGATGCCAAGAAGGGAAGGAGAGGTGATGCAGTAAGTGGGTATGATTCTACACCAAAAAGTTGGGAATCTGATTTTCATGATACTTCTCAGCTTTACCAAATAAGATCCTGGCTTGAATTTCAATGTTAAGGAAATTATTCCATAATAAGACCCATTCTACTTACAAGCTTGTAAACTCATTAAATTTATTTTCATGTTTTTGTTTTAAAGTTTTTTATTTTATGTTGTAATATAGTTGATTTACAATGTGGTATGAGTTTCAGGCGTATATCAAAGTGATTCAGTTATACATACACATATATCTGTTCTTTATCAAATTCTTTTCCCATTTAGGTTATTAAAGAGTACTGACTAAGCATTCCCTGTTTTATATGGTAGATCCTTGTTATTAAGCTTAGTAGTAGTTTGTAAGTAGACATTTTCCAAGTTCTGGGGAGGGAGAAAGAGAGTAATATGAGGGTGGAGCCTGAGGGACTATTACACATTCAAGAGAATCAGACACACAAGATGAGCCAGGAGTTCACTCCTTTCACATGTTAAGTTTATACCACTTGGTATGTGGAGAAAGGGTTTTTATAAATATTCTATCACATGCTTTTCACAGCTACATTATGAGATAACAATTACCATATATTTAGGGTCTAATATGTACTTGATCATACCAGCTGCTTACATAAACTATCTCACTTAATCATCACAATTGCCCTGCCAGTACCTATTATTACTACGTTTCAGTGGAGGAAACAGAGGCCCAGAGGCGCCTGGCAAATTGCCTGTGCAGAATTCACAGCAGAATTAAGATATCTAATTCAAAGGCAATGTATAGTCTGCTAAAAGAAGAAGGGGGAGAAGATGAAGACCAAGAAGATAGGAAAGGAGGGAGGGAAGGAACACTCTTGTCAGTCTCATTATTTCATGGGTTTAAAATTGAGGACTGAGTTTTCCAGGGTCTCAACTAGTAAGTTCCATGTCCAGTACTTTTAATCTTCATACTTCTTTTTTGAGTCCTGTTCTTATTAAATATATTTACACATTCTATGTATTTAAGTGTATTTTAACAGTCTCTCCATCATTAGCAATAAAAAGAAGTTTATCAAGGACGTACTTTTTGTTTCTTGCTTTTATTTCTTTTCAACTTGCTTTTTCAATTTCTCCAAGATCTCTTCCGGAGATGTGGAGGCCAAAAGCTTCACCACTTTTTAAATACATAGAATGTGTAAATATATTTAATAAGAACAGGACTCAAAAAAGAAGTATGAAGATTAAAAGTACTGGACATGGAACTTAGGTTCTCAAATCCCTGATCCCAAACAGCTCAGGACACGTTACTCTGTTTTCATAGAATTACAGAGTACAGAACTGGAAAGGATATTTAGGATGACCTGATTCAGCCCCTTTCATTTTGTGATGAGGCTTCTGACTTCAGAAGTTGAGAGTATTCAGGATCACTTGGTGCAAGCTGGCAACTAGAACTTAGATCCTTTGGCTTCTAGCTGAATGCAGTTTATCCTGGTTGTAAATTAAAATGGTAATATTTCCACAGCAATTACTGGAATCCTGGGGACTGCCATCTAATCCAGTTTAAAAGTGGCAGAGGAAACCTGTCACACTGCTTCATAGTGTCACTAAAATGCTTATGTAAATGGCTTCCCTGGTAGCTCAGCTGGTAAAGAATCCACCTACAATGCAGGAGACCCTGGTTTGATTCCTGGGTCAGGAAAATCCACTGGAGAAGGGATAGGCTACCCACTCCAGTATTCTTGGGCTTCCCTGGTGGCTCAGCTGNTCATAGTGTCACTAAAATGCTTATGTAAATGGCTTCCCTGGTAGCTCAGCTGGTAAAGAATCCACCTACAATGCAGGAGACCCTGGTTTGATTCCTGGGTCAGGAAAATCCACTGGAGAAGGGATAGGCTACCCACTCCAGTATTCTTGGGCTTCCCTGGTGGCTCAGCTGGTAAAGAATCCACCTGCAATGCAGGAGACCCGGGTTGGATCCCTGGGTTGGGAAGATACCCTGGAGAAGGGAACAGCTACCCATTCCAGTACTCTTGCCGGGAAGATCCCATGGATGGAGGAGCCTGGTAGGCTGCAGTCCATGGGGTCGCTAAGAGTCAGACACGACTGAGTGACTTCACTTTCACTTTTTACTTTCATGCATTGAAGAAGGAAATGGCGACCCACTCCAGTGTTCTTGCCTGGAGAATCCCAGGGACGGGGGAGCCTGGTGAGCTGCCATCTCTGGGGTCGCACAGGGTTGGACACGACTGAAGTGACTTAGCAGTAGCAGCAACTAGTAAGTGGCAAAACCCAGAACAAAGCTCACATCCTCCAAGTGTTCTTCCCACGGTGCCTCTGCTGGCTCTCCAGTGTCAGGGGATAATGAGACCATGATAAATCTGACAACTCCTTATGTCTCATTTCACATCTGTATGTCTTCTCTAAACCAATACTGGAAGGGTAAAAAAGTGATTCAAAATATTTTTTCTCTCTCCCTGATAGAAATAGATTTTCTCAATCAAGCTATAATGCAGAAGTGAGCAAACTATGTATTATACATTCAGATTACACAGAACAATAAATAATTCTCAAAGGAAATAAGCAATGATTTCCAAAAATTCAATTGACATCCCAAATTAGATCTACATAAGAAGATCAGCCAATTAACTCTGCCAACCGCTCTTTCTATTTTGCTATTCTCACTTGCATTCTAAAATTTTGTTTATATAATTACTTCAGAACCATAGGGGAAGTAAGCTCATTTCTGTCTTTTAGGGAATAATTGTCTTGTTCAAAGGGCAGCTATTCTATCCATGAATATGAAAAAGATGCAGAAGAAGAATAACCAATAATTCCTTGTATTATGAGAGAAAATTGCTTCAGGTTGCAAAAGAAAGAAAAGGTTAGGAAGATTAACCAAAATAATCTAATCATTTGCTCAGATAAATGTCAGAGAAAAAGGAAATAGAGTTGGTTTCTGGTTTCTCCTTCCTAAAGCAATAACCCACAGAGGTGAGTGAAAGAAGGGTTAGCCTTGTGACGGATTCCTTATGTGGAAATTTAGGAATATCCATCACCCAGCATTGGGGAAAAGGGCCAATGTTATGTTCCTACCTACACATCTTCAAAATCCCTTTTCCTTAAGACAAAGTCACATTTTGCCTAAAGAAGTAACCAATTAGCCCCCCAAAATGTTTTGATACCCAAATGTTCACAGAAGTCCTTTATGTAATAGCTGGAAGTTACTAAACACAAGAGAATGACTAAATAAAATAACGGTGCAAATATATATCATATTTCTTTAATCCTTAGATGCTATCTACTACAAAGTGCAACCCTATTTTATAAGTTAGTTTGAGGGGGAAAAAGATACAGTATATTACATATTCATCAAATTTTTTATTAACTAACATTGCAATTTGCGAGTAGAATTACACACTCTTCCAATTGAGGCTGAGTCTTTTTTTACTCTTCTAGGGTAAGGTTATATCTGGGTCCTGTGGCCCAGGGAAGTCTGTATGGCTCGGCAGGAACATATGGCTTATCTCACCCAGGCCTATTCAATTTCTGGGTATCTGAAAAGAATCCGAGTTCTGTCTGCATTTTCTCTTTGGTAAACTCAAATTTCTTCTTTTCTGTCCTGAATTACTCACACTGTATATTAAATAGCTTCTCTTCAAAGCAATTTGGAAGTTTCTGACAGAGACGTTCAATGCCTGAGTGATAGACCATCACAATGTAAAATCAGGCACATCTATTCTACCAGCTTTGAAAATGCTGTGATCTACTCTAAAGAATTTGACAATTTCTGCTGCCTTTAATTCCATGACTCAGGGTATGGCCTACTTTCTTCTGCATACACAGTAGCTTTTCCTTTCAAAGTCCAATCACACTGTGATATGTTTGAAGTCATCAGGAAATCATTAAGGGTCCATATTTAAGCTAAATATTTAAGTCAAAATTCAAATGTATTTGCTGTTGTCAAATATACTGAGATTATACTCAAATGGACAGGTATTTCCCTTCTTAGACAGAAATCCGTACTCTCAAGTAATGAGAACAATGTTTTACAATGTACTTCTCTGTCTGGCTGCCTGCCTGTTCCTTTGTGGTGGATCATTTTGCATTTACTAATTTCAGAAACATTAAAATGGTTTTTAATTCTTAGAATATAAAAAAAAATCAGTAGTAGAATCTCCTTCAACTATTTTTTAAATTTTTATTTATTTATTTATTTTTGACTATGCTGGGTCTTCATTGCTGCACGGGCTTTTCTCTAGCTGTGCAAGCAGGGCCTCCTCTCTCGGGACGCCAGGGCTTCTCGATGCAGTGGCTTCTCTTGATGCGGGGCTCAGGCTCTAGGACACATGAACTTCACTAATTGCGGCACATGAGCTCCGCAGCTGAAACCCTTGGCTTCTAGAGCACAGGCACAATAGTTGTGGCACGCGGGCTTCATTGCTCTGCAGCATGTGGGACCTTCCCAGATGAGGGACTGAACCCCTATCTCCTGCACCGGCAGGCAGATTCTTTACCACTGAGCCACCAGGGAGGCCATCAGCCATTTTTAAAAGGTATATTTAAGGACTGTCGACCACAAGTGAAAGTATTCACTTACCAGCTATTGGACCTGGAGTGACTTACAAGCCTCTCTATTGAAATCATATTATCTACAACAGAGGGCTTTCATGAAGATTAAATGAAATGAGACAAAGGCTCTCAAAGCGCACTCCCTGGGTCAGCAGCGTCTGCATCATCTGGGCATTTGTTGGAAGTGTGTTTTCTAACAGCAACTTCAAATGCCTTTGATGCACGCTAAAGATTGTAAAACATTGGGATACAGCGTTAAAAACATCTGACACATAATTATAATCATAGCTACCAACTTTGAAATGCATAGCAAGTAAAAGCATTCTGTAGGTATTTTCCATGCCTAATGCTACTTAGTAATCAATAGTCTATGGAGGTAGTACTGCATTCATTTTATAAACAAGGAAACTAAGGCCCAGGGAAGTTAAGGAGCCTAGGTTTGTTCTGTACTCAGATTTCTCATTTGGAGAGATCCGTGTTATAAGCCACAGACAGATTTAATCACAAGTTTATTTATCAGTCTCACTGAGTTTACTGCCTTGCTTTCTAGATTTTAAATAGTGATTCCTGGAGAAGGAAAGGGACTTCCCTGGGGTCAAATAGTTCATGCAAGAGGACTGAAATCATGCAACTTCTAGTCTGGGACTATTTCCATCACACCATCACAGGTTTAGATACTCTGATTTCAAAGTAACGGATGGATACACATGAAATGTCACTCTTGGAATATGTGTTTTGTTCCAGGGGAAAACACTTTTTTACCCTAGACTACTCAAGGACCTCAGATATGTGCCAGGGCATTTTAAACTGTTCTCTCCACTGCCCACTGATATTAAGATTTATATTGTTGACATTCCTTAAGTGTTTAGCTCATCGACTGCATCAGATGTTATTTTTCCTTGAAAACAAGTATTATTTTATGTCCTAAAGAAAAAGTAAACCAAAAATGGTATTGACCCCCATGTCTGCTATTAAGCTATAATTTTTGGCAGCTTTTTAGTAGCAGAGTATTTGCCTATAAAGCAAATTATTATTTGGGGGATTGCCTAAAAAGCAAATTGCTATTTGGGGGATTGACCTCAACCCCATTTTTAATCATTTTATCATATCCATAAGTATTGAATTGTTTATTTACAAATTAAAGTTGGGCTACTTATATAGGCCATCCCAGGTCCCAATCACAAATTAAGTATTTAATGTTTATTTGACTTAATCAGGTGATTATTAGTGATTTTTTGATAAGGTTATACACAAATGCTTATGAATTATGAAGTTTGGGATTTTTCAGGAAAGCAGAGTTTATAAATTCTGTATTTTCCTGGAAAATCTCAGCCATCTGGGGCCAGGACAAAATGATGTTTTGTACTCTGGGGAGGAAACTGTATTGTTTGTTCAATGTTCAAACAATGAAAAACTCATGGCCTATGACATCTGATTCTGGCTGTGTTCTCGCTTATGCTGTGACTTCTCAAAGCTTACTTCCCCCCCAGATGGAGACATTTATTTCCTTATGTATTAAAAAAGATAGTAAATATGTGCCTGATTTTAAAGTATAGAAGCTAAAAATAAAAATTCTGTAGCATCAATAATTTAGGACAGATTCATTTATTTTACAAGTCCTGTCATCCCAAACCTTACCATTTTCCTAAAAAGCACATTCACATTTTGTCTCTGATAAGGAATACAATGGAGACTTGTCTAATTACCACTTGACCAGGGTGACCAGAAAAACAGTGTCAGCATTTGAAATATGGTGCAAGACTATGGACTTCCATTTATGTAATTACTCTCACAATATATGCAAATATTGTATACTTTTGACCAAGTCTTAGAAGTTTCTACTAGTAAACCATGTGGTATGGCAAAATGATACTTTATTTTTTTTCACTAGAGTGATGCTCTTTTGTCCATTTCACATACAGCAATTCTAACAGTTAATGATCACTTGTAAGACTAATATACTATCTACTCTCTGTCTTCCTAGTAGATAAATTAATTCATTTGAAAAACTAGGCACATCATAGTAGCACTGTGGTTTTTTTTTTTTTAAAGCATTTTATATACATGATTATTTGCTTCTTACATGAAATCTATTAGCTAGTATGGAGAAGGAAATGGCAACCCACTCCAGTATTCTCGCCTGGAATATTCCATGGACACAGGAACCTGGCGGACTACAGTCCATGGGGTCACAGAGTCAGACACGACTGAGCACATTAGCAGCATCAGCTGAGTAGTATTCATTAGTATGATGAAGACAGGGCTTCTCATTGTACCGATGAGGAAATGAATGAGTGTCAAATTTGCTCACTATCCCACAGTAAGTTTTGACTCAGGTCTCCTGACAGTTAATCCATTTCAAATTTCAATAGTTCATCATTAACCATAAGTTAGTCCACTGTCCCTTCCATTAATTATTTCCACTATCAAACTTGATAAAGAATATTTTCAGTTTGTAGAAATCCAGCAAATGTAAACTTCAGTTCATTCAGTTCAGTCGCTCAGTCATGTCTGATTCTTTGTGATCCCAGGAACTGCAGCATGCCAAGCCTCCCTGTCCATCACCAACTCCCAGAGTTTACCCAAACTCACGTCCATTGAGTTGGTGATGCCATCTAACCATCTCATCCTCTGTCATCCCTTTCTCCTCCTGCCTTCAGTCTTTCCCAACATCAGGGTCTTTTCAAATTAAGTCAGCTCTTCGCATCAGGTGGCCAAAATATTGGAGTTTCAGCTTCAACATCAGTCCTTCCAATGATACACCCAGGACTGATTTCCTTTAGGATGGACTGGTTGGATCTCCTTGCAGTCCAAGGGACTCTCAAGAGTCTTCTCCAACCCCACAGTTCAAAAGCATCAGTTCTTCGGTGCTCAGCTTTCTTTATAGCCCAACTCTCACACCCATACATGACGACTAGAAAACCCATAGCCTTGACTAGATGGACCTTTGTTGACAAAGTAACATCTCTATTCTTTAATATGCTGTCTAGGTTGGTCATAACTTTCCTCCCAAGAAGTAAGCATCTTTTAATTTCATGGCTGCAATCACTATCATCTATTTCTGCTTTGTCGACAATGCCAAATTCTTTGACTGTGTGGATCAAAATTAACGGTGGAAAATTCTGAGAGACGTGGGAATACCAGACAACCTGACCTGCCTCTTGAGACCCTGTATGAAGGTCAAGAAGCAACAGTTAGAACTGGAAATGAAACAACAGACTGGTTCCCAATAGGAAAAGGAGTACGTCAAAGCTGTATATTGTCACCCTGCTTATTTAACTTCTATAAAGAGTACATCATGAGAAATGCTGGGCTGGAGGAAGCACAAGCTGCAATCAAGATTTCTGGGAGAAATATCAATAACCTCAAATATGCAATAAACTGTGGAAAAGTCTGCCATCACCCTTATGGAAGAATGTGAAGAAGAAATAAAGAGCTTTTTGATGAAAGTGAAAGAGGAGAGTGAAAAAAGTTGGCTTAAAGTTCAACATTCAGAAAACGAAGATCATGGCATCTGGTCCCATCATTTCATGGCAAATAGATGGAGAAACAGTGACTGACTTTATTTTGGGGGGCTCCAAAATCACTGCAGATGGTGATTTCAGCCATTAAGAAGAGGTGGCAAGAATACACAGAACTATACAAAAAGATCTTCATGACCCAGATAATCAGGACAGTGTGATCACTCACCTAGAGCCAGTCATCCTAGAATGTGAAGTCAAGTGGGCCTTAGGAAGTATCACTATGAACAATGCTGGTGAAGGTGATGGAATTCCAGTTGAGCTATTTCAAATCCTGAAAGATGATGCTGTGAAAGTGATGCACTCAATATGCCAGCAAATTTGGAAAACTCAGCAGTGGCCACAGGACTGGAAAAGGTCTGTTTTCATCCCAATCCCTAAGAAAGGCAATGCTAAGAATGCTCAAACTACCACACAATTTCACACATCTCACACACTAGTAAAATAATGTTCAAAATTCTTCAAGCCAGGCTTCAGCAGTGTGTGAACTGTGAACTTCCAGATGTTCAACCTGGTTTTAGAAAAGGCAGAGGAACCAGAGATCAAATTGCCAACATCAGTTGGATCATGGAAAAAGCAAGAGAGTTCCAGAAAAACATCTATTTCTGCTTTATTGACTATGCCAAAGCCTTTGACTGTGTGGATCACAAAGTAAATTTGAGTGAAATTAAATTTAATAGTGGAGTTAACATGTAAGTACAAAAAGGAAAAAGAAGTCTCCTAGTCAACTACTGACCCCATCTCAAGTTTGCACAGGATAAGACACACCAACCTGTGAGAGTGGTTACTTCTACTACTACTACTACTAAGCCACTTCAGTCGTGTCCAACTCTGTGTGACCCCATAGACGGCAGCTCACCAGGCTCCCCCGTCATTGGGATTCTCCAGGCAAGAACACTGGAGTGGGTTGCNTAAATTTGAGTGAAATTAAATTTAATAGTGGAGTTAACATGTAAGTACAAAAAGGAAAAAGAAGTCTCCTAGTCAACTACTGACCCCATCTCAAGTTTGCACAGGATAAGACACACCAACCTGTGAGAGTGGTTACTTCTACTACTACTACTACTAAGCCACTTCAGTCGTGTCCAACTCTGTGTGACCCCATAGACGGCAGCTCACCAGGCTCCCCCGTCATTGGGATTCTCCAGGCAAGAACACTGGAGTGGGTTGCCATTTCCTTCTCCAGTGGTTACTTCTAGGGAGTTACTTCTAGGGAGAGGAAAAACAGCTGAGACAGACTTCAGTGCATCTGTAATCTACTGTGTGTGTTTGTGTGAGTATGTGTGTGTGTGCACACACGTGGGCAGGGTACAGAATGGATATCTGTTGTGTTGTTTACATATGAATGGGCCTAACAGGTGATTATAGTATTGGGAAAGAAGTAGGGTGAAGGACCATAAGTGACGTTTTATTTTCTTCCCAAATGTCTAATCAAAGGAGTCATAGAGGGCAGACATACAGTGATACAGACGTGCAAACATATAGCTTTATAGCTGACAAGGTCTGAGTACACACACATGCCTTAAATATGTGGTCCCAGTGGCCTTTCTATCATTTACCTCTTAATTAGGCAGATTGACTTGCCCAGATACAGGCTCGCTGCACAGTGGCAGAACAGGCTCTGTAGACTTACTCTTGGAGGAAGGGCAGAAAACACAAGCAGGACAGGCTGACTCTAAGAAAAGGCACTCTGAAAGGGGCTAAATGGAGCACGGTCAGTTGCTCCTCTAAGCTCTCCAATCACACTGGTGGTGCCTTCTTCCCTGGGGAGACACTGGAAGTCCCTCTTGTACTTTTCTTTCCTCAGTTCCATTCAGTTCAGTTCAGTCGCTCAGTCATGTCAGACTCTTTGCAACCCCATGAACCGCCGCAGCACACCAGGCCTCCCTGTCCATCACCAACTCCCGGAGTTCATTCAGACTCACGCCCATCGAGTCNTGATGTACTCTGCATATAAGTTATTTAAGCAGATTGACAGTATACAGCCTTGACATACTTCTTTCGCTACTTGGAACCAGTCTGTTGTTCCATGTCCAGTTCTAACTGTTGCTTCCTGACCTGCATATAGATTTCTCAAGAGGCAGGTCAGGTGGTCTGGTATCCCCATGTCTCTCAGAATTTTCCATAGTTTGTTCTGATCCACACAGTAAAAGACTTTGACATAGTCAATAAAGCAAGAGTAGATGTTTTATGAAGCTCTCTTGCTTTTTTGATGATCCAACAGATGTTCGCAATTTGATCTCTGGTTCCTCTGCCTTTTCTAAATCCGGAATGAACATCTGGAAGTTCACGATTCACATACTGCTGAACCCTGGCTTGGAGAATTTTGAGCATTACTTTACTAGCATGTGAGATGAGTGCAGTTGTGTGGTAGTTTGAGCATTCTTTGGCATTGTCTTTCTTTGGGACTGAAATGAAAACTGACCCTTTCCAGTCCTGTGGCCACTGCTGAGTTTTCCAAATTTGCTGGCATATTGAGTGTAGCACTTTCACAGCACCGTCTTTCAGGATTTGAAACAGCTCCAACTGGAATTCCATCACCTCCACTAGCTTTGTTCGTAGTTATGCTTTCTAAGGTCCACTTGACTTCACATTCTAGGATGTCTAGCTCTAGGTGAGTGATCACACCATCATGATTATATGGGTCATGAAGATCTTTTTTATATAATTCTTCTGTGTATTCTTGCCACCTCTTCTTAATATCTTCTGCTTCTGTTAGGTCCATACCATTTCAGTCCCTCATTATGCCCGTCTTTGCATGAAATGTTCCCTTGGTATCTCTAATTTTCTTGAAGAGATCTCTAGTCTTTCCCATTCTATTGTTTTTCTCTATTTCTTTCCATTGATCACTGAGGAAGGCTTTCTTATCTCTTGTTGCTATTCTTTGGAACTCTGCATTTAAATGGGTATATCTTTCCTTTTCTCCTTTGCCTTTCACTTCTCTTCTTTTCACAGCTATTTGTAAGGCCTCCTCAGACACCCATTTGCCTTTTTGCATTTCTTTTTCTTGGGGATGGTCTTGATCCTTGCCTCCTGTACCATGTCACGAACCTCCATCCCTAGTTCTTCAAGGAACTCTGTCTATCAGATCTAATCCCTTGAATCTGTTTTTTACTTCCACTGTATAACTGTAAGGGATTTGATTTTGGTCATACATGAATGGTCTAATAACTTTGCCTACTTTCTTCAATTTAACTCTGAATTTGGCAATAAGGAGTTCATGATGTGAGCCACAGTCAGCTCCCAGTCTTGTTTTTGCTGACTCTCTAGAGGCACTTATATATGTAGTTGGGCTTCCCAGGTGGTGCTAGGGGTAAAGAACCTGCCTGCCATTGCAGGAGACATGAGACATGGGCTTGACCCATGGGTTGGGAAGATCCCCTGGAAGAAGGCATGGCAACCCACTCCAGTATTCTTGCCTGGATAATCCCACAGAGAAAGTAGCCTGGAGGGCTACAGTCCATGGGGTCGCAACGAGTAGAAGGACACAACTGAGCAACTTAGCGCACACACATCTATGTGATTATATATGTATATTTAAATATGTAATAACTGGACAAACTATCGATTCAGTTATAGTTACTGTCACGCAAAGAAGAAGAGGGGAATTTGACCTGCAGGGAGTGTACAGACAGTTTTGACTGTATACTTATCATTTTACTTTCAAGCTGGGTGATAAGTGGTATGCAGATGTTTGCTATATCATTCATAACATCTTTTTACGTGCCTGGAGTATTGTATTAATTTTTAAACCTGAGAAGTTTGATTCAGATATTCTTCTGTTTGAATCACAAGTTGCTTAGACATATTATTCACTTTTCACACAAGAAGGATTTTCACATTTCTTATTTCATTTTACCTTCCGAATAGCTTTACTGAAGATGGAGGACAAAGTGAGACTTGAATTAAGTGACTTTCCTGAGGCAACTTATGGAATGACAGAACCAGGACTGGAAGCAGCTGCTTCACCCTTGCCGTGGCCTCCACCGGCCTAGCTGCCACTCAGTGTCAGGAAGAGAATCGGTGCCATGGAGACGGTCTGAAATGGCCTGATTGAAGGGAGAAGGGGGACTCCAAATTGCTCCAAATGGCACTCTATAGACAGAGCAGAGCAGAGCGGATGGCATGTGTCTAGAGCAGATGCCGATGGGCACTGGGGTGAGACTGTGTACCGCCCACCCGAGTGACTGCAGAAATGCCCTGATGAGGTGGGGGGAGCTGGTCCCCCTCCCTCTTCTCACATTCCAAATCCTAATAGTCCTTGTCACTAACATTGCAGTGTTTCAGTCCCCACTCAGGGCATGATTAAATGTTGGTCTCTTTAGGTGTAAAACACTGCTTGTTTCACAACAGCGTCCCGTAAAAACAGATTAAATGAACTCGGCAGTCATCCACGTGCAGGATGTGAAATGAACTCGACATTAGGCAGAAGGACACAATAATAGTCTCAAAGTGGAATTAACTTATGGACATCTGGAAAGCTGCCCCTTTTCCTAAGCCCAAGCCCTTTTTACAGGCTAACTGGCTTCCCCTGTGGGCAGGCCCACAATATAAAGGATCAGAAAACCACTCCCATCATGGAGAACTACAAATGTGCATCAGAAAGGCTTTCCCATTTTTGTTTAGCAAAGAGAAATGTAAAAAATGTATCAACTGATGTTATACTGAAATTCTTTTTGCTGAGATATTTTCATAACTGTTAGGCTTATGGAATTAGTCACTATAATGCATTCAGTTAGTTCAAATGAACTCCTGAAAGGAATTACATATTTTTTCATAAAGTAATTTATAATGAATTATTAACAAGGCTTCAGTTCAGTGCATACATGGTTCATTAGCAAACTGAGATGGTCCTTCACTGATCAGAGTCAGCATTGGCTACACCTGCCAGTTGTACTATTTTGAGTGAATGGATTAGATTAGCCAGTGCTTCATTGCTGGGGAAGAACTGCAATGAAGCTGTGATTCTCTTTTCTCACATGATTTCTCTGAGTTTCTGTAGTTTCTAAACTTCTATTATATAAAGGATGAGGATCACAAGAATATTTTTCATTAAACTTTATTTTTATTGAAGATCATTCACTGGGGCTTCCCAGGTGGTAAAGCATCCACCAAACAGAGACATAGGTTCAACACCTGAGTCAAAAAGATCCTCTGGAGAAGGAAATGGTAACCCACCCCAGTATCCTTGCTTAGGAAGCCCCATGGACAGAAGAGGCTGGCAGGCTATAGTTCATGGGATCCCAAAAGAATCAGACAGGACTCAGAGACTGAATAATAGCAGCAAGTTCATTCATTACTTCTAAATACAACTAGAATTTCAACCCAGCACATGGCTTCAGAGACAACGAACATGTTGCATTAATACTTTCCCCCTGAACTCCATATGTGTGTGTCCAACTGCCCACTCAGCATCCCCTTTAGGATGCGTACCTGACACCTCAGTCTTACCATGTCCAAAACAGATCTTCTCACCTCTACCCCACACTGCTTCTAATTTAGCAGCCTTCCCCAGCTTGGCCACTGACAACTCTATCCTTCTCATTGCTCAGGCCAGAAACCTCAGAGCTTATCCTCCTCAACTTGTTTCTTTCCTTCAGATTACATCTATGTATCCAATATTTGACTAAATCCTCTTATTATCTATCTCCAAAACATATCAAGAATTTGACCATATCTCAGCACCTTCTATATTATAATCCATTTAAAGTGAAAACTCTTAGTCAAACAGTCGTGTCTGACTCTGCGACTCCATGGACTGCAGTCCACCAGGCTCCTCTGTCCATGGACTTTTCCAGGCAATAATCCTGAAATGGGTTACCATTTTCTTCTCCAGGGGATCTTCCTGACTCCGGGACCGAACCAGAGTCCCCTGTATTGCAGACAGATTCTTTACTGTCTGAGTCATCAGGGAACACCAACCCATCTTGCATGGATTATTTTAATAGTCTCAAAACTTGCATCCATCCCTATACCTTGGCTCCCTTTTAGTTTTTTTCTCGACATAGCAGTCAAAGTGTCTCTTTAAACAACGAAGACAGATCATGGAATTCCTCTGCTCAAAACCCTTTAATAGTTTTCCATCTCATTCAGCACACAAGCCAGATCAGGCCCCCATTACCACCCTATCTCATCTATTTCCATTCTCCCTGTCACTGGCCTGTTTGACTAGATCCATGAATGAATGAATCATGGGCTCAGCTTCTGAGTGTCAAGGTCAGCATAGTCCTTGAGCAGAGGCCTATGAGAGACAGGAGACACCAGAGGGACCTATGGGATCTTGCTGACCCAGGGATCAAACCTGCATCTCCAGCATTGCAGGAAGATTTCTTTACTGTCTGAGCCATCAGGGAAGCCCAATCCTTTAAAGTTGGGCTTTCCTGTCCCTGGATTTAAGTTTAAAATCCAGTTCAAAGGCTTAATAGCTTTTTACCCAATTACTTAACTTCTTCATTTTCTTATCTAAAATGGAGATAATACAGTGATTGCAAAATAACATAAATTATATAAACTGTCTTCTGTATATATTTTGTGATCAATACAAGAGAGCTGTTTTATTAGCATTTCTTCATCTTTAATTGAGATGTGTGTTTATCCTAGTATGGTTTTGAAGCCTCTCTGGAGCAAAGACTACTTTACAAACTTTAAACAGCAGCAACAAATGCTGTTGAACATTTCACCTCTCATAAAAGCCTCTTGGAATCTTTTCTATAGTAAACTTTGCTAATTCATTTATTCGTTCATTTGGCAAGCATTTACTGAGCACTTTGTGCCAGGCACTGTTCTTAGCACAGCAAATATGGTAGTAAAGAAAACAAATAAAACTTTGTGCTCTCACAAAGCTAAATGTTAGAACAAAGCAACAAAATAACTAAGATAAATGAGGAAAAATATATAGTATTTAGAGGTAAGTGCTAAGTGAAAACTAGAAAGCAGGCAAGGAGGATATGACAAGTTGGGGTGAAATCTTGGATGTGAGAGTCAGGAATGACCACATCTCAGACCATTCCTGGATCCCCCTGGAGATTCCTCTCCCTCTTTTGAGATTTTAAACATCAGCAGCCCCCAGGATTCTGCCTGCAGCCTCTTCTCCAGTCCCCTGAGGTCTCTGTGGGTGATTTCAGGACACCCTTTGACAGCTTCATTTATCTCCTCCCAGTGCGTGGATTCCAGATCCTCACTGGTCAGAGCAGACTTCACTGCCTGCACTCTGGACTCCTCGGTGTGTACGCTCAAAGTCCACGTGTCCAGAATGAACTCGTCTCTCAGCTCGCTTTGCCCAGACCTCCCCCTGACACTATCTCCAGCACTTGACACTTCAGTAAACTTCACCTCCTGCCTCTGCTTCACTAGCTTCCAAGAATCAGGTGCACAGCCTGTCACACCTACTTCACAACATCTCTCAAATCTTTCTCTTCCTTTCCATCATCTTCACGTCCCCTCACTCAACATTACCTCTCAACATTGCCTTCTAAAAACCGTTCTGTGTCTCCATCTCCTCAAACGACCTTCCACTCTGCTGCTAGATAAATTTCTTAAAAGTGGGATTTTGATCGCATCCCTCTTTGTCCCAAGATGTTCTCCTTTTGTCTTTAATAAGGTCCTTAGTTCTGGCCATAAACCTGCTCCACAGTCTGACCCCAGTCTTCCTTTCCACCCTCCTCTCCCTCTGGACATTCCTCCCTACTGCTCAGATTCATCTTTTGGCTGTCTTTCCCATTTGCACTGCCCATTCCAGCCAAGCTTCTGTTCATGTGGCCATCATCAGAAAAGCTTCACTTCTCCCTTCCATCCATCCATCCAAACCCCACTAGTCACATTAGTCAGTGGTCCCCAAAGTGATGTGTGTGCACTGTGTGGGATGTACAAGATTTTCCATTGGCGGGCAGAATTCGAAAATTCCATTTCTCCTTATTTTTAAAAATTTATTTATTTATTTAGGCTTTGCTGGGTGTATGTTACTTTGCATGGTCTTTCTCTAGTTGCAGGGAGCAGAGGCTACTCTTCATTGTAGTGTGCGGGCTTCTCGTTGTGGGGGCTTCTCTTGCTGCAGAGCACAGGCTTCAGGAGTTGTGATACACAGGCTTAGCTGTTCTTCAACACGTGGGATCCTCCCGGACCGTGGATTGAACCCATGGCCCGTGCATTGGCAGGCGGATTCCTAGCCATTGCACCACCAGGGAAGTCTCATTTCTGCTCATTTTTATCTGAGCTTTACTAACAATGTAAAACAAACAGATGCTGACAGCTTCATTCAGGTAGTGTATCAGACTAGGAGGTATTCTGAGGGCAAGAGGACAGTGCCCCCAAACAAGAGTTGGGGTACTTTCACTCTTTCCTGGCTCCAGCATACTGTAGGAAATTTTAGTCTAAATGTGCCTGATTAAGTCATTTTATGGATTATATTCCGAGAGAAAGAATTTTATTATACTTGATACTGAGATGAGCAATGATCATAAAATCTTTTCATTATACAAAAGTTCAGGGGAAAGACTTGGCAATTTAAAGCTGAGTTGACATTTTTTTCTTTCAAAAAAGATAATTGTTCTAAAATCTGTGGCCTTTTTTGTGAGGAAAAATGGTCTTTGAGACCCTGCTCCCCTGCAGATATTTTAAAATGAAAAAATAGATACACGCCTTCAAAAAAGGTGTGAATCATGAATGAAAAAATAATTGTTTGCCCAAATAAATTTTGCTACAAGAAGGCATTTTAAGAATGGAAGTGCAGAAATGTTTTCATTTGTAAAATGTTACTGCTTATTTGACATGTATCACGTATTAAAATGCCTCAGCTGCAAACTTTAAAGAATTGCAAATCAATTTTCTAATCTACTTAAAATTTTCCAGATATACAATTTCAGTGTTTTTTTTTAACCCACTTACATAGATAAATAATTGTGTCTGTGCATGTGTGTGTGTGTGTGTGTGTGTGTGTGTGTCCCACAAGGCCTAAATAGTTGCAAAAAATAACTTTCTGATCAATGTTCAGAAAGTATATGGAAGTATATGTTCAAGGAAGGTAGCCAATTTAAAAAAAAAAAATACAAAACTTCAATACAACTGATAGGAAGGATAAAAAAAGAGTAAGTGCAGCCTCAATGCCTTTTTCCATTTGGAACCACACATTTTTGAGCAAATATTCAATTCTTCCTTGTTGGCAATTGAAAAAAGATGAATGAACCTAAATGTACATCAGTATGGAAAAGGACAAATACACTGTGGTCTATATATACAATGTAATTCTATACAATTGCAAAAATGAGGGAACTAGAGCTAGATACAATCATATAGTATTTTTTTTTTTCAGCAAAAACAAGAAGCAAATTGCAGAATGGTGTATAAGTGTTGAGACCATATATATGTCATTTGAGAAACTATAATATCAAATGTTGGGTTGGTTGGTTGAGGTATAATAGGTAATAAAAGTAAAAACACACACATGGACTGAAATACAACAAACTGAGATAATAGTTGCTTCAGGTGGAGAGGAGATGGAATGGGATCCTGGCGGGAACTGTCAAGGCTTCCATGGTTATTTTCATGTTGGATCACTCCCCCTGTGTGGTGAATACATAGGTTTTCCTTTTATTGTTCTCTCTGCTTTTATGTACATCTGAAATATTTCATAATGAAAAACGTTTTCTGCTGTTGAAGATGGTTTTCTTTTAAGACCCCTTTGAGGAAATTACAGCAATGACAAATTTGTAGACTTATATCCCTGGCAAAACCAGTCTGAGATGCTTCATTAATTTTAGAAAGCTGGCATGAAACTGCTGTGGCTTTCTGAAAGTGTGGGTGATCATGTTTTCCTAACCACTGAGGAAACTCCCTCAGAGTATTAAATATAAAATGCCAGAAGGCTAAACAACCTACAGGGATATAACCTTTCAGGATTAAAAAGCAGAGAGAAATGTAGAGCTGCGGGTGGGAGCTGGTCAGGGTTTTCTCTTTTGGACTTTAAGCATTTTTCTATACCTCTCCAATAATATCTATTACCACATCTTCCAGATCCATAAGAAAATCAAACAAAAATGCATTAGTAATGATAAAATGATGCATTCTCATTAAATCATGTCCAGGTTGATTTCAGATTAGATTTTCCAAAGACCCAAGTAAAACGTTAGTAGAAAATCTACATCCTTAAGCCAAGATAATGAAACATTTCTGTTTCTTTAACTTGAAGAAGCATTTGTTTTTAATTTATTTAATAGAAGACTTCCATTTAAGAAATCAAACTCTGTAATGCTAACATTGTTCACCTATGTCATAGAACTCAAGAAGCAATATCTAATAAGACAAAACATTACCAAGTTAGCAGAGACAGTTCATTTTAAGGCTTGCAGTTTAAGTTTTAACCTTAAGATAAGATGAAGAAGTGAATGTTTTTAAAAAATGAATTTAAAACCTATTAAAAAGCCATGCTTGCTCCTTTAAAATAAAGAAGAGAAGCAATTAAAAAAAGCTTTTGGGTATGGTATAAAGAGGAGAGAATTTGTGGTCAGAAGTATCCAATTATTATATACATGACCTGGACAAATCATTATAACTTTGCTTAGCCTCACTTTCTTCACTTATAAAAACATAGTAATAATATTATTTTGAGAATCAATACCAAAAAAATTTGACTTCACTGTAACATAAGCAGTAACTTGATTTTTTTAAATGCCGATTTGCCCTAAATGTCCAAAATTTCCAGAATAAATCCCAAAATTCACTGTCATCTTCTGAGTTACTGTACTTACTCTTCTCAAAGTTATTTAGAAAAAGGAAAAGATCACAGAAGCCTCACTTTCCATAGATAAAATACTAAGAAAAAAATTTTGGTAAAAACATTTTTTTTTGTTGGAAATAATTAACAGCATATTTCTCCTCATGGCCCCTTTTCTCTTTCTTTTCTTTTAAGTAAAATATGAAGGCTTTTAGTACCCCAGATTTAAAGAAATTCAAGTTTATATGATAAAAAATATATGGTCATAAAATAGCTACAAGCCTTGAGGTTGCAAAAATAATATTTGGGGCACTGAATTTCAGGGGTGAGGAGGAGGGTAATGGGTATTTACTCTCTGTAAAGACAGAAAGCAGGCCCTCAAGGCAGTTTCAGTCATGTAAAAAAGACAAATATATACATGAAGTTAAACACCACCGGGGCCCAGGGCCATTGCCTACACTGTGCGTTCAGGGCACAGTGTGATGTCCATGCTGCAGTTCACATAGGCCATGACCTGTGAGCTCTGTGCTTATTTAGGGTCCTGGAGAGTGCACTATTGCAGCAGTACACGCATGGCAAGCCCATCATCTCCCTCATCAAGAGAAAGAGCCTACCCCCGCGGAGAAGACAGCTCAGCAACACAAACTGATCCTCACAAAATGATGGGAGAGTGCAAACACAGACACGGAGCTGAGGGCTGCGGAGAGGCTGTGCCTACACGAACCTGAAGCATGAGCAGCAGTTCAGGGAGGAAAGGTAGGATGGAGCCTCCATGCTGATGGGCAGTAACACTAAAGCACAGAGACAAGACTCTAATGTGTCCCTGAAATTACAAACAGTCTGGTGCTCTCAAACTCTATAGCTTGAAGCATCAGGCAATAAAGATCTGCCAGTTCAAAAGGCCAGATCTGGCTTTTGTGACATGGTCTAGGGCAATAGCCACAGATATATCATCAGCTTTGAAACAGCTGAAGTCAGTGTAGTCCTGCCCCATAGGTGCCCTATCTAGGTTAGCCTAGAGCCTGATGCTCTGCTCAGACCACTGTAGGCTTCTGGCGTGCCTTCCATTAGACTTATTAGTCCTACTCATTACTCCTTCTTTCTTGTTTTACTCTTACGTCCTTGTATCATGTATCATTGACAACTCTAACTAACTCTCCATCCCGTGATTTAGACCCGAAGCTTCCTTATGATGTTTTAGAACATGTCATCAGAATACAAATCATTTTCTTTCATTTAAAATAATAATAATTTGTGTTTAACTAGTTACAGAAGTGATGTAGTGCTTCATAATTTACTTAACCAGTTCGCTGTCATTAGACATTTTGGTGTTTTCACGTTATTAAAAGTGTCAGTTGCCTAGAAGTGTCCAACTCTATACAGCCCCATGGACTGTATACACAAGGCTCCTCTGTCCATGGGACTCTCCAGGCAAGAATACTGAAGTGGGCTGCCATGCCCTCCTCTAGGGGATCTTCCCGGCCCAGGGACTGAACCCAGGTCTCCTGCATTGCAGTCAGATTCCTTATAGTCTGAGTCACCAGGGAAGTCCCTTCACATTATTTACTACCGTAAATAATATGAAATGAACAACCTTAAATGAACCTCTGTGATTTTAAACCAATGTCATTTAGCATCTGTGATTTTTCTCTTGAGAATAAATTTATAAAACTATAATTGTGGAGTGAGTAATGTGTATATTAAAAAAAATTAATATACTGCCAAAACACTCCTATAAAAGTTGTTTCAATTTACCCTCTCACCCTTATATACAGAAAGGGCCTTTCCTTTACTTTGCTAGTTATTTTTAATCTACACTGCTAGGCTGAAGCTACAAAGTGGCCCCATTTCTCTCTTGGGCAGATACAGTCAGCATACAGAAGATCCTGTGAGATGAATAGAAGACAGATATTCTTATCCAGTTGAAAAGAAATACACTCATATACCGAGAAATTGTTCATCAGACCCTGATGCTGGGAAAATCTGAAGGCAAAAGGAGAAGAGGGCAGCAGAGGATGAGATGGTTGGAAGGCATCATCGACTCAATGGACATGAACTTGAACGAACCCCCGGCGATGGTTAGGGACAAGGAGGCCTGGTGTACTGCAGTCCATGGGGTCACAAAGTCAGACATGACTTAGCAACTGAACAACTACAGTTGAGAAATTGTTGTGGAAATTCTACAGTCACAAGCATCAGGGGCAAACCCCTTCCAGTGTTGTTTATCGTAGGTCAGTGTTTGCTCCATGCAAAGAGCAGGCATGATTTCTTTGGCCCACATTTTAAAATCAGGAAATTTAATAAAACTCTAGGCTCATGCCCTCTCTTGGTCTTCCCTGATGGCTCAGATGGTAAAGAATCTGCCTTGAGATGTGGGAGACCTGGGTTCAATCCCTGGGTTGGGAAGATCTCTTGAAGGAGGGCATGGCAACCCACTCCAGTATTCTTGCCTGGAGAACTCCATAGACAGAGGAGCCTGGCCTCTGTGGCTGGCCACAAGTCCACAGGGTCACAAAGAGTCGGACACGACAGAGTGACTAAAGCACAGCACACACATGCCCTCTCTTGGGGAAAAACTAGGATATCTAGAAACATTATGCCCAAAGGTGCAGCCAATTAGAGCTAAGTGTGCTGCCCTTTTCAGACAGAGCAGGTACCTCCAGGTTATTCTTGTTCAGCCACTCAAAGAGCAACACTGGACACTTCTGAATTGTGTCTAATTGTTTTGCAACCCCATGGACTGTAGCCCACCAGGCTCCTCTGTCCAGGCAAGAATACTAGAGTGGGTTGCCATGTCCTTCTCCAGGTAGCCATCTATATATTCCACCTACCTGGCTTCACTTATTTATGTTACCTACCTGATCCTTGTCAGCATTTGAATTTGAAATCCCACCATGAATACTATTTCTTCACAGAAATAGTACTAGAATTCTGTTGGAAGAGAATTATAACAGAGATTTATATACACTGAAAATCAAGCCGTGACCTCTGAAATAAATCAACAGCAGTAGGGCTTTTGAATTTGTGGATCCTGTTCAGTTCTACACTGTAAAGGGATTTTACCACAATATGTTTACATAAATATATAGATAATTTGTGTAGGAAATATGAATAGCTACAAATATAATTGCTAGTCTATTATTAGAAATTCATGCAACAATAGACTTCAAACAAGAAATACAAAAATTTTGTTCACACATACTTTCCAATTTAATTCAAACTCAAACTGCAGTAAGCTTACTTGGAAAAATAATAGCCAATTAAAAATTTAAAATATCTAGCCTGTGATCTGAGGACAGGATTATATTCATTTCATTTAGTTCAAAAGTGTAATTAGACATATATCTGCGCATGGTGTCAGAATTCTGCAGGCAGTTAGTTATGCCAGACCGTGCAGGAATTAATGCCTGTGAAATAGGTGCCCTGAAGTCTTTTCAGTTGCAATGTAAATACAACTAAGCAGAGTCAAGGTGGCAAAACCCTCAGGAGAAATCTGAACAAATGATAGGGCTATAAGCACATACCTTTGTCAGAAGAAATACACCTCAGGTTTTATTTTAGTAAATCTTAGTTAAACATATCAAGAGGATTTATGCTAAGGTTAGCAAGTAATATAGAGTTCTTTTAAAGCACAAGGCATGGGTCTTAAGATGTCCTATATAAAGTGATTTATTTGACAAGCAAGAAAGCGAATGTTTGAACTGTTTGTTTTGTTTCAGTGAGTTTTAAGATTAAAACAAATGCCTTCTTCACCAAGGCATCTACTGTCTGTGAATATGCACACACAATAGCCGTCGATTAGATGAATGAAGAATTTAGAAGTATGCCTAATATGGTTAACTTAAAACACCATGGTGTCTGCTTTACCAGTTTTCCAGATCTTAATATCCACTTTAGTTTTTTTACTATTATTTATCAAGGATAATTTCAAACATATACAAAAATAGAGTAGCCCAAGGAATCTCCATGTACCCATTACCCAGCCTTGATGACCATCAAAATGTAAACAATCTTGCCATATCTGCACCCCCAACCACCGTGCCCCTTCTGTATTAATTTGAATCAAGTCCCAGATATCATAACATTTCATCCATAAATGTTTCAGTATGTATCTCTAGAAGGTAAGAATCTTTTTTTCTTAAACATAGCCATACTACCATTATTGCACCTGAAAAAAGAAATCATGTATTATCATATATGTTATCAGTGTTCAAACTTCCAATGTCTCATAGATGTCACAATTTTTATTGCTCATTGTAAAATCAGGTTTCAAATAAGGTAGTTACATTGTAGTTATTGCTTTGTCTCTTACGTGGCTTTATACTGAAAGGACTCTCCTCCATTTCTTTTTTTCTTGAAATTTACTTCATAAAACAAATTAGGTTTTAAAAGAAAAAAACTGTAGGAAATAAAATTAAAGCTTGGTTTTTGTTTTATAAAAAATGAGTATCTGATGAAAATGGGAAAAGGGAATCAGTCTGCGGTAGGATATGTGTGTAAAAATGTGTGTATGGGTGTGTAATTCAACGTCCTCTTTAGGAACCTTTGTTTACAACGTGACCATTTACTCTTGCATGCATTCATTTACTTATCTTCCATCCATTCATTCAATCATCCATCCATCCACCCGATAGCACTCTCTAAGCACTCCCCCTGCCAGCACTCCTTCAGCCACTAGGATCAAGCAAAATCTGACCCTGCTCCCTGGCCTCAAGTTGTCTGCTCATTTAAAAGTCAGAACTATAAACTAATATGGTTTCCAGTTACACAGGAAAGCAAGAACTCCCTCCTCGTGTACCTCCTCATGCTCTATTCTTGAATCTGTGCTTGATTTCTGTGCTTGGATCCCCCCAAAGTCTGGCTCAGCATGAGCATTCTGTGCCTGGGCTGCTATTTTCCAGCTCAGCATTTCCTGAGGCAGTGACATCCTCTTATTACACAACTTCTATTCCTCAAAAGGCACTGGTTTCAGCCCTAGCATGCCCCTGCATACGACATCACCTTCCTCAACTAGCTCAGCTGTCTGTCTGGAATCCACGGAGATCGGGCTCACTGTGTCCCATGTAGAGATGTCCACAGGAGTGTGGCCAGGCATGCATGTGGGGAGGGCATGTGTGACCTACCCATGCCCTCAGTACTCCTCCATTTTCTTAGAACAAAGTTTAGTTTTACAGTGTTGACTCCTTCACTAAAAAAAAAAAAGAAAGGCATCCTCTCTCTCCCTAGTCTATCTGAGAATGTCACGTCCTTTTCAATAGACCCCAGAAGATTTTGAGGCATCCTTGTCAGGTCAGCAAAGCCTTGTAGCCAGGTCTCCTCACAAACCTGGGGAGACCAATTTTTGTATCTCTCCTGTCCAGGGAATCTGCATGGAGGTTCTGCTTAAACATTTAAATCTATCTCAGTGGACCCATGGAGAGGGCAATGGCACCCCACTCCAGTACTCTTGCCTGGAAAATCCCATGGACGGAGGAGCCTGGTAGGCTGTAGTCCATGGGGTCGCTGAGTCAGACACAACTGAGCAACTTCACTTTCACTTTTCACTTTCATGCATTGGAGAAGGAAATGGCAACCCACTCCAGTGTTCTTGCCTGGAGAATCCCAGGGACGGGGGAGCCTGGTGGGCTGCCGTCTATGGGGTCACACAGAGTTGGACACGACTGAAGTGATTTAGCAGCAGCAGCAGTGGACTCAAAGACCTACAGCATACTCCTCCAGGAGTCTTATGAGTCACTGCCTTTCTTAAGGATCCTACCTCTTCGCTATCCAAGCTGTCCTTTGTCTGTAATAGTGGGAGTCTGGAGTAAGCCTCTAAAATATGTGACACTGGGAATTGTGTAAATAAGAGAAAGCTAAGCCCAAGAGAAAGACTAGGTCTCGGGTGATTCAATGAGGAAAGAGCATACATAGATAGTATGGAGGAGGCGGGGGACAGAGGCCAGGGAAGCACAATGGGCTAGGATCCCAGACAGCTCGGATTAGCTGTCCTGCTCAGAGCCTGTCTTCCTCTTCTCTTCCAAATCCAATCCAATGAATCATAAATCCTCCAGGCTCCATCTTCAGAGTACTTCCAGAACCTGACTATTCCTCTCTCCCCCGCTGTCCACCCCACCCCAGCCCTGGCATCTCCCATCTAGATCAATGTTCTGGCCTCCCGACTGTTCTCCCTGCTTCCATACCAGGCACTCTGGCCCATTCCCACTTCTGGACCTTTGTATTTACAGTTCCCTCTGCCTGGAAATTCCTCCCCTCAACGCCCCTGGTGCTCACTCTCCACCTCCCAGGTGCTTGTTTAAATCTTACTTTGTTAAGGAAGCTTTCCCCATCCCCCTGTTCTTAAAATTATAACAGGTACATACACAGACACTCACACACAATCCAGTGCTCCTATGCAAGTCCTCTAGCTACTTTTTCTTCACTTTCGAGTGCACAACAATTTCCTTTTTTATTTGTTTATTGTCTGTCTCCAGTCTCCTCATCAGAAAGTAAGCTCTATGAGGATGAGAATTTTGTCTTTCTGTCCACTTCTATATTCACATTTCCCAAAACAGTACCTGCCACAGAGTAGGTCTTTGGTAAATATTGATTGAATGAATGAATCATCCAATCAAGTAATCAATAACTCCCTCTCCCAAAGAATTAGGGAAAACTCTGCATGAAACCAAATTAGGCATACCTCTTGCCCTTGACACACAGTGATACTTTAATGATGACAGCAAATATTTTTCAGTATATTTATGAACAGGCTTCCCTGGTAGTCCAGCTGGAATGAGCTATTCAGTAGAATCTACCTGTAATGCAGAAGACCCCAGTTCAATTCCTGGGTCGAGGAGATCTGCTGGAGAAGGGAGAGGCTGTCCACTCCAGTGTTCTTCCCTGGAGAGTTCCATGGACTATAATCCATGGGGTCACAAAGAGTCGGACAAAACTGAGTGGCTTTCACTTCACTTTTCACTTTCATAATTTTAAGCTGTATTTGGAATGTTAGGTGTGTGGGGAGGTGCCTGGCAAATTGAGACAGTGATTAGCTAAAGTTCTTAGCTGTGAGAAGGAGGCTCAGACATGGGGTAATGAGGAGAAAATGCTGGAGAGGAGGGAGGCATGGTTATGTGTCATCTGCAGTTTGCTTTGATTTGAAATAAACATTGCGCCATCTTTGGACTGAAGTAGTGCTAGGACCTCAGAGCAGCATCACTTGGCAAGACAGCCCAGATTTCCTTCTGGATATTCCCAGGGTGAATCAGGACACAAGGGCAGCCTGAATGGGCTAGTGACTTGATGCACCCCCTTAAACAGTTATTATTCACGTATTTGTTCAATATTCACTTAATGGGCTTGTTGGAAAAAATATTTTCTATTAATAAAAATTGCAGACTTTTTTGTTCAAATTCAGTGTATGGTATTTATTTCATTCTTGCTATACCACCGTATTTTAACATATTTAAAATTCTTCACATCACAGTTTTTCTACCACTCATAACTCGATTGCATTAGTCATCAAACTCACTGAAAATAAACTACACTCGTGTGAGGATGCTCAAAATATATTTAAATTTTCTTTTCTTTTGAGCTTCATGTTGGCAAAATATTTTTTACTTTTCTCTCTTTGACTTTTATACATTTTTTTTCAAGCCAGGCAACTTCTTAAGGAATGTACTGAAGGATTGAAAGTTGATGAATAAAATGATTTGTTCCTGAGGGAAGCACCAGTCCATGCTTTATCCAGTTTCCTTTTCAGCTATCTACAATTGCTGAATAAGAGCACTGTCTACTGGTAGCATGTGGGACAATGGATACAGTTCTGTGACCTGAACATCCATAGCAGACTTGGTTGTATGGAGATGTGTCTTTTGCTTTTGAAGAAAAGAGTTGTGCAACTGGTACTGAACCACCAGTTTTGTAAGGTGTGGAAACTGGGTTAGCCAGTTACCTGTTACTGGGATAGACTGAAGGCAAAAGACGGCGGAGGCAGAGGATGTGATGGTTAAATAATACCACCAACTCAATTTGAGTGAACTCCCATAGATATTGGAAGACAGAGGAACCTTGTGTGCTACAATTCATGGGGGTCACAGAGAGTTAGGAATGACTTAGCAACTGAACAGCAATGTCCAAACATATTATGGAGAAAACTGGGCATTCTGAACAGTCCCAGAATGCTGATGTGTACACTGCTGTGCAGTGTAGACTGGCAGTCCAGGACTGTAGTTTTCAGGGCAGAAGATGCAGCAAAAGGAGATCTCTTTACCAATATTACATTTTGCCTCAGTCACCTTATGCCATCATGCTCCTAGGACCAGGTCTCTGATTTCTTAGTTAAAGCACAGCCCTACCCCTATTTACCACCATCCCTCACTCACATATACACATAGACTCACACAAGAACACAGAGCTATATTTTCCGAGCACTAGGTTTCCAACACTGCGTTCAAATGGGTATATCTTTCCTTTTCTCCTCTGCCTTTCGGTTCTCTTGTTTTCACAGCTATTTGTAAGGCCTTCTCAGACAACCATTTGCCTTTTTGCATTTCTTTTTCTTGGATGGTCTTCACTGCTGCCTCCTGTGCAATGTCAGGAACCTCCATCCATAGTTCTTCAGGCACTCTGTCTATCAGATCTAATCCCTTCAATCTATTCATCACTTCCACTGTATAATCATAAGGGGTGTGATTTAGGTCATACCTGAATGGTCTAGTAGTTTTCCCTACTTTCTTCAATTTAAGTCTGAATCTGGCAATAAGGAGTTCATGATCTCAGCCACAGTCAGATCCCAGTCTTGTCTTTGTTAACTGTACAGAGCTTCTCCATCTTTGGCTGCAAAGAATATAATCAATCTGATTTTGGTATTGACCATCTGGTAATGTCCATGTAGAGGCTTCTCTTGTGCTGTTGGAAGAGAGTATTTGCTATGACCAGTGCATTCTCTTGGCAAGACTCTATTAGCCTTTGCCCTGCTTCATTGATACTCCAAGGCCAATTTGCCTGTTACTCCAAGTATTTCTTGAATTCTTACTTTTGCATTCCAGTCCCCTATTATGAAAAAGACATCCTTTTGGGATGTTTGTTCTAGAGGATCCTGTAGGTCTTCATAGAACCGTTCAACTTCAGCATCTTCAGCATTACTGGTCAGAGCATAGACTTGGATTACTGTGATATTGAATGGTTTGTCTTGGAAACAAACAGAGATCATTCTGTCATTTTTGAGATTGCATCCAAGTAGTGTATTTCAGACTCTTTTGTTAACCATGATGTCTACTACATTTCTTCTCAGGGATTCTTGCCCACAGTAGTAGATATAATGGTCATCTGAGTTCAATTCTCCCATTCCAGTCCATTTTAGTTCACTGCTTCCTAAAATGTCGACAGTCACTCTTGCTGCCTCCTGTTTCACCAATTCTATTTGCCTTGATTCATGGACCTAACATTCTAGGTTTCTATGCAGTATTGCTCTTTACAGCATCAGACTTACTTCCATCACCAGTCACGTCTACAACTGGGCGTTGTTTTTCTCTGGCTCCATCTCTTCATTCTTTCTGGAGTTAATTCTCCACTGATCTCCAGTAGCATATTGGGCACCTACCAACCTGGGGAGTTCATCTTTCAGTGTCCAGTTTTTTGCCTTTCATACTGTTCATGGGGTCCTCAAGTCAAGAATACTAAAGTGGTTTGCCATTCCCTTCTCCAGTGGACCACATTTTGTCAGAACTCTCCACCATACCAGTCCATTTTAGGTGGCCCTACACAGCATGGCTCATAGTTTCATTGAGTTAGACAAGGCTATGGTCCAAGTGATCAGACTGGATAGTTTCTATGATTGTGTTATCTTACAAATAGCTGTGAAAAGAAGAGAAGTGAAAGGCAAAGGAGAAAAGGAAAGANGGGGGAGGGGGGGGGGGTCCGGATTGGGAACTCAGGTACACTTATGGCTGATTTATGTCAATGTATGGCAAAATGAGTACAGTGTTGTAAAGCAAAACAAATTAAAAAATAAAAATTTAAAATAAAAGAAAAGAAAAGAAAAAGGAGATGAAGAGGAGAGATATACCCATTTGAATACAGAGTTCCAAAGAATAGCAAGAAGAGATAAGAAAGATGGTAATGATAACCCTGTATGCGAGACAGCAAAAAAGACACAGATGTATAGAACAGACTTTTGGACTCTGAGGGAGAGGGAGAGGGTGGGATGATTTGGGAGAATGGCACTGAAACATGTATACTATCATGTAAGAAACAAATTGCCAGTCTATATTCGATACAGGTTACAGGATGCTTGGGGCTGGTGCATGGGGATGATCCAGAAAGATGATATGGGGTGGGAGGTGGGAGGGGGTTCAGGATTGGGAACTCATGTACACCCGTGGCAGATTCGTGTCAATGTATGGCAAAACCAATACAGTATTGTAAAGTAAAATAAAGTAAAAATAAAAATTAAAAAAAAAAGCCTTCTTCAGTGATCAATGCAAAGAAACAGAGGAAAACAATAGAATGGGAAAGACTAGAGATCTCTTCAATAAAATTAGAGATACCAAGGGAACATTTCATGAAAAGATGGGCACAATAAAGGACAGAAATGATATGGACCTAACAGAAGCAGAAGATATTAAGAGGAGGTGGCAAGAATACACGGAAGATCTGTACAAAAATGATCTTCACGACACAGATAATCACGATGGCGTGATCACTCACCTAGAGCCAGACATCCTGGAATGTGAAGTCAAGTGGGCCTTAGGAACCATCACTACAAGCAAAGCTAGAGGAGGTGCTGGAATCCACTTGAGCTATTTCAGATCCTCAAGGAATATGCTGTGAAAGTGCTGCACTCAATATGTCAGCAAATTTGGAAAATTTGCTGTGGCCACAGGACTGGAAAAGGTCAGTTTTCATTCTAATCCCTAAGAAAGACAATGTCAGAGAATGCTCAAACTACTGCACAATTGCACTCATCTCACACACTAGCAAAGTAATGCTCAAAATTCTCCAAGTCAGGCTTCATCAATACGTGAACTGTGAACTTCCAAATGTTCAAGCTGGTTTTAGAAAAGGCAGAGGAACCAGAGATCAAATTGCCAACATCTTCTGGATCATCGAAAAAGCAAGTTTCAGGAAAAAAAAAAAAAACATTTATTTCTGCTTTATTGACTATGCCAAAGCCTTTGACTATGTGGATCACAATAAACTGTGGAAAATTCTGAAGGAGACTGGAATAACAGACCACCTGACCTGCCTCTTGAGAGTCCCTTGGACTGCAAGGAGACGCAACCAGTCCACTCTGAAGGAGAACAGCCCTGGGATTTCTTTGAAAGGAATGATGCTAAAGCTGAAACTCCAGTACTTTGGCCACCTCATGCGAAGAGTTGACTCATTGGAAAAGACTCTGTTGCTGGGAGGGATTGAGGGCAGGAGAAGTGGATGACAGAGGATGAGATGGCTGGATGGCATCACTGAGTCGATGGGCGTGAGTCTGAGTCTAGCTTAAAAGAGATCAGTCCTGAATATTCATTGGAAGGACTGACGCTGAAGCTGAAACTCTAATACTTTGGCCACCAGATGTGAAGAACTGACTCATTTGTCCCTGATGCTGGGAATGATTGAAGGCAGGAGGTGAAGGGGACCTCAGAGAATGAGATGGTTGGATAGCATCACTGACTGAATGGATATGAGTTTGCATAAACTCTGGGAGTTGGTGATGGACAGAGAAGCCTGGCATGTTGCAGTCCATGGGATCAGAAAGAGTCGGACATGATTGAGCGACTGAACTGACTGAATGAGATCTCCAACTCTCACTAGAAAATGTGTCAGGTACCAAGCCTTTGTTCAGATGCTCTCATCCTTAAGGTAAATTTCCTTTCACAACTTTCTTGGATTTTCTCTTGATCATTGATCTCTGTCAGGGCCACTTCTTTGCCAGAGAAACACTGAACCTCAGAACAGAAAGCATCAGAATTGCAATCCCTCTCCTCCAAGGACATCCCTTGGCTCCCTTGCAATGTCCCCTGTCCCCATCTCCTGAGTATTTGATTTTCATAACCAACAAGGATGGGCAAATAGGGTCTCCATCAGGCCAACAGATTTCCAGTTACCATCTTCCCCATAACCGTACCATTTGCCTTACATGTCTGATCCAAGAGGAGTTACTTAAAGGTGTTTCTCCAACAGAGACCTCTGCCCCAAGGTAGTGTTAATAAATGAGTGGAGTTTCCCTGTCCATTAAGTGATTAAGTTTCCACACTTCCAATGCAAAGTGTTCAATCCTTGAATGGGGAACTAAGATCCTACATGCTGCATGGCATAAATAAGTAAGTAAGTAAATAAACAACAGCAACAACAGCAAAAAAACAAAAACAGTGACTAAATGACCAAACAGACTCTCTCAGCTGTGTGTATGTGTGCATTTAATGCTGGAAATTCCCACTGAGTTAAACTGTTCATTACTACATACTCTTTAGTAAACTCATTTTATAAAACTGTTAGAAATCTCATTTTAGAACTAAAGTATTGACTTCTTAATTGTTGACAGGACAAGAAGAGCTTGAGTTTAGGTATGGCTAGTTGTTGTCCACCTTAAATGGAGCAGAAAACCTATTATATTAATGCATATTTGGAGTAAGCAGATTTTTTAATAAATTGTTTGTGAATTAAGTGGGTTTTAATTGGAGAGGGGGAGTGATGTCCAGTATGATCGATCTTATTAAAAGGATAAATCTCTCATGCGTGAAGTTTTAATATTTCAACCATGAGATTAGCACTGTTACATTGCAAATCTCATTTAAATTGTTTGCTGAAGGCTTGAATTAAAAATAATTTATGGTCATATAAAGTCATCATGGCCCCAAACCGATGATAGATAACTTTGAGTGGGTTTCAGATAATTGTTCTGAACCAACAAAATGGTTTCCAAGTCAAATGTGATACATCTGTTCAAGAAAATGTTTAGTGATGTGCTAATCACCTTCAGGAGTTTATTACTTTTAAAAAGTGTTAAAGTTAGTTATTTGTAGAGAAGGAACTTCGATTCTTTTGTTGCAATGAATAATGCAAAGGTTTGTTTAAATTCATGCAGTCCTATTTATAAAAGAACACCTGGGTAGCTTTATTCTGAGCTTAGAACAAAACATAAAATTGTTGAGAACATGATATTTAAATTTACTCATTTACATTCTTAGGCAGATCAGCAGCAGTAAAATAATCTTGCCGAGGATGTAGAAACCTAGATCAGTGATGCTGTAGCCTTCAATGCGGAAAGAGGAGACTGATAAGACATCCAGAGACTCCTACTGATCCCGTTCCCCTCGTGGAAATGAGGAGGGTCAGGTTCTGACCTCCCTGTTAGCGATGGGAGGAAGAGAAAGACTGCTGACAGTGGGGACGTGATTGTTATCCTGTTCTTTCTCTGTCACCCTCCTTTCCTCCACTTCTAGCTCTTACACACACACACACACACAGAAATCTCCTCCCAATATTCTCTTTCCATATCCCTGGGAGCAGTTGGTTTCATGGGCCACACCAGTCACAGAAGGCTCCCATCCACAGACCTGAATCAAGGAGAGGGTGGCTGAGAAGCTGCCTGGATAGCACTGGATAGCATTCCATTACCCACAATGGAAAAGAGATGGATCACCACAGGAGTAAATCTGACATGTCCTTACACAAGGCTTCTTAACCCACAATATAATTTGGTCCTACTCCTAGAGAAGGAGAGAGAATCCATGGGTAAAAAGTGGAAACCTAAATAAAAATCCTCACCAGAACATTCCAACTTCTGTTAAATAATTTTTCTATGCACACACGACAATGTCTATATTTGGAGCAGATCACCAACTCAACTCTGACTACCCGACAGCCTCTGATGTCAGCTGTCAGAGTCAATTAAAATGCAGAAACTAAATATTGCTGTTCACTAGTAATGAGTCTTAGTACCCAAATCCATGTATATTTCTGCTGTTGTTACAAGATGTGGATGCCAAACACTACCCATGTGTGTATGATGGAAAAACTATAGAAGTAAAGGGAAATTCAAGTGAGTGAAAATAGGGGTAACTAAGGGCCCGTTTTGTTACCTGCATGTACTACTTTTATTAACAAAAAAAATCACTTCCTCTCCGCCTTAACTAGATAAATTTTGAACAAATGCTGAATAAATTTTAGATGGAAGGATGACCAAATCACTGGCCAGGGTGGTAGCCCAAGGTGTAATCAGAAACTAGGCTAGAAGTAAGGATGTGATGAGACTGATCAAAAAAACCACCTTCCTTTGCTGACATCTACCTGCTCTCTGGGATTTCCCCAGGGGTTCAGATGATAAAAAATCTGCCTGCAATGCAGGAGACCCAGGTTCAATACCTGAGTCGGGAAGATCCTCTCCTGGAGAAGGAAATGGCAACCCACTCTGATATTCTTGCCTGGAGAATTCCATGGACAGAGGAGCCTGGTGGGCTACAGTCCATGGAGTCACAAAGAGACATGACTGAGCAACTAACACTTTCAACTGCTCTCTTGGTCTTTCAGGCTGGTAGCCACTCCCAAGTCATCTGAGGTCACAGCAACCTTACGTTACCCCGGACTCTCCCCCCACAACACTGGAGCCAGTAGCCTCAAATCCAGGCCTGAGAGAGAGCTGCCGAAGGAGCTCGTGTTGGCTGGACAGCCATCTGGGGCCTGGCCCATCAACATTCTCCCATCCCACCCTCATTCAAAGTTGGAGTGTCAGGCCATCCTCCCCCTTCCCCAAACCCTAGAAAATGACTTGCCTTTTCCCTACTTCAACAGTCTCACCCACCACTAGTCATCCTACTTCCTAGGAATATTCATCTCTCCCCACTTAAGCTGCCACTTCCCCATGGTGTACCCTGAGAAGATTCACCTTTGGGTTTCACTTTAAACGTCACTATTCTCTGGGTCCTTGGAGGGCTGCCATGAACACCCAACATGGACGTATAAGCAATGAGCTGGCAGCAGGCATTAACAGAAACCCATTCCCTGCTTCCTCAAACACATCTAGCCCACATAGGAGACAGAATCTCACACTGCCCCTCCATGTGTCCAGCCTGACACAGGGGCCCTTACTGTTTCTGTCCCTGCCTCGTATGGGCATTGACTTGCCCAGAATAATATCAGATCTGCTCACAAGAAACCATGAGGTTGAAACCCACATGCAAATGGCCATGAGTATTCTTCTGTGTCACCCAGGAAATGATAATTTTTAGCAGGGTAACTGGAGAAGGCAATGGCTCCCCACTCCAGTACTCTTGCCTGGAAAATCCCATGGACAAAGGGGCCTCGTAGGCTGCAGTCCATGGGGTCGCTAAGAGTCAGACACGACTGAGCAACTTCACTTTCACTTTTCACTTTCATGCATCGGAGAAGGAAATGGCAACCCACTCCAGTGTTCTTGCCTGGAGAATCCCAGGGACGGGGGAGCCCAGTGGGCAGCCGTCTATGGGGTCGCGTAGAGTCGGACACGACTGAAACGGCTTAGCAGCAGTAGCAGCAGCAGGGTAACAGCAGCCACATTTCAGCTTCTGGAAATCCCCAGAAGTAAAACCCTCTTCTGACAGTTCACTGCCCTCATGCAGAGTCTCACCAAAATTGGACCTACATAATGGTGTGTGGTTTGTAGTATTTAGATTTACCCCAAGAGACCCTAAAAGATTTTAAGATCATATTATACTAAAGGTTGATAGTTTTTAATTAATGAAAACTTTATGGAATAATTTTTTACTAACACTCATGAGAATCAGACTATTTATGATGATAAATTATCATTTAAAATGCAAAGTGTGCAGACATACTGGGAAATAACCACATTAATTACTCACTACAGCCATTAAAATGTTTCCTAGAGATGCTTCATGTGGTCTCCACCACCTGGGATGCCCTTCTGCTTTCTCCCTGATAATGAAGCCATCATTCCCTTCAAGTCTCAACTGAAGTTTTATTATTTACTAGAAGCCTTCTCTTTTCAGTCCCACACACCTGCATAATAGTTGCTTCATAACTGTTTAAGTTCTTCTGGGGTTAATACTATCTCCTTTTTGTTTTCTTGGTGGAGCTTAGTAAAACAGCATATATACAAAAGACCAAATACCCCACAGAATATGGGATACCATACCTACAAAAACTGATGGGCCAGTGGGTAAATGACCAAGAAAGTCAATTCATAAATTAATCAGTCAATGCATAAATATATAAATTTGGAAACCTGATCCAGAAAGTCATACCCTGAGGCTTAAGTTTGCCAAATAGTGTTATCCTTGCTAAAAGTATAGATTCAGATTTGGAGTAATAAGGTTTGCGTTTAGGCTATGTTTGGCCATTTAACCAAACATTAGACAAATAATTTAGGTGTCTTGGAAATAGTTTTTCTCATATTTTTTTAAAAAGCACAGTACTAAATCAAATGAGAGAATGAATGAGTAAAGGCTTCATAAGTGATGTAAATGTGGGTAATCACCAATATTATATAAATAAAGAAGGAGGAAGTTAAGCACAGAAAAAAAAGTCTGTGCAGCAAACTGGGTCAATCTAGAGATTCTGAAATATGCTGTTAGAAATATAGTATTTGAACCGAACAAAGATATTATTTTTCTTTCATATTCAGCGTGTTCATATTCCCTAGCTTTATTTTATAATTGATAGTAAAGCTGTAAGTGGCCTGGGGATTGTTACATATCTCCCATTATTGCCTTGCGGTAGAGTAGCATAATCAAGTGGAAACGGAGAAAATTTTTGGTCAAATATTTCTTTCTGTAGGAAAGATGCTGCTGTTTTCTAAGTACCTTTTAGCCATTGACTATTTTATAATCATTGGCATAAATATAAAAATGGTAAGCAATGTTTATTATTTGCACACAAGTGAGTCTGAATTGGGGGCTTTTACTGCCAGTCATTCCCAATGCAATCTCAAGAATGTAATAGGCAATCAGACAGTGATTTATCTGACCCATTATTGAGAAAGAACCAAGAAAAATCTAAACATCATTTGGCTCACTCATGTGCACATTGCAAATGCAAAGCAGTGAATTATCTGAGCTTTGTCATGATTTTCTACGCTATAAACATATTTAGTATTTGAGAATTTGCTTTTATTGCTGCCCTTAATTTTTCTTTGTTCAACCACAGGAAGAAATATCGAAGCAAAGCAAATATAATGGGGTTTCATAAAGAAAAGGTGTCTAAAAATCAAGCCAATGGCTGCACTGGAAAAATAATTCTCTAGACTTTCTTAGGGTGAGATATGTTGTTTCAATGTCATGACCGAATTCCAGCTAGGGTAATTACTTCAGTCTACACCGCCTGCAGGAAATGCCTCCTGTGGTTTGGGGTGGCCAGTGGACTCTGCCACATTGCTGAAACTATTGCTTAGTGGTCTTTTAAGCAGCTGCCACATGGTTACGTTTCAAGCGAAGATGAAGCAGTCTTGTGCATTGAGTGAGTTCTAAGTCCCAAAACAAACTCCAGATCACAAAATGTACTTATAATCATTTATTTTATGGCCAACAGTTATGAAGTTCATTTGACAAAAAAAAAAAGGCAGTGTTTCACCATGAAAAAAAATAAGCCACAAATAAATTGCTTTATTATTTAGTACAGTAACTAATCAGATAATGCTTCGGTGCATGTCTCATGGATTCATAACCTAGTGAGCAAAATGGACATATCTAAATAATGACACAAATAAATGCATAAAATACACACTGAGAAACTGATGCAAAAGAGAAAGAGCAGAGATCAGTGAGAGCCCGTGTTCAAAGAAGCTGACCAGGACTGGAGGGTCAGAGGAGTTTGAGTCAACACTGGAGAGTGAGAGAGAGTGGGGCCAAGGTAAGGGATAAAGGAAAAGGACTGGGAGGAACAGCATGTATAAAATCTCACCAGTGAGTGCAAACGCTGTGCACTGAAGGGAACTGGGGCAGGCTCTCGGCAGAGGTGAAGTGAGGGGTAGGAGAAGACCATCCCAAGCCTTGTAGGGTTGACACTGTTCCTGGGTTTTACCCCTGGTTTTTAACGGGGAAGATTTCATAAATCAATTGTAAAATCATCTTTGTAGAATTCATATAATTGGTTCCATAATAACCATATATTTTATTACCTTACTTTTCATAGTTAAAGATTATTAATTTTAAGTAATTAAATCTCAGGCTCTTAAATATTTAAATGATTAAATATTGACTCATTAAAGATTGGGCACTACATTGGGCACTTGGATACATCATTTCATTTTCTTCTCACGGCAACCAATGAGGCAAACATTTTTCCAATATGAGTATTGAGAAAACAGAGTGTGTAACCTGCCCAAGGTTCACAAGTAATAAGTGGCAGAGGAATAATTCATGCCATAGCCAGCCTGACTCCAGAGCCTTTTTATTGATCTGTTGGCCCACATTTGTACTCTGGCCCTGAATACTGAAGTAGTCTGTGGAACTATTTCATCATAGCTCCAAGGAAATTTTAAAGAGTATCCCTCAGATCAGTGACGGACTGTTAATGCTGCAGTTTTAATTTTATGGTTTTCAGTGGGCATTGTTGTTGTTTAGTCACTAAGTCATGTCCAGTCTTTCTGACCCCATGGACTGCAGCACACCAGGCTTCCCTGTCCTTCACTATCTCCCCGAGTTTGCTCAGATTCATGTCAATTAAGTCAGTAATGTTATCTAACCATCTCATCCTCTGCCACCCTCTTCTCCTTTTGCCTTCAGTCTTTCCTAGCATCACAGACTTTTCCAGAGTTGACTCTTCGCATCAGGTGATCAAAGTATTGGAGCTTCAGCTTCAGCATCAGTCCTTCCAGTGATTTCCTTTAGGATTGACTGGTTTGATCTCCTTGCTGTCCAAGGGACTCTCAAGAGTCTTCTCCAACACCACACTTCAAAAGCATCAGTTCTTCAACACTAAGCCTTCTTTTGGAGAAGGCAATGGCATCCCACTCCAGTAATCTTGCCTGGAAAATCCCATGGATGGAGGAGCCTGGAAGGCTGCAGTCCATGGGGTCGCTGAGAGTCAGATACGACTGAGCAACTTCACTTTCACTTTTCATTTTCATGCATTGGAGAAGGAAATGGTAACCCACTCCAGTGTTCTTGCCTGGAGAATCCCAGGGACGGGGGAGACTGGTGGGCTGCCATCTATGTGATCGCACAGAGTTGGACACGACTTAAGTGACTCAGCAGCAAGCCTTCTTTATGGTCTAACTCTTATATCCATACATGACTACTGGAGAAACCATAGCCTTGACTAGATGGACTTCTGTTGGCAAAGTAATGTCTCTGCTTTTTAATATGCTGTCTAGGTTGGTCATAACTTTCCTTCCAAGGAGCAAACTTTTTTAATTTCATGGCTGCAGTCACCATCCACAGTGACTTTGGAGCTCAAGAAAGCAAAATTGGTCACTGCTTCCATTGTTTCCCCATCTATTTGCCATGAAGTGATGAGACCAGATGCCATGATCTTTGGTTTTGAATGCTGAGTTTTAAGCCAGTATTTTCAGTCTCCTCTTTCACACTCATCAAGAGACTCTTTAGTTCCTCTTCACTTTCTGTTATTAGAGTGGTATCATCTGCATATCTGAATTTGCTGATATTGAGTTATGCAAGCCTCTTTGCCATGACAAGCCTGTGATCCATGAAGGGTACAGTGGGCATCAGTTCAGCTCAGTTCAGTTCAGTCGCTCGGTCGTGTCCAACTCTTTGCGACCCCATGAATCGCAGCACGCCAGGCCTCCCTGTCCATAACCATCTCCCAGAGTTCACTCAAACTCAAATCCATCGAGTCGATGATGCCATCCAGCCATCTCATCCACTGTCGTCCCCTTCTCCTCCTGNGTAGATCAGCTGATAAAGAATCCACCTGCAAGATGTGTATAAGAGACAGCGCCAGGCCTCCCTGTCCATAACCATCTCCCAGAGTTCACTCAAACTCAAATCCATCGAGTCGATGATGCCATCCAGCCATCTCATCCACTGTCGTCCCCTTCTCCTCCTGCCCCCAATCCCTCCCAGCATCAGAGTCTTTTCCAGTGAGTCAACTGTTCGCATGAGGTAGCCAAAGTACTGGAGTTTCAGCTTTAGCATCATTCCTTCCAAAGAACACCCAGGGCTGTCAAGGCCAATTAAAATATATCCCTAATTCTGGAGTTTTCTAGGAGGTAATTTTAGTGTTTAGGACCTTGTATAAATCAAGGATTGACCAGTGATATATGCATATCAAATCACCATGATGTGTATCAAATATGTATTTTAAATATCTCATTTGTTAATTATATCCCCAATAAAGCTGAAAAAAAGAGAAGTGACTAGAGAAAATAGATTGGAATACCTTGCAACAAAACCCTGCAATTAGCAATAGTGGTAAACCTAGGATAGTTCAAACTTAGCTTCATGCACAGAAGCCAACCCTGATGCTCTCTATGACTCAAAATAGTTTGGTCATCTTCATTCTTTGGCTACCATATTGTATAACAAAGACATAGAGCACTTCCATCAACACAGAGAACTCAAATGGGTCAGCAGTGGTCTAGAGCCAGGTTCAAACTAGTAAGTTATTTAGAATGTTCTCTTTAGACAAATTCCCTCTACACATCTGTTCCATTTCCCCCCTAGTTAACTCATCCCCATCATCATAGTAGTCTACAGTGTAGACTCTATATGATTCCCTCATAAGCTGTAGGGGCTATAATTCAAAATGAACCAGCAAGCTGGAAAACTCGACTTTCACCACAAATTCTTTGTTTTGTAATGATCTGAGATTTTCATAGAAATTAGCCAGTCCACCTTTGAGACCTCCCTTCTCATTCAGAGTTTTGTATTTCTTGATGCTATCCATGCTCTTCCCAACTTTACCATCAACCTAAAGGGCAAACACCAAGATGCCCTGGATCCCTCCAAAGCAAACAGATGAACAGTGAGGAATCCTAGTTCTGACTGTCTACTTTTACTCCAATCACAGAAAAGAATGGAAACAGGGAGAGCAGGCTATAAGAGAAGACATTATCCCTCCTAAAGGCATCACCTAGGGTCAAGAGGGAAGAGAAGGCAGACAAATTAGGGAGGGCAGTTTACAGGAAGCCAGAGCCAGCTCCCACTGGCATGTGAGAGCCCATAATTGAGTTGTCAGGAATTTTGCAGTTCAGTTCAGTTCAGTTCAGTCGCTCAGTCGTGTCTGACTCTTTGCGACCTCATGAATCGCAGCACACTAGGCCTCCCTGTCCATCACCAACTCCCAGAGTTCACTCAGACTCACGTCCATCGAGTCAGTGATGCCATCCAGCCAGCTTACCCTCTGTTGTCCCCTTCTCCTCCTGCCCCCAATCCCTCCCAGCATCAGAGTCTTTTCCAATGAGTCAGCTCTTCGCATGAGGTGGCCAAAGTACTGGAGTTTCAGCTTTAGATTCATTCCTTCCAAAGAAATCCCAGGGCTGATCTCCTTCAGAATGGACTGGTTGGTTCTCCTTGCAGTCCAAGGGATTCTCAAGAGTCTTCAGTACCACAGTTCAAAACCATCAATTCTTTGACGCTCAGCCTTCTTCACAGTCCAACTCTCACATCCATGCATGACCACTGGAAAAACCATAGCCCTTGACTAGATGGACCGTGGCCTATTGTTAAACATGGCTGCTTTTTAAAAATAAATTGTATAAACTTACAATTAAGAAAATTATATTTAAAAACAAAGTAATAAATGCATAAACTCATTCCTTTCTAATTATTTGGCTACATTTTTACTATCATCGATGTTCTCAAGGGGCTTCCCTCATAGCTCAGTTGGTAAAGAATCCACCTGCAATGCAGGAGACACCACTTTGATTCCTGGGTCAGGAAGATCCCTTGGAGAAAGGATAGGCTACCCACTCCAGTATTCCTGGGCTTCCCTTGTGGCTCAGCTGGTAAAGAATCCAACTGCAGTGTGGGAGATCTGGGTTCAATCCCTGGTTGGGAAGATCCCCTGGAGAAGGGATAGGCTACCCACTCCAGTATTCTACCTGGAGAATCCCATGGACTGTATAGTCCATGTACTCACAAAGAGTTGGACAAACTAGCGATTTTCACTTTCACATGCTCTTGAGGTTATGTGTGCCTATTGCACGTGTTTGATAGAAATATTATATAATACTTCGTTTCTGTACCTTTTCCCTCAATTCTGTGTCTAGTGATGTCATGTTGGTAGTTTGAAATTTTTCATGGTAGGAATTTATACCACAGAAAAAGGCAAATACAATTAGTTGTTTGTTGGTTGGTTGGTTTTTAACCTGGAAAGCCAATTGTTAAACATCCTGCAAACTAACATGCTCCTGCAAAGCCAAAAAATAAAATAATAATAATAATGTGGACTATTAGAGATGTAAGACACTCTCAAGGAAGAGCAAGAGAAAGGAATCAGATGCAAAGAGGTATGAAGTTTCTGCTAACTATGGACCTCTACTCCTGAAGCTGCATTCTGACTACTTCAGTTCAGTAACTCAGTTGTGTCCAATTCTTTGAGACCTCATGGATACCAGGCTTCCCTGTCCATCGCCAACTCCCAGAACTCGCTCAAACTCTTGTCCATTGAGTCAGTGATGCCATCCAACCATATCATCCTCTGTCATCCCCTTCTCTTCCTGCCTTCAATCTTCCCCAGCATCATCAGGGTCTTTTCCAATGGGTCAGTTCTTCGCATTAGGTGGCCAAAGTATTGGAGCTTCAACTTCAGCATCAGTCCTTCTAATGAATATTCAGGCCACTTCTGAAGGAGCATCCCCACCCCTCCCCAGTTAGAACTTCCCCTACACCTTGAACCAGTCTGCTTCAGTGCTTTTCAATGAGGAGATCTATCACTGGGCCTCCTTACAGCCAAACACCTGGCTTTGGGGTCTCTGCCAATTACTTGCCATTTTGACTTGCCTTGACATGCTACCCCATCATTACTTAGCACAGGTTGTGGACCCTGTTCCTGGCACAGCTACAATGATTGCTTTCCTCTACTGTTTTATCCCTGGTTTAATCTCAGATTTTTTTTCTGATAATAAATTCTTGCTATTCCTATCCTGATCTTTCCAGGTGGTTCAGCAGTAAAGAAATCGCCTGCCTTGTAGAAGACTCAGGAGATGTGGGTTCCATCCCTGGGTTGGGAAGATCCCCTAGAGTAGGAAATGGCAACCCACTCCAGTATTCTTACCTGGAAAATTCCATGGATAGAGGCGCCTAGCAGGCTACAGTACATGGGGTCGCAAGGACTGGACACAAATGAAGTGACCAAGCACATTCCTAGGCCAGTGGGCGCTTTGTCTTGCTGCACTCAGGTCCTGACAGCCTGAGTGTCTGACCCTAACCTTTCCTATTTTGGATAGTCCTCTTGAGGCCCTTTCCTAATCTCTTTCCATTGCAGCTACCAAATTATAAACAAAGTTTTTGTGGAAGGCAAAGGAAGGTTGGCCTCAAAACAAAAACAAAATAAAACAAAAAATCCTTTAATAGCAGCTTGCCAAAAGATTAACTTTCATGGTTACATGTAAGTTTGAAGAAAGTATTTTTATGAAAATAGAATGCCATTTTCAAGGGGCTTAGAAGAAATTAACTGTTATAAGTTTTAAACAACTTACTCTAAGCATAAACAGTGGAAATGAATATATGTATTGTATTAAAGGCAATTCACAAAAGATTAAATTAAAGAGATGCATAATACAGAAGCCAACAGGAACAAACTCACTTAGCTCTTGACACAAATTATTAAGCATCATCTCTTTCTTGTGACCTGATCTGTACACTGTCATGGATCAAGGGAGATTAGTCACGTGGCTAGAGTGAGGAATTAGATGTTCTTGTTCTGAAGGAAACCACCAAAGCAGAGCACATCACTCACATGTAATTATAATGATTACAATGAGAAACCCTTGGACTTAACAAGGAAAATCATGTCATACAAGAAGTCACTACTTTAAATAAGTATTCCAAGTTGAGAAAAGGGAGGAAAATTTTAGGAAAACAGCTGTAAATAATTCAAGTACAGAAAACAATTAAGCAATTGCATTAAGAGCTTATTGGTGAGAAAATAATATTGGACTAAAGCTTTTATTATTTTTCCCATTGTATGATCCAAAAAATTGACTTTTATTCCTCTTCTTATTTTCCTTACTTATAAGCTGTTTATAAAATAATAAATTAGCTAAATAAAAAGATATTTTTATACAGTCTTTCAAATTCTTTAAATTAGAATTTCTATAGAAGTAGGACTTGGGAACTTTTTAAGGTACACTTTTTGATTCTAAACACTTAACACTTCCTGTTGTGTGACAGTAGCAATAATTTACTGTATATAACACCTTGCATTAGCCAACAAGCTAAAGAAATATGTCATAGCTTCAACCTTGACATAGTGAAAGCACAGTCGTAGAAAGATAAAAGGAGTATTGCAGTAGCCTTAAGTATTTAACTTTTAGAAAGCATTGGTTTTGTATGTCTGTACCTGCCAAGTGATGCTTCAAATATTGATTGGAGCCATAACATTGATAACAGTCATTATGTATAGCTGCTTACAGTATGTATAGCATATTATTAAATAAAAAGTCAATATTATTTTTATTCTTGTTGGGTTCCCTTTGCCTAACTTAGAGCACCATCCAAAGAACAGATATTTCATGCTTTGTAGTATTTTTGTCCTCATTTTAAAATAACCCCTTGCACATATGCTATCTATGCCTCTATACGAATGTGCTTTAACCAAAGTAACTCCATGGACAGGACCCCATCTGCCTTCAGCCTTGTGTGTTGATAACACTCCGCCTCTTCCATGGATGGTTACACATGTGCATCTCCACTCCCTCCAAACTGTGCACATTCTTACAAATATCTGAAACTAGGAATAATCTTGAGTTTAAGCTTCAAGATATAATTTAACATTGATCTGTAAATATAACACATAAGAAAAGGCAGCGCCCACTGAAAATTACGGTATTAAGATTTATATGAGTCTATCTACACGCTAAAAGAAACTTTTTCCTCTCTTTTTCTCACAGTCTGTAGCACTAATCAATTTTTCAAAGATCAGCAATTCACTTAGTGTAATTGTTTTTTATTTATCACATTCTTTGTTTCAAAGGGGATTTAGAAAGCATACAAAGATGTGTAGACAGCAATAATGATATTAGAACAAAGGTAAAGTAAGCTAAGACTTATTGTTGGGAGACTTCCCTATAGCTCAGATGGTAAAGAATCTGCCTGGAATGCAGGAAACCTGGGTTTGATCCCTCGATCAGGAAGATCCCTTGAAGAAGGAAATGGCAACCCACTCCAGTGTTCTTGCCTGGCGAATTCCATGGACAGAGGAGCCTGGTGGGCTACAGTCCATGGGGTCTCAAAGAATCAGACACAACTGAATGACTAACACACAAAGTAAGTTAATAAATAAAGGGGAAAACAAGAATAAGAAAATAGTACCTATGTCATAATCAATTTAGTGCATCAGAGTTTAATAATCTGGAATAGACTTGAGATGAAGTTAAGGTAAGAAGGGTCAGGGAAGCAATGGGTGAATGAGTCACTGTGTGTTTGTGCAGAATGTGGTGAGTATGTTTGGTGTTCAATTTTTCTGCTCCTTCCCCCTTCATAAATCTTCTGTACAATGGCAGATCCTCAAGGCTAGGTATATTGTCAGTCCTTAGATATCTGCAGAATATCTATACTGTGCCCTAGGACCATGTAAGATTGACTCAGTAGTGATGCAACACGATTTCACTTTCCATTCTGGCTGTTTCTGTTTCCTTTTGTTTCTTTTCTCCTCTGGATGGTTTCTGCCCATTTTACTTAATCATTATTATGTGAACTAGAATCAGCGATCCCCAGCCTCTTTGGCTCCAGGGACTGGTTTCATGGAAGACAATTTTTGCATGGACTTGGGGCGGAGATGGTTTCGGGATGATTCAAGTGTGTTACATTTATCGTGCATTTTATTTCTGTGACTATTACATCAGCTTCACCTCAGATCATCAGGCATTAGATCCTGGAGATTGGGGACCCCTGAAAAGGAAAAAATCCACTATTATCACAGCATATACATTACGCCAGATAGAAAACAAATCAAAAAAAAGTTTGCTTTAAATCTTACAGTGAAACCACTGAAGAAATAGTTCCTCTCTAGAACAACCTGCCGTTTCATATCACTCTAAAGAGATAAGCGTTTTCTTAATATTAGGAAAGACATATAGATTTCTACTCTCTCCCCTTTAAGTTCAAAAGGAACTCTCTTCTATAAGTTTATATTTTATGTATAAATAAATACATAAGTGTTTACATACATATGTACATATTTTTTGTTTTCTTTTTCTTCTTTCCCCATCAGGACTTCTGAAGTATAAAAATCAAATACTATTTCAAAGAAAGAATTCTTGACAGCAGCATATTCACTAGCTTTCTTAATGTCACCTCTAGCTTTTCCATTTCTTGAATATTAATGGTGTCTGTGCTATAAAATATGGGATTTTTCAAAAGAGTACAAAATAATGCATTTCTCTCTAAAAACTATCAGTGCCTTGGCCATTTTTCTTTCCATCATCTTAGGAATGCATGAGAAGTCTTTTTACCCACAGGAATTTCCCTTCCTGCTACCTGAAATAAGGTAATTAAGGGTTAGGTTCTCCTAGGAGCACGTTGAAGGATTTTTAAATTCTTTGAAAATTGGTTTCACACTCAGTCACCAGATTTAGTCCCTCTTTACTTTTGCCCCCTTCAGGGGGCTATCTTGAGTTCATTTCAATGAAGTCCCTGAAATCTTGGGCCATTTTAAAAATTACATTCAGGGGAACTGGTCAGAGTCCTATTTTCAGAAACTTTTATAGGAGGGAAAAAAAAAAAAAACAACCCACTATATTATCTTTACCAAGAAGAGCTTTAAATGTGAGCTACTTTTTCAATGAAATAATAGGGGAGGAAGGCCCAGAATATAAAATGGTTTTTGTTGTGTTGCCTGGATGCAAATAGCCTGAGCATCCAGCTTTGTTTGTTTATAATATAGTCAGTGGCCAGAAGATGAGCCTCTTTCAGGATAGATGGAAACACAATAAAGAAACTCATTAAGCTATTTTAGCCTTTTTCTGGTATTAGCTGAACAGATTCTCAAAGATCAAACTAGAGAAACCATTTTATTTGTTCTTTACTTCCTGAAAAAAGCTTGCCATTGCCCTGCCAGTGACTCTAGCTATGTCTATGTCTGCAAACTGGTTTTGTTGTTTTATCTCAGTTTGGTTACTTAAAAAAAAAAAAACCTTAAAATCCTTTCTAAACATTCCTGTTTGCTTTGCACAACATAACATCGCAAAAAGGCAGCCACTCATACGTCCAACTACTGAGCTTCTTCAAAATGCATTCTTAGATAATAAAAAACTCTAAAAAGATGATTGAAAAGTGGAAGAAAAAAAAAACCATTTTATAGACCCAAAATATCTTAAAAAACTGGAAATATGAAAATAGCCATATAAGGTAGTTTACATCAGATTAAATAGCTGTGAGTCAAAGTTCAGTGCATACAACATATTGTAACAATATCAGAGAGGATATAGTTTTCACTCAAAAACTGCTCGTCTTTTCGTTATAGGTTTTGTTAAGACAAGGTAGTAGTGTTTCATTTTGTAAAAAAGGCTGTGAATTGTAGCATTTAAAAATTTTTTGTCCTTGCTTTTCTTTTTTTTCATCTCCTTCTTTACATCTCCCTTCCTCCCTCTTCCCCTGCATACTTTCCACCTTTTACATCTCTGACTATTCCAATGCATTTGCAGAATTCCATCCCAACCTTTCTTCAGAGAGGGGAAGAGGTCCACTTTTGAACAGTACACAGGCTTAATGTTTTAAGAAAAAGACCCAATCATTGGTGATGGCCTCAAAATGTACTTTCTCCCCTCAGGCCTGTGCATTTTCACTGTAGGAACAGCTGTTACACAGTGCACTTTTCCAGTAAGGTACCTAAAAGATGCCAGTGCCTTTTTAACCAGCACCTGTATAAATGAGCAAAATTTGGAGCTGAAGACTGATGACCTGATGAAAATATTTTTAACATATTTACAGTATACTTAACCCCATATGGGTCTGGGAGAAGCAGATTTTCTAAGTGGCCTACCTTATTTTCAGAAAACACAGACAGCACCAAGTGACTTAGCATGACCACCAAGGCTCCATTGTGGCCTCAGCAACATCTCCAGTCTGGATAGGAGGGAAACAAAATTCTTTTAGTTTCTGGCAACATGACCCATAGAGAATTAGAAGAGAATTTTTGCGTTAACCTTTTCTTTTACTTACATGTAAGGTGCAGGTGTAGATGACTTGATGAAAAGAAAAGGGAAATATGGTCTGGGTAAACATTTACATTTTAATTTTCTCTTAATTTCTTGAGGCCCATTATGTGTTTATCAAGGCGTGTAACAGCTTTAAGTTAACAATGCAACAATGCATCGTTAAATGTACACCAGATGTTCCTTTTCTGGCACCTATTACTGAAAGCCCTCAACTTGCCTGTCAAGGAGAGGGAAAAAAATGTGTGTTCTCCTTTAATAACGAACACTAACCCATCAAATCAAGAAGCAATAACAGAAAGGCTCTGACACATTGCTTTGATAAAATACTGCCTGGAAACTCATTAGTGTAACAGACTGCAGATGAACCAGCATACCCACTCCTCAGCCATATTCTAGAGGAGCTGAGTAATAAAGACACGCAGCAGAAGGTTAAGCCTAAGAATTGAACTGCTGATGGGGTTTCAAATGATGGGCACATCGGGTGCCCTTGTGAATTACAAATAGAGAGGACTTGGGAGCTAGTTGAAACTGACAGCGATGAGTATGCACAAGCCCATTCAGAAAACGGGTAATATGTGTTTTGGAGATCATAAAGTACAACGTTACGAAGAAAGTTGGAGCAGATGGCTAGAGGGGCATAAATGTTCTAAAATGTGGAGTTTTTTCTAAGGATCTTTTTATGGAAGATATGCAGTTGGATCTTGGAATGGATTGAAAGTGGGGGAGTTATAACTAGTTCTTTGCTTTTTCATGTCTGATTAATTTACCTCCCAGGGAGAAGTTACTTAAGTGGGCTTTCATAGATCCATCGTAGCAAACCTTGTGAAAAGATGACACATTTCCCCTGTGGCTGATAGATTTATGGATATTTCTACATATCAAATCTCAGCCTGGAAAACTGGGGTAAGGAGGAGGTGGAGAAGGGAAGCGAATGGAAATAAATGCACAAGTGAAACGTGCTGTTCTTTCATTGAACCAAATTAATTGAGACACATTGGCTTTCCTGTTTTGTAGGCAATTATAATGAATTTTGGATTGCAAATGTCTTCTAAGTAAAGTAGAACCGAAATCTCTTAAAATGCTGAAATATTCCATACAGCTTGCTTTCTGTGAGGGAAAGCATTCCCTTTTACCCAAACTGAAAAACTCGGAGTTTATTCAAGGAGAAAGAAAATCAGAAATAATAAAGCTAAAAGGAGCTGTAAAATTGCTTTGAAATATGTAAAGCACTCATTTCAAGGCTGAAGCTTTGCCCAGCTACAATTTATGGACAAAGTTCAGAGCTCTAAGATGTTACAGCATGAAAGTGGTACTGGTGGTGGAGCATTTGGGATTTCACTTCTCTTCTTCTTTAGTTCTGTCCTCCTCTTTTCCCCTATAAATGAAAACAAAGTGCATCAAAGTTCCTTTAACATTGTATTAGTGAATCCAAACTCTGAGCTCCACAATGAAATGAAGAAATCCTGTGTTGGGCAATATCCAAAGGTTGTTGATCCAGCCTTTCAAAGTGCTATTTAGTTTGTGCCAGGTAATGCTGGGCACTTTATGAAAGGAATCCAGGAACTGAGTTGGTGATAACAGGAATCGTACCACCCACAGGACCATTCGGCATGAGGCATGACAGCATGCTTAATGATAAGTTGTATCCTCCCACAAAGGAATTTCTGAACCTGCCATTTGAGAGCCATCCCTTTGAGCTATGATTCCTGTAATTGAGAAAATGAAGCTCTGCCTCCCACTGGGTGATCTGTGGAGCCTTTCAGTGCTGAGGTGAAAATAAAGAAATGAATACAAATAGTGCAGATTACAAGTATAGCTGTTTCTGTAAAAAAAATTAATAAAAGCAACTGACCCAGGTGTTTTGGATCATTTCCAAATTCTGTTGGTTTGAATGAAGTTGAAGGACTATTATTCTGAGCACTAGGAACTAGAATGCTAAAAGAATTGCCTTGAATAAAAATGAATCCTGAGTATTATATATGTGTGTATGTGTGTGTGTGTGTGTATTCCTCTGTAGGAATATATATAGCTCGCATACATAGAGAAGAAGCACAAGTGAACAAATTGATGAATAAACTGAACACATCAAAGAAACCACCAATTAGATCTAAGAACACTACTAAGGTATCCATTACTCTGACTTATTTCACAATAGATTAGTTTTGGTTTTGAGTTTTATATTACTGCCATCATGCATTGTATTTTGTATGTACATGTATCTTAACTCTTTGACTCCACGTTATGTTCAAGAGATTCCTCCAGGTAATAGTTTTTATTTTCATTGCTGAAAAGTTCCCATCGAATGAATATATTATAATCTATCCATTCTAATGTTTAAGGATATTTGGGCTGTCCTTAGTATTAAGGTATTATGAACAATGCTTCAAGAGCACTCTTGCATATACTGGAATTGCTAGGAGTAGAAGTGCTGGGTGACGGAATACGCCCATGCTCAGCTTTAGTAGATAACACTATACCATTTTCCCATGTGTGCAGCAGTGCACAGTTCCACCATCAGCATATGAATACCTGTTACTCAACATCGTTGTATGATCCATTTGCTTAAGTTTTAGCTATTCTGATAGGTAGGTGTGTAACATTGCTCATTGACTTAACTTACTGATGATGGATGCAGTTCAGTATCATTTTTGTGTTTACCGGCAATTTGAATATTCTCTCTTATGTAATCCCTCTTTAATTTTCTGACAATTTAAAAAATTTTAAAAATTGCATTGTCTTTTTCTTACTGACATATGGGAATTCATTATACTAAATATATTCTACATGTGTGTCCTTATTTATATGTGCTACAAATACCTTCTCCTATTATGTAGGTTGCTATTTAACTTTTTAAATGTGTCTCTGATGAAAAAAATCATTAATTTCAACAAGGTCATTTTTTCACATATAGTGTTTTTGGTGTCCTTTTTAAGAAATCTTTGCCTCCTCAAGATCATAAAGATATCCTCCTGTGTTATATCCTACAAGCTTTAACATTTTACTTTCATATTCAAACTAGTAATCCATCTGGAATTGATATTTGTAGATGACAGAGACATTTTTTTCTCATATAGATATTCAATGTGCCCGATATGGTATGCTGACAAGATTATGTTTTGTATACTGCTAGGTTCAGTTCAGTTCAGTTCAGTCACTCAGTCGTGTCTGACTCTTTGCGACTGCTAGGTGGTACTTCCATTAAATGCCTGTATATGATTAATTACAGGTATTGTGTATAAAAAATTTTAGTGATAATTTATTGTCCTTCAATAAGGATTTGCTTTTCTTCTGGCAGGTATTTGAAGAGGAGTCATTTACTTTTCAAACAAGGATTGAGCCCATTTAAAGCTGAGCTCCATCCTTCGATAGGGGCTATCAATTTCCATTTCGCCCTTAACCATGGGGGATCACCCCTTCAAGCATCCAGCTGGATGTCTGGAGTGTTTAGCAGGGTTCCTCATTCTTGTTTAGCCCTGAACTGCAATTTTCTGTGCCCTCTGTCTCATTAGCCTTCAAAATTCTGCTTGCCTTCTCCACCTCTCGGCTGTCACAATAAAATTGCCAAATGCTTTGCCAAACATCACACTCATCTCTCTAATCTTTCTTTCTCTCTGGGATCATAGCCTCTCAAATTCTTTTTTGCAAATCAATTTTTCAATCTTTATTTTTCCTTCAATTTTTCTACTTTATCACACTGGTAGGGCTCAACTTTTGCAAATCAGTCTACCAGAAGTATCCAACATATTTTAATTAAAAAACGTTTTTTAAAGCTTAAAATTTTATCAGGCTTAACTAAATCAAAGACTAAATATTATACTTTGATTTGTATTAAAGAATTAAATGCTAATCTTTCTATGAATTTTGACAAAATTTGTCTAAATACAACCAGTAAAAAGTTAAAGCAACAACCTTTATTTTTTTAATAACTTTAGCAGATGTATCTTGGCTATTAACATGTGACAAATATTCCTCCAGGAATTGTGGCTTCAGTAGTGCAAAGAGGGTTCCCTCTCTCACACAGCTTAAGATTTTCTAACTCTAGTGAGCTGAAAAGTCCATATGGTTTTAGCAGTGAAATGGCTGTTGCTGCTGCTGACTGCTGCTGCTAAGTCACTTCAGTCGTGTCCGACTCTGTGCGACCCCATAGACGGCAGCCCACCAGGCCTCCCCGTCCCTGGGATTTTCCAGGCAAGAACACTGGAGTGGGTTGCCATTTCCTTCTCCAATGCATGAAAGTGAAAAGTGAAAGTGAAGTTGCTCAGTCGTGTCTGATTCAGCGACCCCATGACTGCAGCCCACCAGGCTCCTCCATCCATGGGATTTTCCAGGCAAGAGTACTGGAGTGGGGTGCCATTGCCTTCTCCGGAAATGGCTGTTACAAGGAGGGAAATATAATGGAATCTATCTTTCCTTCATTGTGTTAGTCAGTCTCAGCTTGGAACCAACTACCAGTAACTGTAAAATCACCCTCTCGTCTTTTCCGAATAGGCATAGTGTGGAGGTGCCTAAATGGGTCACATACAGGCCCAAAGCAGAGAGGTGATGACCCCATTTGAAGTGAAAAACTCTGACTTAATTAGAAGTGGGGGGGGAGATGGAAAAAAAAATAGAACATTTTGTTGACCATATTATCAAGCAGAAAAATTTAACAAAATCAGTTGAGCCTAATTCTATACTTAGGGTAAACTTTAAATAATTAAACCTATAGAAGCAGGCTTACTATTATAAGAAAAACTACATCAAGAAGAAATGATGCCCTGACAGACACATGCAAAAAGACTAGTATGTGCCCCACATTAAAGGTTAAGCCAAAACTTAATACAGCAGCTAAAGAAATCTGGGCCAGATCAGGAAACCATTAGAAGTTAACATCACCCCCACCATACAATTGGGGGCTTCCCTGTTGTCTCAGACAGTAAAGAAACTGCCTGCAAGGCAGGGGACTCGGGTTTGAACCCTGGGTCAAGAAGATGCCCTGGAGGAAGGCATGACTACCCACTCCAGTATTCTTGCCTGGAAAAGTCCATGGACAGAGGAGCCTGGTGGGCTGCAGTCTATGGAGCTGCAAAGAGCTGAACAAAACTGAGCAACTAACACTTTCACTTTCACACCATACAATTACGGTGTGAAATATTCACAAGGAAAATCCAGTACAATTATACTTACGTAAATCAGTTCAATTCAGTCACTCAGTAATGTCCAACTCTTTGCAACCACATGGACTGCAGCATGCCAAGTTTCTCTGTCCATCACCAACATCCAGAGCTTACTCAAACTCACATCCATTGAGTCAGTGATGCCATCCAACCGTCTCATCCTCTGTCATCCCCTTCTCCTCCCACCTTCAGTCTTTCCAAGCATCAGGGTCCTTTTAAACGAGTCAGTTCTTTGCATCACGTGACCAAAGTATTGGACTTTCAGCTTCAGCATCAGTCCTTCCAATGAATAGTCAGGACTGATTTCCTTTAGGATGGACTGGTTTGATCTCCTTGCAGTCCAAGGAACTCTCAAGAGTTTTCTCCAACACCACAATTATTCGGCGCTCAGCTTTCTTTACAGTCCAACTCTCACATCTATGCATGACTACTGGAAAAACCATAGCTTTGACTAGACAGAACTTTGTTGGCGAGGTAATGTCTCTACTTTTTAACATGCTCTCTAGATTTGTCATAGCTTTTCTTCCAAGGAACAAGCATTCTTTAATTTCATGGCTACAGTCACCATCTGCAGTGATCCGGGAACCTAAAAAAATAAAGTCTCTCACTGTTTCCATTATTTCCCCATCTACTTTCCATGTAGTGATGGGACCAGGTGCCATGATCTTAATTTTCTGAATGTTGAGCTTTAAGCCAATGTTTTCAGTCTCCTCTTTCACTTTCATCAAGAGGCTCTTTAGTTCTTCTTCACTTTCTGCCATAAGGGTGGTGTCATCTGCATATATGAGGTTATTGATATTTCTCCTGGCAATCTTGATTCCAGCTTGTGCTTCATCCAGTCCAGCATTTCACATGATGCACTCTGTATATAAGTTAAATAAGCAGGGTGACAATATACAGCCTTCACGTACTCCATTCCCAATTTGAAAACAGTCCATTGTTCCATGTCCATTTCTAACTGTTGCTTCCTGACCTGCATACAGATTTCTCAAGAGGCAAGTCAGGTGGTCTGGTATTCCTATCTCTAAGAATTTTCCAGAGTTTGTTGTGATCCACACAAAGGCTTTGGCATAGTCAATAAAGCAGAAGTAAATTTTTTCTGGAACTCTCTGCTTTTTCTATGATCCAAAAGATATTGGCAGTTTGATCTCTGTTTCCTCTGCCTTTTCTAAATCCAGTTTGAACATCTGAAAGTTCACAGTTCACATACTGTTGAAGCCTGGCTTAGAGAATTTTATGCATTTCCTTGTTAGCATGTGCTGCTACTGCTAAGTCGCTTCAGTCGTGTCTGACTCTGTGCAACCCCATAGACGGCAGCCTACCAGGCTCCACCGTCCCTGGGATTTTCCAGGCAAGAACACTAGAGTGGGTTGCCATTTCTTTCTCCAATGCATGAAAGTAAAAAGTGAAAGTGAAGTCACTCAGTCACGTCCGATTCTTCGCGACCCCATGGACTACAGCCTACCAGGCTCCTCTGCCCATGGAATTTTCCAGGCAAGAGTACTGGAGTGGGGTGTCATTGCCTTTTGAGTACAATTGTGCGGTAGTTTGAATATTCTTTGGCATTGCCTTTCTTTGGAATCGGAATGAAAATTCACCTTTTCCAGTCCTGTGGCCACTACTGAGTTTTCCAAATTTGCTGGCATATTGAGTGCAGCACTTTCACAGCATCATCTTTTAGGATTTCAAATAGGTCATCTGAAATTCCATCACCTCCACTGGCTTTATTCATAGTGATACTTCTTAAGGCCCACTTGACTTTGCATTCCAGGATGTCTGGCTCTAGGTTTGTGATTACACTATTGTGGTTATGAAACATTTAAGAAGGTGGCAGAGTAGAAGGACATGCATTCATCTCCTGCAAAAACTCTAAAATTACAACAACCGTGGACAGCAGAACATTGGATTCCACCAAAAAAAGATACTGCGTGTCCAAGGACAAACAAGAAGCCCCAGCAAGATGGTAGGAGGGGCAAAATTTCATTTAGAATCAAAACCCATACATGCCAGAGACACTCAGAGGGCTCAAACAAAAAGTTGTGCACACCAGGAAATCCCACAGAGACTGAGCCAGACCTGCCTCTGAGTGCTTGAGTGTCTCCTGTGGAGGTACAGGTCAGCAGTGGCCTGCCACAGGGGCAGAGGCTCTGGGTGCAGCAGACCTCAGTATGGCATAAGCCCTCTTGGAGGAGGTCACCATTAACCCTACCATAGAGCCACCAGGGCTTATACAGGACTGAGGAAACAGACTCTTGGAGGGCACAAACAAAACCTTCTGCACACTAGGACTCAGCAGAAAGGAGCAGTGACCCTACAAGAGACTGACCCAGACTTGCACGTAACTCTCCAGGAGTCTCTAGCAGAGGTGTGGGTTGACGGTGGCCTGCTGCAGGGTCAGGGGCACTGAGTGCCCTTTTGAGGGAGGTTGCCATTATCTTCATTTCCTCCACCATAGTTTGGCCTCAGGTCAAACAAGAGGGAGGGAACATAGCTCTGCCCATCAGTAGAAAATTGGATTAAAGATTTACTGAGCACCACCCATCAGAACAAGACCCAGTTGTCATAAATAATTTACTTATGTAAATAATTCTACTAATATCTACTTGTTGTAAATAATTATTGTGTTGGGAGTTAACTTTGTATTTTTTTCTTCCATAAATTATTTTTTATTCTCAATGACATCTTTTTATTCTGTTCATAAAGTCTCAAGTTAAAGAACCACTCCAACACATTATTATTAACTAACACACCAGCAGCTGTTAACTTGAAATCTGCAGACCCCCTTTAATAGCTATGGGGTTCCCTTGTGTCTCAGATGGTAAAGAATCTGCCTGCAATGTTCAATCCCTGGGTTGGGAAGATCCCCTGGAGAAGGGAAAGACTACCCATCCCAGTATTCTGGCCTGGAGAACTCCATGGACTGTATAGTCCATGGGGTTGCAAAGAGTCAGACACAACTGAGTGACTTTCACTTAATAGCCATGGCAAGTTAAAATCTCATATTAAATTTTGTGTAGATATGTGATTAATTATTTTCCTGGGGAGAAGGTTTAAAGCTTTTACCTGTTTCTTGGAAGAGTCCATAATCACCCAAAATGTAAGGACCACTACTATTCCATCAGTATGTGAACTGAGATGCCCACAGTGAATGAAACAGGAAAAGTAATTTCTTTACAGAACCCTGCATTCACAAGGTTTACATTTAAGAGATTGCACAGAGCTTTACCATGGAATATGATAACATACACCATACTAAATCTCATTGGAACTATTATTTCAATCAAACCACCTCAAATAGCCCCTATTGTAGCAGTTTTTGTTTTCTTTTAATGAACTTAGGTTATTTTCCTGTCTTATATCAGCAACTTTGGTTTACTGAAAAAAAATCAAGATTGGGATACTGTTATTATAAAGGAAAATTAAGACTTCTTCCAGTAGAATTGGTATCTATAAAAATTGTTCTTTCACTGAATTAATATTGTAAAATGGTCATACTACCCAAAGCAATCTACAGATTTAATGTGCTCTCTATCAAATTACCCATGAGATTTTTCACAGAACTAGAACAAATAATCCTCAAATTTGTATGGAATCTTAAACAACTCAGAATTTCCAAAGCAATCCTGAGGGAAAAAGAACAAAGGTGGAGACATAATCCTCCCAGTTTTCAGACAAAAATACAAAGGTACAATAATCAAAACCACGTGTTATTGTCTTAAAGACAGACATATGGATCAATGGAACAGAACAGAGAGCTCAGAAATAAACCCACACACCTATGGTCAATTAACCTTTGACAAAATAAGCAAAAGTCCACAATAGAGAAAAGACAATCTCTTCAGCAGATGTGCTGGGAAAGCTGGACAGCCATGTGTAAGTCGATAAATTTAGAACACACCCTCACACTGCACACAAAAATAAAATCAAAACGGCTTAAAGATTTAAATATAAGATATGACACCCTAAAAGTCCTAGAAGAGAACATGGGAAAAACATTCTCTAACATAAATCATACCAATTACTTTTAGGTCAGTCTCCCAAGGCAATAGAAATAAAAGCCAAAATAAACAAATGGGACCTAATTAAACTTACAAACTTTTTCAGAGCAAAGGAAACCATAAACAAAACAAAAAGACAACTTATAGACTGGGAGAAAAATTTGCAAATGATGTGAATGCCTAGGGCTTAACTTTCAAAATATACAAACATCTCATACAACTCAATTTAAAAAATCCAGACAACCCAACTGGAAAATAAGCAGAAGACCTAAATAGACATTTCTCCAAAGAAGACAGACAGGTGACCAACAGGCATATGCAAAGATCTCAACATTGCCAAATATTTGAGAAATGCAAGTTAAAACGACTATGAGCTATCACCTCACACTGGTCAGAATGGCCATCATTAAAAAGGGTGGAGAAGATGTGAAGGAAAAGGAACCCCTTCTACACTATTGGTGGAAATGTAAATTGGTGCAGCTTCTATGAAAAACAGCATGGAGGTTCCTTAAAAAACAAGTTGCCATATTATCCAGAAATCCTGGGCATATACCTGGGGAAAGTATTATTCAAAAAAATACATGCACCCCAGTGTTTATAGCAGCACTGTTTGCAATAGCCAAGACATGAAAGTAACCTAAATGTCTGCTGCTGCTGCTGCTGCTAAGTCGCTTCAGTCGTGTCCGACTCTGTGCTACCCCAGAGACAGCAGCCCACCAGGCTCCCCCGTCCCTGGGATTCTCCAGGCAAGAACACTGGAGTGGGTTGCCATTGCCTTCCCCAATGCATGAAAGTGAAAAGTGAAAGTGAAGTTGCTCAGTCGTCTCCGACTCTTCGAGACCCCATGGACTGCAGCCCACCAGGTTCCTCCCTCCAAGGGATTTTCCAGGCAAGAGTACTGGAGTGGGGTGCCATTGCCTTCTCCGAACCTAAATGTCTACTGACAGATAAATGGATAAAGAAGATCCAGTATACATACATAATGAAAAAGCCATAAAACAATGAAATAATGCCATTTGCAGTAACATGAATAGACCTAAAGATTATCATAATAAGTGAACTAATGAGAAAGATAAAGACAAATACCATAAAGTATCACTTACATGTGAAATCTAAAATATGACACAAATTAACTTAGTTTATGAAACAGAATCAGGCTCACATAGACACAGAAAACAAGCTTACTGTTACCAAAGGGGAAAGGGGATGGAGAAGAGATAAATTACAAGATTAGCAGATACAAGCTACTATATATAAAATAAATAAACAGTAGAGTTCTTTTGTGTAGCACAAAGTATATTCAGTATCCTATAATAACCATAAATGGAAAAGAATATGAAAAAGAGTGTGCACATATATGTGTAACTAAATCACGGTGCTGTATACCAGAAACTAACACAACATTGTAAATCACCTATATACATAAATTTTAAAAAATTCTAATATGCAACTTTAAAAAATTGTTCTCCACTATTAATTTTTAAAATAATAATGAGCTATAGTTTTATTTTTAATTTTTATTGGAGTATAGTTGCTTTACAATGTTATGCTAGTTTCTATTGTACAGCAAAGTAAATCAGCTATACATGTACATATATCCCCTCTTTGGGGGGCTTCCTTCTCATTCAGGTCATCACAGAAGACTGAATAGAATTCCCTGAGCTATACAGTAGGTTCTCATTAGTTACCTGTTTTATACACAGTATCAGTAGTATATATGTATATATCAATATCAATCTCCCAATTCATCCCATCCCCCCTTTCCCCTTTAGTATCCATACATTCTCTATATCTGTGTCCCTATTTCTGCTTTGTAAATAAGATCATCTATACCAAGATTTTGATATTCTGTATATATGCATTAATATATGAGCTTTGTTTTTCTCTTTCTGACTTACTTCGCTCAGCATGACAGTCTCTAGATCCACTCATGACCCTACAAATGAGCCAATTTTGCTCCCTTTTATGGCTGAGTAATATTCCATTGTATAGATGTTCCACACCTTCTCTAGGCATTCCTCCATTGATGGACATTAGGTTATTTCCACATTCTGGCCACTGTACCTAGTACTGCAGTGAATGTTGGGGTACATGTGTCTTGTTGAATTATGATTTTCCCTGGGTGGGATTCTGGGTCACATAGTAGTTCTATTTTTAGCTTTTTAAAGAATCTCCATACTATTCTCCATAGTGACTGTACCAATTTACATTCCCACCAACAGTGGGAATGTACAATGTACACCATCTCCAGTATTTATTATTTGTAGATGTTGTGTTGATAACCACTCTGACTGATGTGGGGTGACACCTCATTGTAGTTTTGATTTGCATCTCTCTAATAATTAGTGATGTTTGAATATTGTTTCATGTGTTTTTTGGCCATCTAGAATAGTTTTATTTTAAAGTCTATAGTCTACTCAATAGAATTGTTTAAAGTTCATGTTTTTTTCAAATATGGCATCTGTTAGATTTTACCACCATTGAGATTTCATCATTACACTCCCTGATATTAAAATGTTGTTTGTAGTTTTCCAATTCTTTTCCATTAAAAAAAAATTAACAAATTTGAGTAAAATTGGTGAAAAGTAATTGTGAGGTCAAATTAATTTGCATTATGTTGGTATATGAAACCACATTATGGATACCAAAATTCAGATTAGAGGACAGTTATCCCCAGTTGATACTACTATAATATGGCATTAAATTATTTACAAAATTAGCTGTTGGCTAGACATTTTGTGATACTTATGAAAGGAGAAATGCGAAATTACCTAATTGCACTTGCTTCTGGTGTAGTAATTTCACTTGAACAGATATTCCTTTAGGCTGCCACACTGCATTTTAATTAGAATCCTTCATTTTTGGACAATGGCTGTGGAATAACTCTGCCAACCTTGAGTTTCTTAATCATCACTTCCTGATAATGAACAAATCAACAAAAGGGAGTAGTTTTTGTTTCCAAGCCTGCATCTAAATGTGACGTTACTTCCATGTTTAATTGCAGTCCATTCAGTTTTAAAAGACCATTCTGCAGAATAGCTCAGGCTGAATAGAGGCAATTTCTGAAAACATTCTTTACATACAATCAACATGTCCCTGAAAACGAATGGCAAAGCATAGGATTATGTGATTGGTATTTTGAAAAGCACTTAATCCATCCATCTTGCCTTTCAATTATTTCTTAAAGGAAAATTACTTTCATAAATATAAACAGATACACTCTGGAAATAGTTAAGATAAAATTATAAAATAGCATTAAAATTATACCTATAATCAAGTCTCAGCACCTTATGTAACCTTACCATTGATTTGAAGAACTTCCTTTATTACCTGACAAGCTTGTTCATTCTGTACATTTATTTCGATTTTGTTGGGCTTTCAGCCATGCCTGTAATGCTGCTGAGGAGTAAAATATCTTTCATAACCAGAATCATAAATCTTTCTTATAACCATGAGACTATATCTTTATGGCCATAGATCATTTTAGTTACTGTCAAAAAGTGCCATCATATCACATTACAAATTAGAAAACTGAAAGACAGTGCGTGGCTGACAATACCTATTATGTGTAGACAAGAAAAATAATTTTCCTTGCTCATAACCAACATTTCTAATTACAAATACTTTTTAGATACACAAAACCTGGATATGTGCTTTAGCCAAATTTGGAAAGCATAACTAGATAAATGCGAGGAAAACTGATATTTATGAAAGAGTTCTCAAATGGAGATGGTTAAAAAAAAAAGTGAAAAAAATGAGAATTCGCCCTTTTATTTTATAAGGAATGAGAGGCAAGGATTGCCTTTCTGAATTCAGCCTTCCATACTAAGGTTGGAGCACAGATTCAGCAGTTGTTTCTTCTTGGCAAGAACCAATGATTGTCTAGCTGTCCAATATATGACCTTTATGGATATTTTGAATGTATGGTCAATATTAAGTTCCTCTTCCTAGGAAATGCAAATAGAAATTTGGATAAATAGAATACATTTGGATAAAACTTGGATAAATGTTTTATTTTGATTAATAAAATGTTTAACTTTTTGGTCACTTTATATAAACTCTCCTCTGCAGTCAACCTCATATGATAATAGTTATGCTTTTAAAGTACCTTACTGCTGCTACTGCTGCTAAGTTGCTTCAGTCATGTCCGACTCTGTGTGACCCCATAGATGGCAGCCCACCAGGCTCCCCCATCCCTGGGATTCTCAAGGCAAGAACACTGGAGTGGGTTGCCATTGCCTTCTCCAATTCATGAAAGTGAAAAGTGAAAGTGAAATCGCTCAGTTGAGCCGACTCTTCGCGACCCCATGGACTGCAGCCTACCAGGCTCCTCCATCCATGGGACTTTCCAAGCAAGAGTACTGGAGTGGGGTGCCATTGCCTTCTCCTTAAAGTACCTTACTTCCTTAGAATTCATAGTACCTTCTATATCCTAATTTGCCATTCAGAATGAAAACTGATTGTTATAAAACCACAGAAAAGAGTGTGCTTTTCATATGTGCCCATTTCCCCTAAGATATGTCTGCATGGAAGGGTTTTACATAACTGAGGACTTGGAGGGAGGGCAATGGAAAGAGAAGGGGGACTCGGGATGAGTGTTCATGCCCTTTGTCTTTTCATCTTTGAACATGTTTCCCACCTTCCCTGGCTTTGCCCTGTGTTGCAGGGGCACTGACCTGGGAAATCATGTTAGGGAGGCTCCTTTGCAAACAGCTTCCAGCTAGGTTTAGGCAGTGGGAGATACCTGAAGGAGACAGGATGCAAAAGAAAGTGAGAAGCCAGGGCATGCCATCTCCTTTCCCATTCCTTGGTGGCTCCTGGAGCAGCAGCTGCTCCTGCTGCATGGTTCCTGCTTCCTGTGGGTGGATCCACTGTGATTCCAGCTTCCAGGGTGGCCCATGCTCTGGGCTTTGATGCCCCATCTCTTTGCTTTGTCTCTCCAGCACTAGGAGAGGTGGCCACAGCCTGAGGCTGCTCATCTCTAGGTCACCTCACCCTTCTCTGCTTGCTCTTTCAGTTACTCTAACATCTTTGATACTAGGACATCTCCTTTATTTCCCAGGCTGCTGTTACAAATATTAAGTCCACTTCCTTCTATGTGCTCCCACCTTTACTATCTTTATTGAATCAAAAAGACATTGCAAACCTAGTAGAGAGAGAAGAAAAGGAAGAGACCCAAATTTGATATGGATACATACCAGTTTTAAGGAAAAAGATAATAAAAGTAAAACTAACACTTACCCAGCATCCCCCCCACACACACACGCACACACCACATTAATGGAAAAAAAAAAAATAGCCACTTAATCTTCTCTGCACAACTGATCCTTCCTAACCTCTGCTTTCTTTTAATTCAGAAGCTCATATAGATGGATTCTGAATAGTTCTAGTATCGCCATTTATCCATCTAGGTCCCTCAGTCCATGCATAAGTGAATTCTTCTCTCTGCCTACAAGATAGAAGGAAGATCCAACGTCGATAGTGACTCTGGCCCTGGTTGTAGTAGGAGGTTAATGAAGCCCGGGGACATGTGCTTGGAGAGCCTGAAATTCCCACTGAGAGTTAATTTTGTTTGCCCATTTCCTAATGGTCTTTGTGGTCATTAGGCTTACTGCTGTTCGGCACTTGATGCATTTTCTTTTTACTTTTGGCTTTTGTTATACAGGGTTAGGAGCTGAAAGCATCTACTTAAAACTACTGAGTGATTTTCTAATGGTCACAGTATGTGGGAACTGGACACTCGGTAAATCTTAATGTCATTTAGCACAAATCATACTCGATAATTTATAACCAATCTTGCTGTTCTTTCTTGATGTTCTTTCTGTGTGTGTGTGTGTGTACATGTATGTATATGCTGAGAATGAGAGTCAACTCTGGTGTTTTAAATTAGATTTTCATTCTCTATTAAAGGACACACGTTGACCTGAAATTCATAACCATCATTATGATGCAAAATAAGCTTTATTTTGATTTTGCATTTTGATTCAAATCAGAAAACCAAGAACTTGTTGTAATCTGGACCCCATGTTTCTATCTCTGTGGTGACTGTATTCCTCAAACCAAGATCTAGTACATGTGTTATAGTAAAGAACTGCCTTTAAAAATGTTGTTAACTCTTACTTATACAATCATTTATATAAGAGTATAAATATTCAATCATGTTTTATGCACATTTTATAATTTTTAAAAAGAATAACGTTTCATAAATAAAAATAAGTCTAGAAAGCCATGGCTCACTCTTTTCTGTGGTTTTATGACAACCAGTTTTCACTCCGAATGGCAAATTAGGATATAGAAGGTACAATGAATTCTAAGGAAGTAAGGTACTTTAAAAGTATAATTACTATCATATAAGGTTGACTGCAGAGGAGAGTTTATATAAAGCGACCAAAAAGTTAAACATTTTATTAATCAAAATAAAACATTTATCCAAATTTTATCCAAATGTATTCTATGTATCCAAATTTCTATTTGCTTTGACTTACACTGTGTCTTCTTGTTCCTCGAAGGAATGATTCTATTTCTTGGCCCTGTTTAATCTGTAGATGAATTAGGCAAGAATAGAATGGTCAGTGGTTCATTCAGAAAACAATAAAATTCTTTGCTCATAACACTAGGTTAGTAGACATTTAAGAATCTAAATTCAAATGCAATGAAACTGGAAGCTGGAGTTGGATTCCATAAAATATCCTCCTTGGTCTGAACTGCACTAATATGCTTCCAAGAGTTAAAAAGAAGAAATCACAGTACATAGTCTTTCCCCCTACCAAGATATAAACCAACATTTCCTCAAATCAGATTAAAATCAGTCTAGTAAAAATAAGGCAAATGCAATCTACATCTTTTGTGCAAACAAGCTCTTCAGCTGAGTTAAAATTGAAGGAGGCAGTTCCTGGGTAGGACATGAAGGCTGTTGAGAAAGGAGTCAGTGGCCAGGGGGAGCCCCAAGATGTAATAACCCATTTAGGATTCACCCATTTAGTGTGACTCTAAATAGAATGTGCCTTGTAAGCGCCCTGTGCGGCTTCATCTGGGATATTCGTGTGAGAAAGAGCCAGGTCCCAGAGGTCAGAAGAAGGCAAGCGTCAAAAGCCATGGGGAGGTGTGAGGAACTTGCTTTCAGGAGTAAAACTTGAAGATGGTTCTCTATGTTTCCTCAATCCCAGCTAGAAAGAAAAATAGAAACTATGCATCAGGAACTTCGACCCTGATAAGTGGCATGACTTCTTAAAAGTCTGTCATTTCTCCAGGTCTGTTCCCTATTAATCTGTTCTTCTGATAATAAATCTTTGAAAGGAAATCCTGCTTCTTTTTTCCTAAGACAATAGGAAAGAGAATTTGGGGAGATTGCATCTATCTTGGTATCCTAGTTTGGGGGTAAAAGAATTCTAAGGATAAAAGAGGAAAAAAATGTAAATCCTTGGCAGTTGGGCTTCCCTGATAGCTCAGTTGGTAAAGAATCCACCTGTAATTCAGGAAACCGGGGTTCGATCCCTGGGTTGGGAAGATAACCTGGAGAAGGGAAAGGCTACCCACTCCAGTATTCTGGCCTGGAAAATTCCATGGACTGTATAGTCCATGGGGTCGCAAAGAGTCGGACGCAACTGAGCGTCTTCCACTTTCACTTTGGCAGTTGAAGAAAGGTGCTAAGGAGGGAGGGTTTCCCAGGTGGTGCTAGTGGTAAAGAACCTGCCTGCCAATGCAGGAGATACAAGAGACAAGGGTTCGATCCCTGGATCAGCAAGATCCCCTGGAGGAGGACTTGGCAACCCACTCCAGTATTCTTGCCTGGAGAATGCCATGGACAAAAGAACTTGGAGGGCTACATCCATAGGGTGGCAAAGAGACAGACAATGGCTGAAGAAACTCAGCATCCAGGCACAAACACATGCTGAGAAAGAAAGTTACAGACTGAAGGCAAGGCAAAGAAAAGAGCTCAGGGGTTGAACTTTGGGAAGCTTGCATTCCCTGTACAGGAGTCTCATCAGTAGCCCCTCAGAGCTCACATTCCAAGGTCCCTGACTCCACAAACGCAACAATGTCTATAGAGAAAATATTTTCTAATAGCAATTTGGTTATTAGGCCATTCCATCTTATTTTCTAATCTACCTCCCCTGCCTCATTATAATCCCATTAAGAGCAGAAACTGCCCCCATTCTTTTCCTTTACAACTCCATGCTTTCTGTAACTGTGGTGCTCACATACTTTTCATAAATATAGAAAGGATACTTCTCATCTACACTTACAGCTCAACGCCATTTCCAAAAGTAATGGACAAAGAATGTCCCCAAAGGAATGGACTTTGAGCAAGATTTGGAATAGCAAATGCTTGGTACGTTTTGTTAAAAAGGAATTTCTCTCTCATCACTGAAAGTAACTTCCCAAGAGTTGGAGACACACTTTACTCAGATGGGGGCTTCCCTAGTAGATCAGATGGTAAAGAATCTGCCTGCAATGTGGGAGACCTTGGTTCTATCCCTAGGTGCGGAAGATCCCCTGGAGAAGGGAATGGCAACCCACTCCAATATTCTTGCCTGAAGATTTCCATGGAGAGAGGAGCCTGCAGGCTGCAGTCCATGGGTTCACAAAGAGTTGGACACAACTGAGCAACTACACTTTCACTTTCCTTTTTGCTTAGATAGAGAATTGCTGCTTGTATCTCTAATTTGCATTGAAGGCTGTAGTCTCTGCTTAAATTTTTTCATATTAGAGTCTTCAGTACAGAATCATTTTCAAAGAGATGACTTTTTTATTTTATTATCCCAATATTAATATTATGAAATTTTTCAAACAGAAACATTGTAAAGTGAATACTCATTTACACTGTAAAATGAATACTCATTACATCTGGATTATCCATTATTATTTTACTATGCTTTCTCTGTCACCTGTCTATCTATGTTTCCTTCCAGCCATCAATACACCCACTGCTTTATGCATTTCAAGATGCAAACATCAAAACATCCCCCCCAATACTTCAGCCTGTATATCATTAACTAAAATGGAATGTTTATTTGCAGATTTTAATGTAAAATTTGCACATGATAAGATGTATAAATTTAGAAAAATCTGATTTTTTAATCTGCTGAGTTTTAACAAATGTCTATATGTATGTGACCTTAGTTTCTATTAAGATATAGTACTCCATATTATATTAAATTCTGTCCAGCATTACCATCATCCCAGAGAGTTCCCTCATGCCTTTGCCAATCAACCCCTACCCACCAGTCTCCCCTAGAGTCATCAACTCTTTTGATTTTTTTTTTCTAGTTCAGTTCAGTCCCTCAGTCATGTCCGACTCTTTGTGACCCCATAAACCACAGCATGCCAGGCTTCCATGTCCATCACCAACTCCTGGAGCTTATTCAGACTCATGTCCATCGAGTCAGTGATGCCATCCAACCATCTCATCCTCTGTTGTCCCCTTCTCTTCCTGCCTTCAATCTTTCCCAGAATCAAGGTCTTTTCCAATGAGTCAATTCTTCGAATCAGGTGGCCAAAGTATTGGAGTTTCAGATTCAATATCAGTCCTTCCAATGAATATTCAGGACTGATTTCCTTTAGGATGGACTGGCTGGATCTCCTTGCAGTCCAAGGGACTCTCGAGAGTCTTCTCCAATACCACAGTTCAAAGGCACCAATTCTTTGGCACTCAGCTTTCTTTATAGTCCAACTCTCATGTCCATACATGAGTACTTGTAAAATCATAGCTTTGACTAGACAGACCTTTGTTGGCAAAGTAATGTCTCTGCTTTTTAATATGCTGTCTAGACTGGTCAGAGCTTTTCTTCCAAGGAGCAAGCATCTTTTAATTTCATGGCTGCAGTAACCATCTGCAGTGATTTTGGATCTTTCTTAGGTAAGAATATTTGTCACGCTTGCCAAAGAATCATGCAAAATCTGGTTTTAGTGATGAACCTTTGTGGTTAACTTTAGGGACATTTGGCTTCGACACAAGAGAAACTTAACTTTTCTAAATGACTAATTATTGTAGATAAATGAGTAAAACAATGAAAGGAAATCATCCTACTGCTTAAGTCATCCTCACCTCCTGCCCATTCATATCCAATAGCCTGGATAAAAAATACAGTACCCACTGTCTCTGCTTGATAAATCAGTGATCTCATTTGTCTCATAATGAAGGGTCAAGTAAGCAGGTCTTCAGTTTTTTAATATGGTCCCCATGTGATTACAGGTCTTAGAACAAAGGACAAAAGAGAATAGGTTTTGATATTACCCATGAGCTCTTTTCAGCTTAGTCCCTCACACTCACTTCTTAGTAATATTTTGGTGCCCTACATAATATTATGAAGAAAAAAATGTAACTACAAGAACAACACCTTGCCAAGGGTTCACCCCTCCTGGATAGAAGGTAAGAACCAAGAAAGGAGCATTTTCTTCTTCCAGGCTGGGCAGGAAGTTGCTGTTATCCTGTTCTCAGTAATGGTTCCCTAAGCGCTCAAGAAACTGAATTGTACTCCTAAAATGGCAACTGACTATAGGAAGTAGCTTTCTGGCTCATTGTTTTGAAAATTAAATGGAAAATTTCTGACCTCTGTGGCATCTTTACACCCATTTTTTTCTCTGGTGTTTTCTCTGATGTTTATTGGTTTTGTTTCTGTTAGCGATTATCTTTCTTTCTCTTTATCCTATTGAATCACTTTCTAGCTCCTTTTTACCAAGTCCTTGCACACACACTCCTACCCCCCATGTCGCTTTCTCTCACATCATTGCAAAATTTACACCTAACATTGAACTTGCTGCTTCTTCATGTAAATCCCCACCCCTCCCATTCTCCCTATCTCTCCAGTTATCCCCTTCACTTCTTGTGCTTTTTGTTTCTCTTTCCTGCTGTTTAATGATTTTTTTTTTTTTTTTTCCTGAAGACTGAGAGGCCTGAAGCATTTACAGGACTGCTCACTGGGCTCATTGCTCATTGTTCGTGTTCCAGAGCAGATGGAACTAGGACTTCAGTCATGCGCACACAGGGCAGCTCCACCATGATGTGCAATTCATATCACATCCCCTTAGCTCTTTGGTTAATGAACCTATATGTTTCCTATTTTTATTTCCCTTTTGTAAAGTTGGAATTTGATATTTTAGAAAATATTTTTCTGTTGGGAATGGAAAGCAACAGAAAAAGCAGAAGTAAATCCAGTGTTTATTCACTTTACACAGCAAAATCAAATATTTTTTTGTGATTAATGCTGGGGGAGTGGAATAATAATGATTACTGACATTTTTTAAAGCATGCTTCTTTGTATCAATAAATGCAATCTTGTGCATTTGCCCATTTGAATCTCATAGCATCCCTAGCCATTATTTCAATGATTTTCACTTTAAGTCAAAAACGTCTGTAGGTATTAGTAGGGGAGTGCCTCAGGACAACTATCTGTAGTTGAAAGAGAAGCTCAGCAGGAAGAATTTTTTTTTTTTTTGCTAATGCAAAATTTGCCACGTTCTTTCTCCACTGAATTTTCTCCCTGGGATCAGTAATAAGAATATAAAGCTTTCTATGAGACTGAGATCTTTTTTAAAATACCCTGCAGTGGTCAGGAAGTTGCTACTACAATAATTCATCAGATACCAATACGTTGTATGCTGAGACTTTTAGCCACATCCACAGCCATCATGAATATACAGGCATTCCGCTCTTGACCCTGAATATGTGCTCCTAGAAAAATCGTATGTAGATCAAATTATTGCACTTGAAATCATATTGTAAAACACACCAGGGTAATTTGCTCTTTAAAGAAATCCTGTAGTTTATTTTTGTGTAAAGAATTCTTCCATGATGCAAATAATCCATATTTTATTTGTAAATTTAGAACTTTAAGTGTGAGTTTACATAAAGTGAAGGACATATCAATTTTAATGGACTTAAGTAGATGGTGATCTGAGACACACTTTTCTCTACCACCCACGGGACCCCCGCAAATGTTCAGTGAAACAAAGGGACAAATTAGTCCCTCTGGAACAATAGAACTCTGCCATTATCCTTAAAATGAGTTGATATGAGAACAGGAGGTCCTTTCCCCTCTCCCACAGTGATTTTACCTTTCCCAGTAATTGTTTCCTCAGAGTAAACTTGAGTTTTATATTTGTGAAAAGCACAAGGAATTCTTTTCTAACAAACCACACAAGCATCAGATACCCTTGAACTAAGCATACAAGGATACACAAGTGCTTTCCCTGCATTTCCTGAAACGAGCTTCAAAATGTTACCTCTAGTCTCTGAATGCTCCTTAAGCAGGCTGTGCTTTTTTTAATTTATGACCTTGGAATCAACTCTAAATTCCCTCAATCCTTTGCTCCCATTTTCAGTTTGTGGACAAACAACCACCATGCCCTTGGATTATTTATTCCCTTTCTGTTTTCATCAGTTTATACTACATCCCACTTTCATTGAAGAATTTTCTGTCTAAATACTAATAAACATTCACCATCCTTTCTGAAAAAGGTATTTATAAAATGCTCACTGCTGAGGAAAGTGTAGGGTAAGGCAACATTTTGTGTTAGGGGTTATCTCATCCCCAGTATAGGTGAGTGTCCTTCCCAAGGAGCCAATCTCAAGAACTTTACAGCCACTGTTCTTAGCAAAGGGAGGAATTCCCTGATTATCCACAATTGTGTATAGAGACAACTGAGGAAGGAGTAAATATGTCTCAGCTCCCGGGATCCTTTGGAGCTATGCTGATTCTTATGGGAAAAACGATCAAAACAGAAACCTCAAGTGTACTGTTATTAGGAGATACTGTTGGCTACACTAAATTGTTTCCCAAGCCATGAGTTAAATACTACCTTAGTCCATGGTCAGAGATGACTTTCATGAAGATTTTATAAATTTCCAGCTTTCAGTAATTTCACAAGTTTGCTCCCAATTCCTCCCCTTCCAAACACAATTACACAGGCAGAGATGTGGAAAAAATACAAAACAGAGACAAAATTAATGAATTTGGTCAACAAATGCTGTCCTTTTTACCTTTTTTCTTAGCAGGTCTCTTACCCTATCTTGTTCTGTGACGTCAGCCTATCCTTTGCTATTATAGCTAGACCATGGCCAAAATCTTTTGCTCCCCAAGCCACACCTCTAAAATTAGAAATTCTAGACTTGATGAAATGTATAAGAAAAAACATTGTTCACCTTTTCCATGGATACCTTTATTTGGGAGCGGTGTGGTTTGTAACTGGTTAGAGATCAGTGAGAAATCTTTAGATATGTTTGTCTTAATAAAAAGATTATAACTCAGTTAGTTGGGAAGGAAAAGATACTGCATCAGTTCAGTTCAGTTCATTTCAGTCGCTCAGTCGTGTCCGACTCTTTGTGACCCTATGAACTGCAACATGCAAGGTCTCCCTGTCCATCACTATCTCCCAGAGTTCACCCAAACTCATGTCCATGAAGTCGGTGATGTCATCCAACCATCTCATCCTCTGTCGTCCCCCTCTCCTTTTGTCCCCATTCCCTCCCAGCATCAGAGTCTTTTCCAATGAATGAGTCAACTATTCACATGAGGTTGCCAAAGTACTAGAGTTTCAGCTTTAGCATCATTCCTTCCCAAAGAACACCCAGGACTGATCTCGTTCAGAATGGGCTGGTTGGATCTCCTTGTAGTCAAAGGGACTCTCAAGAGTCTTCTCCAACACTACAATTCAAAAGCATCAGTTCCTCGGTACTCAGCTTTCTTCACAGTCCAACTCTCATATCCATACATGACTACTGGAAAAACCATAACCTTGACTAGACAGAACTTTTTTGGTAAAGTAATATCTCTGCTTTTTAATATGCTATCTAGGTTGGTCATTGGAGAAGGAAATGGCACCCCACCCCAGTACTCTTGCCTGGAAAATCCCACGGATGGAGGAGCCTGGTAGGCTGCCATATCTGGGGTTGCACAGAGTCAGACACGAATGAAACGACTTAGCAGCAGCAGCAGCAAGTTGGTCATAACTTTCCTTCCAAGGAGTAAGCATCTTTTAATTTCATGGCTACAACCACCATCTGCAGTNCCTTTTCATACTGTTCATGGGGTTCTCAAGGCAAGAGTACTGAAGTGGTTTGCCATTCCCTTCTCCAGTGGACCACATTCTGTCAGACCTCTCCACCATGACCCGCCCGTCTTGGGTTGCCCCGCAGGCATGGCTTAGTTTCATTGAGTTAGACAAGGCTGTGGTCCTAATGTGATTAGACTGACTAGTTTTCACAGATAGGCTGTATTGGTTATATGTCTTACACTAGGGGACCTCTTCATCCTTACCTGGGCTCATAAGTTCTATTGACACCAACAGTTGTTCGGTGTTTTTATGGAGAATACAAGCCTCTATATTTTACAGAAAGTGAAAGTCGCTGTCATGTCCAGCTCTTTGCGACCTATGGACTATACAGTCTATGGAACTCTCCAGGCCAGAATACTGGAGTGGATAGCCTTTCCCTTCTCCATGGGATCCCCACCCTGGGATAGGACCCAGGTCTCCCAGATTGCAGGCAGATTCTTTATCTGCTGAGGCACAAAGGAAGGCCTGCATCCTCCTTAAAAATGCATTTTTTTTTCTTTCCTTCACTTTAGGCTTTAAACAAGTGGAATGGAAGGTCCTGTTTGATGAAATGATACCATATTATGTGGTTACAGTAAGTGCATGTAATGTACATTTATATTCCCAACATTCTTCACATGCCTCATATAATGAGCATCTCAGTATTAAAATTCTCACTGGTAGCATTCATAGTGGGGTAACCACTTCCCTTATATATATCAGGGCAAGCATGAATGGGAGGCTTTTTCATTCTATTCTGCTTGAAGTAATTCTTATTTACCAAATAAATAGAAAGATTCTCCTCAAAGTAATAGATTTTCTAGAGATTACATAATATTTAAGGGAATAAACTAATTTGCCATTCAAATATTTTGCTTCCCAGAACATATTGGAATGTGGAATTTATTTAAGGCAGAGAAAGGGCAGCCTCACACACTTGGGACTGTGCTGGACGTTTGTGCTTGACTCTGGGCAAGCTCCTTAACCTGTCTGTATCTCAGATTCTTCCCAGGGCACAGATGAGGGTGTTATTCATCCTACTCTTTCTCACAAAGTGTTGGATGAATTACAAACAATGCTGTAATGAACATTCTTAGGCACATTTATTCATATAATAAGTATTTATTGAGAACTTAACCACGGGCCATGTATGTACTAGGTCCTAAGGATACTGGAGAGAAGCAAAACAACCAAAAAGCCTGCCTTTGTGAACTTACATTCCATAAGTAAGTAAATAAATTAAATGTGTGTTATGTGCTCAGTCATTCAATCATGTCTGACTCTTTGCAATCCCATGGACTGTGTGTAGCCTGCCAGACTCCTCTGTCCATGGGATTCTCAGGGCAAGAATACTGGAGTGGGTTGTCATTTCCTACTTCAGGAGAATTTTCCTCACCAGGGATTGAACCCATGTCTCCTGTGTCTCCTGCACTGGAGGATTCTTTATCATTTGAGCCACCTGAGAAGCCCCAAAATAAATTAAATGTACATTATGTTAATGATAAGTGCTAAGGGAAAAAAAAAATTAGGATGGAAAAGGAGGTAGAGAATAGAAGAGCCAGAAAGACCTCCTTGAGATGTTGACATTCAAGTAAGTGCTGGAGGGAAATGAAGAAGGAGCCATGGCAATACCTTGAGGAAGGGCAGTTCAGGCAGACAAAGCAGCAGATGCTAAGGCCCTGAGCCAGGAATGTGCCCAGTGTGTTATTGGAACAAGGAGGCCAGCACAGCTGAAGTGGACAGAGTTAAAGGAAGAATAGGAGAAAATGGAATCAGAGAGGTAAGCAGGAGCAGACCACAGAGGCCATGTGACCATGAGCACAGATGTGAGGGTTTCTCCAGGGTATATAACCCTGGAGTGGTATTACCGGGATATAGATATGACCAGTATCCACGGCATCTGCAGTTTTCCTAGATATTGTCAAATTGTTCCTAAGCACACAATTTTACACTTTCATAAGATTCTATTTGAATTCCTTCTCTGCATCTTTCCAATTCTTATTTCCAGCCTTTTAAATCTTTGGTCATTTGACGGATATGAAATGCTACCTATTGTCATTTCAGTACGTGTCTCCTTAACTGCTAATGAGTGTGATGATCTTTCCATCTGCTTATTGGTCATTCCAGATTTCTCCTTTTTTATACTTTTGTATATTATGGGCTATGCTGGGTCTTTGTTGCTGCACAGGCTTTTCTCTGTGAAAAGAGAACGGAGGCTGCTTTCTGGTTGCAGTGTGCAGGCTTCTCATTGTGGTGGCTTCTCTTGCATGGAGCACGGGCTCTGGGGTGTGTGGACTTCAGTAGCTGCAGCACGTGGGCTCAGGGTTGCGGCTCCCCGGCTCTGGAGCACCGGCTCAAGAACGGCAGTGAACAGGCTTAGCTACTCCACAGCATGTGGGGTCTTCCCAGACCAGGGGTCAGACCTGTGTCTCTTACGTTGGCAGATGGATTCTTTATCGCTGAGCCTCCAGGGAAGCCACAGATTTCTCCTTTCGCAAAGTTTGTTCACATTTTAGTTTTCTATTATGTTGTTTGCTTTTTCCTATCCACATGAAACGTTTCTATATGTCTGAGTAGTCATTCTTATCAGGTAGACATACTGCTTCTCTCTTCTCCATGCCTGTGACTTCTCTGTGTGTTCTTATGGTGTGTGTTAATGCACAAAATTGGTAAATTTTGATGCATTCAAATTTGCCAGTCTTTTCATTTATGGTTTATGTTTTTCTCCTCTTTAAGGATCTCCTTCCTACATAGAAGATGTTTGTTTCCTCTATAGTTTCTCTTAGTGATCTAAAATTTTCATTTTTACATAAGAGAATTGTGTCTCCCTGGAATGGTTTGAGGTAAAGATTTGTTTTTCTTTTGCCATGTGGCTCACCAAGTCTCAGGCCCACTTTCCTCTTTAGATGAAGTGGCAGCTTTACAATTTATTAAGTTTCCATATATTTGTGAGTACCTTCCTGGATTTTTCAACCTCTCCATTGGTCAAAATTGTCTTTCTCTACAACAGTACCATATTATCTTAGTTGCTACAACGTTTTAATAAATCTTGGGCAAGTGAACAGTTTTCCCCTCCTTTCTCAAAATTGTCTTGGATATCATTGACACTTTGCTCTCTCAAGAAAAATTTAAATTATTTTGTCATGTTCTACAAATTATTTTGTCATTTTGTCAGGAAAATCTCTTGGGATTTTTATTGGAATTGCGTTGAATTTAAGGGCATCGATATCTTTATGATATTGAGTCAATTTATTATAAATGTGACATATCTTTTCATTTACTTAGGGTTTTTTTGTTTTATTCATTAAAATTTTGTAGTTTTCACAGGATACTTAATGTGCATATTTTGTTGGTTTTATTTTTAGGAGCCATTTTTGCTGATGATTGTAAATGGCACTTCTTTTTATATTTTTGTATTTTGTCACTGTTGGTTCCTGGTGAATAAGGAATGCAATTTTGTTACATTGATCTGATATCCAGTAAGCCTATTGAACTCCCTTATTAATCCTAGTAATTTTACTATAGGTACTCTTGAGTTTTCTATGTACAAAATTATATTTCCTGAGAATAAGAACAATTCTCTTTCTTCCTCTGTAACTCCTATTGATTATATTTCTTTACCTCATTCTGATACTTTGACTCAGTATAATTTTGAAGCAGAGGTGATGGTATTTTTGTTCCATTCCTAATTTTAAAAGAATGAGTCTAACATTTCCCTACTATATACTTACTATGGAGTCATTTTATTGATGCCTTTCATAAGCTTAAAGAAACTCCTTTCTATTTTTAGTTCACTAAGAATGTTTATCATGAATAGATAATGAATTTTATCACATGCCTCTTCAGCTTGTACTGAGATGATCATATAATTTTTTTAATTGGATTATAGTTGCTTTACAATGTTGTATTAGTTTCTGCTGTACAATGAAGTGAATCAACTATATGTGTGCATATATATATAGCCCATGTCCCTTTTGGACCTCCCTCTCACCCCACCCCATCCCACTCCTCTAGGTCATCATAGAATACTGAGCTGAACTTCCTATGCTATACAGCAGCTTCCCACTAGCTAGCTGTTTTATACGTGGTAGTGTATACATGCTAATTCCAGTCTCCCAGTTTATCCCACCCCCTTGACCCCTCCATGTCCACATGATTTTACTTCTAAATTTGATAAGGTAAATTTTACTGGTGAAGTTTTTCATTGTCATAATGCTCTTTCTAATTGATTAATGGAATTGATTTGTTAATATTTTAGGTCAATTTTCTTCTTAATATTCCATGCTGCTTGAAGGGAAAAAATGTATTTTTTAATTAGTGGGGACAAGTCTATGTACGTGTGTGTGTGTCTGAAATATTAAGGCTATTAACCATATTGTTAAGTTTTTCTATATCCTTTCCAAATTTTTATCTGCTTCATCTATCAAGTACTGAGAGTAATATATTCAGATCTCCCTCAACAATTATGGATTTGTCTTTTTTTTTCCCTGTAAATATGTAAATTTCATCTATGAATATTTTATTAGGCATATACAAGTTAGAAATGTTATGTCTTTTTAGTGGAATGAGGCTTTATGTGTGATTCTCTTTAGCTATAAGATTTTTGCCTTAAAAACTATTTTATCTAATATTAATTTAGCAGCAAAATTTCCTTTGGGGTTAGAATTTACACTGTGTATTCTCTTCCATCTTTTTCCATTCAGCATCCCAGTGTCCCAGTGTTTTAGATGCCTCCCTCAGACCTTTGGTGGATTTCTTATAAACTAATCTAACTCTCCCCCAGCAAGTTTAGACTACATAGATTCATTGTAGTTATCATTAAAGTTCTACCATATTACTTTGTGTTCATTTTCCTAAAATTCTCTGTATTTTTGCTCCCTTCTCTCCTTATTATTTAGATTGAATTTTCTTAATTTTATTTTTTCTTCTTTCCTCATAATGGTTACTTTAAGAGTCAAAATTATTCAATAATTTTAAACTTATCTTAACAGTGATAAATTTTGATCATCCTCTTTCCTCAGTATTTTATTGATTTGTAATATTTTCCCCCATTTTTCTGCACCAGAAGCTAATCATTAATATCATTTTGTTATTATTTTATACAGTCAGTGTTTACATATATTTAACTTTATGTTTTCCAATTACCATATTCTTTAGTCCTTCCTATACCTCTGTTTGCTCTTCTGGGCTCAATTTCATTTTTCAGAGGGCTCTTTCTTTGAAAGTTCATTTAGTGATTGCCTCTCAGATTTGTTGTTTTCTTTTTCTTGAATGATAGGTTGATAGCTCTTTTCTCTTAGCAGTCCAAGCCACCCTCTGGCTCCCGTGTTTACTATAGAAAATTCTGCTATCACTTTAATGCTATGCTTTTGAAATAATTCATCTTTTCTCCCTGCTGCTTTTATCTTTTCTTTTGTCTTTTATTTCTGCAGTTGCATCTTTGCACTTTGATGTGTCTACATGTGGATTCATCATTATTTATCTGCTTGGGATTTGTTGCATTTCATAACTTTGAGTGTCCAATCTGTTTATCAGTTACGTAAAAGTGTCAGTATCTTTTTGAATGTCAGTTGTGCCCCGTTTTTTCTACTTTCTCCATCTGGCACTCCAGGTAGAGATTTTGTTACCTCCTCTTCCTTACAGACAAAATTTTTTCTTGTCTAGCCTTTCACTGAAGTGTGAGCCTTCCATGATCCTGGCTTTTTGGAAGGATCTCAATTTCAGCTCCTAATTTTGGGTGGACCCAAGGCTTTGCCTCCTTTTTCTTACCTACCCCCACCTTCTGCATGGTATGGTATGCCTGCATGCTCAGTCACGTCCGATTCTTTGGGACCCTATGGACCGTAGCTCCCCAGGCTTCTCTGTCCATGAGATTATCCTGGCAAGAATACCGTAGTAGGTTGTTGTTTTCTCCTCCAGGGGATTCTCCCAACCCAAGGATCAGACCTGCATCTGCTGCATCTCCTGCATTGGCAGGTGGATTCTTTATCACTGAGCCACCTGGGCAGCCCCACTTTGTGCATACATTTGTTGAATTACATGCTCTCATTGACAAACACTGGCAGATACCCTGAGAACTGCCTCATCTAATCACTGCCGTTTTGCTTATTTTTGCCCCTGAGATTTTTCCCTAAGATGTTTCTTGCATTTAATACAGCACGTCTATGTGCTTTGTAGCTGAAACGTTCACATATAAAATCTAGACTATGCTATCACTAAAAAAGAAGCTCTAGCCTTTTTAATTCAGAGAAGGCAATGANGAACTGCCTCATCTAATCACTGCCGTTTTGCTTATTTTTGCCCCTGAGATTTTTCCCTAAGATGTTTCTTGCATTTAATACAGCACGTCTATGTGCTTTGTAGCTGAAACGTTCACATATAAAATCTAGACTATGCTATCACTAAAAAAGAAGCTCTAGCCTTTTTAATTCAGAGAAGGCAATGACACCCCACTCCAGTACTCTTGCCTGGAAAATCCCATGAATGGAGGAACCTGGTGGGCTGCAGTCCATGGGGTCACGAAGAGTCAGACACGACTGAGCGACTTCCCTTTCACTTTTCACTTTCATGCATCAGAGAAGGAAATGACAACCCACTCCAGTGTTCTTGCCTGGAGAATCCCTTGAACGGGGGAGTCTGGTGGGCAGCTGTCTATGGGGTCGCACAGAGTCGGACGCGACTGAAGCAACTTAGCAGCAACAGCAGCCTTTTTAGTTATAAAGTTTCTCAGCTCTTTCCCTTCTTGGTCACATGATAAAATAACAAAATTTTCATGATTCTAATGCACATTTCAGATCTACAAAATGTTAGTAGAAATTGCTCTTCCCTACCATCAGCTACTCCCCTCGACAGAAGGAGTGAGGGAAATAAAAGACAAACTACCAGGTGAAGGATGAAGGATGAGGCCTGTGTGATTACCCTCTGCTCCCTCTCTTGCCCTGTTGCTGAAGTTCACCCTAAGTGTTGAATGCCATTCATTTTGTCAAATAATTCCACTAACACTTCTGAGCACTCAAATTTATTGTGCTTAATTTGCTTAGGAGTCATCCATCTCAAAGTGTGAATATCATAAAATTCCAGAAAAAAGATGTTTCTTACTCTAAGGAAATTAGAAAGAGTATAGCTATCTAAGCCTTCATATTACTGACAATTACTTTCCTGTATATGAATGAACAGTAGAATTGGAATGAAGCAGCTATACCAGAGATTTCTCTTGGACTGCCCATCCACATCTTTATGGAAAAGAATCAGGTGATTTGTCCTTGAATTCTCTCTCCTGACTGCTGGTCTGTTTCATTCACTGTACTACCTTGAAGGCAGCTATAAGGGAGACGAGATCTCATCCCTTTGCAGGTAATTATTGTATTAGCTATTCTTCACTGGGAAGGACCAGATGAACAGCAGATTTCTCCACAGAAAATCCTGGATTGTCCCAACAAGAGTTAACATTTTGGTAAAAAGACACCAGTACATGCTGATCATTTGAGAAAGAAGTGTTTAAGACAAAATATTTAAGCAACTTTTCATATGGAATAGAAAGGGAAAAAAAAAAAAAGTTTTACCCAATATCTAGAGCAGTGCTCCTCAGTATTTAATGAGCATATGAAGCACAAAGGGTTCTTGTTAAAATGAACCTGCTACTTCCGGAGGTGAGTTGGGGAGGGGAGGCATTGAGATTCCACCCAACAAATTCACAAGTGATACAGGTGCTGTAAGTGAACCTCACTTTGAGAGACACAGACCTAAATGACTGAAGCATATGGGTTATATTTGAATCATCTAGATCTGGGCTATTTATATTTAATACATCAGCCACCAGCCACAAGTGGCACCTGAGCACTTGAAAATGGCCAATCTAAGTTGAGATGCATTGTAACTATAAAATATACACTGAGTATTGATGATGATAAGAAAGAAAGATATGAATTAATTTTTAAATTTTGGTTTCATGTTAAAATAATACTTTGAACATATTGGGCCAACTAAAATACATTACTAAAATTAATTTCGTTTACTTTGTTTGATGTAACCATTAGAAAATTTTAAATTCAACATGTGGCTCATATTTGTGGCTCATATTTATGACTCACATTGTTTCTATATTCGTTTCCTACTGTTGCTATAGCAAATTATCACAAATGTAGTGGCTTAAAACAAAACAAATTTGCTAGTTTTCAGTTCTGAAGGTCAGAACTGGTAAAATCAAGGGGTAAGCAGGGATCTAAGAAATACTTTGTTTCCTTGCCATTTTCAGCTTTTGAAGGTCTCTCACATTCCTTAGCTTGTGGTCCCTGCCTCCATCTCCTAAATCAGCGGCACAGTATCTTTTTTTTATCTTTCATCCTTTTATTCTCCCCAAGAAATTTGACTTATAGGACAAAATACCAAATGAAAAATTCTCATCAAAACACAAATAAAGACCAGAGTTTAAAGAGCAAAAATGGACCCTCAACTTCACCACCATGACTTAAATATTTTTTCTGCTACTTGATTTCTTGTTTATACATGTAAATACATTAATAGAAGTAAAACTATGGTGATGGACAGGGAGGCCTGGCATGCTGCGATTCATGGGGTCGCAAAGAGTCAGACACGACGGAGAGACTGAACTGAACTGAATTCATAGGAGAGACACATTATGGTCTTTCATCTACCATCTGTTTGTTTCCAGCTGTAATTTCAGATGCACAGAGTTGGATTGATATAATCAATCATCTATGGCTGCCTTGGGGAACATCACCTTCATCAATTAATCCATGGTCCCTCCTTATGAAGTTTCAGTTCTTGGTTAGTTCCCTTCCTTTCAGATCCTTGTGCTGTGCTCCACCATAGACACCCAGGCTTGTACATTTAAGGTGTTTCCTTCCAATATAGATTATCTGCCTTTATTGATAGCACAGTATCTTTTAAATCTCTGTCTCTCTCCTTCTCTACCTTCCTCTTTTCTCCTTCCGGTGCTCTCTCACATACATATGCTTCCTCTTCNCCACCATAGACACCCAGGCTTGTACATTTAAGGTGTTTCCTTCCAATATAGATTATCTGCCTTTATTGATAGCACAGTATCTTTTAAATCTCTGTCTCTCTCCTTCTCTACCTTCCTCTTTTCTCCTTCCGGTGCTCTCTCACATACATATGCTTCCTCTTCAGTCATCACATCTCCTTGCATTCTGATTCTCTTGTCTCCTTTTTTTTTTTTTTTTTTAAATTTTTCTTTTATATTGGAGTATAGTTGACTTACAATGTTATGTTAGTTTCAGGTGTACAGCAAAGTGATTTTATACATATACATATATTTATTCCTTTTCAAACTATTTTTCCCATTTGAGCAGAGTTCCCTGTGCTATACAATAGGTCCTTATTGGTTGTCTCTTTTAAATATAGCAATGTGTAAATGTCAATCCTAACCTCCCAACTTATAAGGATGTTTGTGATGATGGTGGGCCCACCTAGATAATCCAGGATAATCTCCCTCTCAAGCTCCTTGGCTTCGTCACATTTACAGTGGGGCTCCTTTTGCTGAGTAAAATGCTCACAGACTCCAGAGATTAGGATGTGACTGTCTTCATGGGGGAATGTCATTTTGTCTGCCACAGTTTCCAGTGAAGAACACTGATCTAGATTTAGTTTTGCATTAAACAGCAGCCAGTTGTATGCCTTAGTCACTATGCAAACAGAAGCAGGAATATAAGATGAGGAATTTAATTATTTTGGTATCACAATTCCAAACATCAGGTTAAAAAGCCTTAAATTTATTTGGAGGTGAAGTATTTCCAATTTTTGCACAGATTCAAAGTCAAATAAGGTTTTGTGGTTGGAAATACAGGCAAAACATGCAGACTCCTGGATTTTCCTTCTAATTCAAGAGATTTCTGTGGCCGTTACCTAATTCAACCTATTAACTGACAGATGAAGATTGATGAATATAAAGGATAAACTCTGGAGAGATGAGCTAAAATCCAGTTATATCATAATATGTCTGAAAAACTGAATATTTGGGGGAGCTCATCTGCCTTGTGAATTATTCATAAATATATTTTACAAGTACTTGCTATATGTGAGGCATTATGGGAGACTAGAATATTTCTGGTCTCTATGAGCTCATAAGCAAGCTAGGAAATAAGACATGAATCACTAATGGTCAATATCCCAAATAGGAAATAAATATCACTTGCATGGTGGTAATAATGAGGCTTCAAGAAAATGGAAGAACTGCTGACAAGGTCTTCTTAGCTCAAAAGGATCAGGGAAAATTCATTGGAACAAGAAGAATATGGCTTGGGTCTTTAAGAATGGAAATTAATCTGGATCCCTTAAGCATAGGATTCCAAACAATCCTATGACTCTTCTGTTAAGAGGCACATTTTTAAATACTGGGGTTGATAGCATTGAGTTTCCTTTTTTTTTTTTTCTTCTTTTTTTTTAATTTCTTAAACATTAACCTTGAAGGTTAAATCAATGGAAGAAGTGAAGGACACATAAAATGAGGGCAAGGGAAAAAAAGAAAAAAATGGAAATTATTGCAGTATTTTCTCCTCATGCTTCTTGTCTACAATACAAAATAATCCATGCTTAGATTTGAGGAATACATTCACAAACTAGCTTGTCAGAATGACATAAAATGGCCAATTTTCAGGATAGTGAAGGCATATAGTCTAACTTACTATACATTTCAAAGCATTTAAGATTTCTGCTGTGTTCTAAGTGTACATTCTTGCAGCAAATTTCCATATTCATAAATTATACATAGATCCACATTATCATCTTATCCATGTATTCATCCATCCATCTATTAAATAGCAGCTTTATCCTGAGGGCCCTACCAGGATTCCAATTTGAGGAACCGGTGGGGAACAACCTGATAATCCAAAGCCCTGTTTTGTCGTGATTATTAGTTAAGCATCTGTAAAAGCTAGGTGGTTATGAGGCCTCTTGCTTTGGCTTGTACTGGAGCACATGTGCCTGGACAGCAGTTTGTCCCCACCCAAAGAAGGAGCAGATGTGGACAACGTCTGCGCTGAGCTGTGACAACGAGGGCGGATCCACAGAGTCAGAACTGCTTTAGATACTCCAGAATAGAATTACAACTGCTGTCTCTTTACAAGGCTATTGAGATGGCTCATAAAATATTTATTGGGTGAAATATAGAATGTCTCATAAATGTTATCAAATATTTTCAGCAACAACAACAAAAATAAAATAAGGCTACAGTGCAGTGAAACTGTTGGTCTCAGTCGTGCCTGACTCTTTGCAACCTCATGGACTGTGTAGCCCACCAGGTTCCTCTGTCCGTGGGATTTCCCAGGCAAGACTACTGGAGTGGGTTGCCATTTCCTCCTCCAGGGGATCTTCCCAACACAGGAACTAAACCCAAGTCTCTCACGTCTCCTGTATTGGCAGGCAGATTCTTTACCACTAGCGCTACTTGGAAAGCCTGTGGTAGTAGCGCACCTCTCAGAAAACCTGTTTCTTTTGAGAACTTCAGCCTGCTGCTCTGAAAAACTTGCCTTGGAGTATGCCTCATGCCTCTTCATTGCCTTCATTCTACAGTTCACATCAACAGCTGAGCAATGTTCATAGCATTTCCTTGTAGATAAATATTAAAAACTATTTGGGGAGAGCTTTTGCTTCTGGGAATATGGGATAGATGTTCTTTTCCCTGTTCCTCCCCATAGGTGCAACTACAAATCCTGGACCTTATATGTAAAATAAACATAAGAAGACACTGAAAAGAGGAAAAAAGAAGGCAGAATGGCTAGGGACCCAGGGAGCCACAGAATAACACCATGCTGAGTTTCCTGGATTTTCTGTTTCATATATCCCATACTTAGAGTTGAAGAAACCAGCCAACCAGAAACACCATTGGGTGCAGGGGGAAAAAAGCTTCAACGAAAAGCCTGCTCTGTCTGGCCAAAAGGACAGTGAGAAGGAATCTTGTAAGACAGAAACATTCATACAATACCAATCCACCCCAGCCTAACGCTACTGAGAAAACTATAGCCCCATGCCTGCCCATGCCAGTAAAGATCCAGTGGGGAGTTTTGGCTTCTGCCCTCTTGAGGCTGCAGTGAGGAGCCTCTAACTCCTCACTCTAACCTCCTAGCTCTAACCCCAAAGTGTTAGCGGAGGTGAAATAAAGCATTGGACTTTCATCCTCATTGACAGGAACCAGTGACCTGTCCTCCACTCGGAGTTAGAAAAGAACATCACATTATGGAGAAGCTGGGGCTTCCACTCCACCCTCTAAAGAAACAGTCTAAAATTTATATGCAAAGGAATTCAAATATCTAAACAATTTTTTAAAAGAAAAGCAAACTGGGAAGAAACAGTCTACCCAGTATTATCTAGCTATGGTAATCAAGATTTTGTGGTATTGGCAGAATGAGAGGCATATACATCAATGAATATGACTCCACAGTTATCTCAAAATGAAAGGTTTAACTTTAAAAAAATTATTTGTACTACAGTCAACTTGTTCCTATAAGGCTCTTTTTTTTTTTTTTTT
>SJYA01000101.1:319812-412815 GCA_006410615.1 Neotragus moschatus | reverse complement strand
TCTTTTTTTTTTTTTTTTTTAAATTTTTCTTTTATATTGGAGTATAGTTGACTTACAATGTTATGTTAGTTTCAGGTGTACAGCAAAGTGATTTTATACATATACATATATTTATTCCTTTTCAAACTATTTTTCCCATTTGAGCAGAGTTCCCTGTGCTATACAATAGGTCCTTATTGGTTGTCTCTTTTAAATATAGCAATGTGTAAATGTCAATCCTAACCTCCCAACTTATAAGGATGTTTGTGATGATGGTGGGCCCACCTAGATAATCCAGGATAATCTCCCTCTCAAGCTCCTTGGCTTCGTCACATTTACAGTGGGGCTCCTTTTGCTGAGTAAAATGCTCACAGACTCCAGAGATTAGGATGTGACTGTCTTCATGGGGGAATGTCATTTTGTCTGCCACAGTTTCCAGTGAAGAACACTGATCTAGATTTAGTTTTGCATTAAACAGCAGCCAGTTGTATGCCTTAGTCACTATGCAAACAGAAGCAGGAATATAAGATGAGGAATTTAATTATTTTGGTATCACAATTCCAAACATCAGGTTAAAAAGCCTTAAATTTATTTGGGGGTGAAGTATTTCCAATTTTTGCACAGATTCAAAGTCAAATAAGGTTTTGTGGTTGGAAATACAGGCAAAACATGCAGACTCCTGGATTTTCCTTCTAATTCAAGAGATTTCTGTGGCCGTTACCTAATTCAACCTATTAACTGACAGATGAAGATTGATGAATATAAAGGATAAACTCTGGAGAGATGAGCTAAAATCCAGTTATATCATAATATGTCTGAAAAACTGAATATTTGGGGGAGCTCATCTGCCTTGTGAATTATTCATAAATATATTTTACAAGTACTTGCTATATGTGAGGCATTATGGGAGACTAGAATATTTCTGGTCTCTATGAGCTCATAAGCAAGCTAGGAAATAAGACATGAATCACTAATGGTCAATATCCCAAATAGGAAATAAATATCACTTGCATGGTGGTAATAATGAGGCTTCAAGAAAATGGAAGAACTGCTGACAAGGTCTTCTTAGCTCAAAAGGATCAGGGAAAATTCATTGGAACAAGAAGAATATGGCTTGGGTCTTTAAGAATGGAAATTAATCTGGATCCCTTAAGCATAGGATTCCAAACAATCCTATGACTCTTCTGTTAAGAGGCACATTTTTAAATACTGGGGTTGATAGCATTGAGTTTCCTTTTTTTTTTTTTCTTCTTTTTTTTTAATTTCTTAAACATTAACCTTGAAGGTTAAATCAATGGAAGAAGTGAAGGACACATAAAATGAGGGCAAGGGAAAAAAAGAAAAAAATGGAAATTATTGCAGTATTTTCTCCTCATGCTTCTTGTCTACAATACAAAATAATCCATGCTTAGATTTGAGGAATACATTCACAAACTAGCTTGTCAGAATGACATAAAATGGCCAATTTTCAGGATAGTGAAGGCATATAGTCTAACTTACTATACATTTCAAAGCATTTAAGATTTCTGCTGTGTTCTAAGTGTACATTCTTGCAGCAAATTTCCATATTCATAAATTATACATAGATCCACATTATCATCTTATCCATGTATTCATCCATCCATCTATTAAATAGCAGCTTTATCCTGAGGGCCCTACCAGGATTCCAATTTGAGGAACCGGTGGGGAACAACCTGATAATCCAAAGCCCTGTTTTGTCGTGATTATTAGTTAAGCATCTGTAAAAGCTAGGTGGTTATGAGGCCTCTTGCTTTGGCTTGTACTGGAGCACATGTGCCTGGACAGCAGTTTGTCCCCACCCAAAGAAGGAGCAGATGTGGACAACGTCTGCGCTGAGCTGTGACAACGAGGGCGGATCCACAGAGTCAGAACTGCTTTAGATACTCCAGAATAGAATTACAACTGCTGTCTCTTTACAAGGCTATTGAGATGGCTCATAAAATATTTATTGGGTGAAATATAGAATGTCTCATAAATGTTATCAAATATTTTCAGCAACAACAACAAAAATAAAATAAGGCTACAGTGCAGTGAAACTGTTGGTCTCAGTCGTGCCTGACTCTTTGCAACCTCATGGACTGTGTAGCCCACCAGGTTCCTCTGTCCGTGGGATTTCCCAGGCAAGACTACTGGAGTGGGTTGCCATTTCCTCCTCCAGGGGATCTTCCCAACACAGGAACTAAACCCAAGTCTCTCACGTCTCCTGTATTGGCAGGCAGATTCTTTACCACTAGCGCCACTTGGAAAGCCTGTGGTAGTAGCGCACCTCTCAGAAAACCTGTTTCTTTTGAGAACTTCAGCCTGCTGCTCTGAAAAACTTGCCTTGGAGTATGCCTCATGCCTCTTCATTGCCTTCATTCTACAGTTCACATCAACAGCTGAGCAATGTTCATAGCATTTCCTTGTAGATAAATATTAAAAACTATTTGGGGAGAGCTTTTGCTTCTGGGAATATGGGATAGATGTTCTTTTCCCTGTTCCTCCCCATAGGTGCAACTACAAATCCTGGACCTTATATGTAAAATAAACATAAGAAGACACTGAAAAGAGGAAAAAAGAAGGCAGAATGGCTAGGGACCCAGGGAGCCACAGAATAACACCATGCTGAGTTTCCTGGATTTTCTGTTTCATATATCCCATACTTAGAGTTGAAGAAACCAGCCAACCAGAAACACCATTGGGTGCAGGGGGAAAAAAGCTTCAACGAAAAGCCTGCTCTGTCTGGCCAAAAGGACAGTGAGAAGGAATCTTGTAAGACAGAAACATTCATACAATACCAATCCACCCCAGCCTAACGCTACTGAGAAAACTATAGCCCCATGCCTGCCCATGCCAGTAAAGATCCAGTGGGGAGTTTTGGCTTCTGCCCTCTTGAGGCTGCAGTGAGGAGCCTCTAACTCCTCACTCTAACCTCCTAGCTCTAACCCCAAAGTGTTAGCGGAGGTGAAATAAAGCATTGGACTTTCATCCTCATTGACAGGAACCAGTGACCTGTCCTCCACTCGGAGTTAGAAAAGAACATCACATTATGGAGAAGCTGGGGCTTCCACTCCACCCTCTAAAGAAACAGTCTAAAATTTATATGCAAAGGAATTCAAATATCTAAACAATTTTTTAAAAGAAAAGCAAACTGGGAAGAAACAGTCTACCCAGTATTATCTAGCTATGGTAATCAAGATTTTGTGGTATTGGCAGAATGAGAGGCATATACATCAATGAATATGACTCCACAGTTATCTCAAAATGAAAGGTTTAACTTTAAAAAAATTATTTGTACTACAGTCAACTTGTTCCTATAAGGCTCTTTTTTTTTTTTTTTTTATGAACTTGTATGCTATGAAAAATATTGCAGAGGAGTTGGGTTTTCTCCCTATACAAAAAAAACTTCACCAGCTGAAGAAACCATTATTTAAATATACAAATTGTGAATCATGCTTATGTAACACAGCCTCATATTTTAAAACGTTTTGAATATTATTGGTGAGGTCAAAGTCCAGATGCAAAGCCAAAATTGTCAACTATCTGGTTTTAACTTGGCTCGGTTATTTAGATTTTGCTATATGACAAAATAAGAACAATTTGTAAATTCAGAAATGTGTTCTATCTATAGTTGTACTCTGAAAATTAATCAGAAATTAAGTGAGAACCAGAGTCTGAACTACCTGTGTCAAAAAATAATGAGATTGAGATGGTCAGGGCTACATTATAAAATGTACATATAATACATATGGCCCACTTTTATTTTAAGAGAAAAAAGCACGCTCTCAAAATTTATGGCCATTATTCTTTTTTAAAGTTTTTATTTATGTATGTATTTTTGGTTGTGCTGGGTCTGGTTTGCTGCTCTTGAGTTTCCTCTCAGTTCAGTTCAGTTCATTGGCTCAGTCATGTCCGACTCTTCACGACCCCATGAATTGCAGCCCGCCAGGCCTCCCTATCCGTCACCAACTCCCAGAATTCACTCAAACTCACGTCTATTGAATCAGTGATGCCATCCAGCCATCGCATCCTCTGTCGTCCCCTTCTCCTCCTGCCCCCAACCCCTCCCAGCATCAAAGTCTTTTCCAATGAGTCAACTCTTCTCATGAGGTGGCCAAAGTACTGGAGTTCCAGCTGTAGCATCATTCCTTCCGAAGAAATCCCAGGGTTGATCTTGCGGCGATTGGGAGCTACTCTCTAGTTGCAGTCCTCGGGCTGGGCTTCTCATTGCAATGGCTTCTCTTGTTGCAGAGCACAGACTCTAAGGCAGGGGGCTCAGCAGTTGCAGTGCGCAGGCTTAGTTGTTCTCTGGTGAGCAGAATCTTCCTGGGCCAGGGATCAAACCCACGTCCCTTGTGTTGGTGGGTGGACTCTTGACTGCTGAGCCACCAGAGAAGTCCCATGGCCATTATTCTTAACTGATGGGAACTAATTGTAATTCAAGACAGCTCACTAAAGACAGCTCATTAAATGCAAATTAGCGTTCATTAATATAGTTGGTGATTGTTCCTTTCTGATCAGGGCCCTATATTCAGGGTTAATCAGTGAGCACACTATCCAGTTGGTTACTTCAGTTTTTACTTTTAATGTGTTATTTCCTTGATATGGAAAACAGTCAATTTATTTTAAAGTTGTGCATCCTCCAGCCACATTTCTGTTAAAATTGTGTTGATTTTGACCTTCATATGTGAAAGTGAAAGTGTTAGTCGTTCAGTCAAGTCTAACTCTTTCTGACCCCATGGACTGGAGCCCACCAGGCTCCTCTGTCCATGGAATTCTCCAGACACGAATACTGGAGTGGGTTGCCATGCCCTTCTCCAAAGGATCTTCCCACCCAGGAATTGAACCCAGGTCTCCTTCATTGCAGGTAGATTCTTTACCATCTGTGCCACCTGGAAAGCCCTCATATGTGGATTATACTAATATCAAACATGTGTGCAGCACTTTAGGACTTAAAAGCACAGTCACATAACCTATCACGTGTCCCTCCAACAAGCCCTTAACTGGAATCATTGTACAGATTTTCCAAGGAGCATAAGTGACTTTCCAAAGCTTACACAGCAATGAGACCCAGCAAAAACTCTTAAAGTACATGTCATGGTCCCAAGCTGAGAAACTTTTCCCAATCACCAAACTGACTTCCTATAGGTGACTATCAAATTCACAAAGCAGCCCCACTGATTGAATAATGCTTTCATTAGCAATGGGTACTCCTCTGGCAATACCTTCACAAAAAGCAAAAAATAATATTTTAAAAGCAGTGATCACTATTTCTTTTGATGAGTACAATATCAGCTAAACATTATGGATATATATTTATCTGAAACATGATTCACCAAAATGAGTATAGTTGCTTTGACTTCAGCTGGCAAAAGGGAACTATCTCCAAACTGAAAACAAAACAAAGCAGAGAAAACGGAAGAGAATGCGTAACTGAAAGTGACTTGGTAATTGCCTCAAAATATGAGACACTGCTTTATAATTTATATCTCCCCAAGGCCTGATATTCCTTAATCAAGCACACTCAGAAATCAGCATCTCTGAGTCAATGAACGCTTTGGGCTGCTCTCGATCCTCCCTGGTAGGAACGACCAGCAAGTGTTTGTCAAAATGAAATGATTACCTTAGTTTTATGCATGTTTTTAATCATTCCCCAGTTGTCCTCTCTTGCCCACTGGAGCATGTCTGTGTCCTCATTATTTGCATTTTTCACATGTCAATTGCCTCTTTATTCTCTTGCTGAGTACCTCTTCTCTGAGGTGTCCCAGTAATGCATAATTGCCCATGTCCAGCCTATAGATCAAACTCCAATCTAATTTGCAAAACCAAGTAAATACAAAGTAGGTTGCGCATAATTCAGACCTCATCTTGCAATGATTAAGTTATCTGATTCAGTCTGCACAAGTTTCTGCTTCGCACTCAATATTCTCCCCACCATCTCTTCACAACAGATACTTGCCAGGTCATTTTGGTTTTTCAAGAACTGCTTCAGCTTCTCTTTAACAATAGTCACAAAAGCCTTTTGTTATTTAGAAGTCTAGGGAATTAGTTGCCTCTTTTTCTTAAACTGAGTGCCAGCCTGATGAGAAGACGTTCTGGCACTCCACATCTTTAATCTTCCCCTCTTGAAACGAGTAGAGCCATGTTCTGTGTTAGACCGTAATAAGTCGGGCCAATTTTGTACCCTATGGAAAGGCTTTTAGTGATACTTAACATTATCTTTTTAGAGGCCCAAATCTGTTTGTATCAGAGTTGTTCACAAATTCTTATTCAGTGAGGAGAGAAAAATGTGATTATAGCAGAGCTAAGGAGCCGCCATTGTGGCTGAGAAGTTAATCAGAAACATGTTCAGTTTTTGTGGCCTAACCTGAGCTAGAAGGCAAGGTTCATGCTCTTCACCTGATTGGAAAGATGAAGTTGATGCTGGACCTTCAGAGTAGTCTCTGGATGAGTAATCCAGTCTGGAGTTCCCTAGGGCCAGGATTCCTAAACTGTGGTTTCAGACAATAATTTTTCAGGCATTGCCATTTCCTATTTCAGGGGATCTTCCTAACCCAGAGATCGATCCCACATCTCTTGAGTCTCCTGCATTGGCAGACAGGTTCTTTACCACTAGTGCCACCTGGAAAGGCCCTTAGAAGCCCAGGAATATTATTCAGTTCAATTCAGTTCAGTCACTCAGTCATGTCCAGCCTTTTGCGATCTCATGAACTGCAGTATGCCAGGCTTCCCTGTCCATTACCAACTCCTGGAGTTTGCTCAAACTCATGTCCATTGAGATGGTGATGCCATCCAACCACCTCATCCTCTGCCGTCCCCTTCTCCTCCCACCTTCAATCTTTCCCAGCATCAGGGTCTTTTCCAGTGAGTCAATTCTTTGTATCAGGTGGCCAAAGTACTGGAGCTTCAGCTTCAGCATCAGTCTTTCCAATGAATATTCGGGACTGATTTCCTTGGGGATTGATTGATTTGATCTCCTTGCAGTCCAAGGGACTCTCAAGAGTCTTCTCCAACACCACAGTTCAAAAGCATCAATTCTTTGGTGCTCAACTTTCTTTATGGTCCAAATTGCACCTTGTTCCTCACATCCATACATGACTACTGAAAAAACCATAATGTTAACTAGATGGACCTTTGTTAGCAAAGTGATATCTCTGCTTTTTAATATGCTTTCTAGGTTGGCCAGAGCTTTTCTTCCAAGGTGCAAGCATCTTTTAATTTCATGGCTGCAGTCACCATCTGCAGTGATTTTGGAGCCCCCAAAATAAAGTCTATCACTGTTTCCATTGTTTCCCCATCTATTTGCCATGAAGTGATGGGACCAGATGCCATGATCTTAGTTTTCTGAATGTTAAGTTTTAAGCTGACTTTTTCATTCTTCTCTTTCACTTTCATCAAGAGGCTCTTTAGTTCCTCTTCACTTTCTGCCATAAGGGTGGTGTCATTTGCTTATTTGAGGTTATTGATATTTCTCCCTGCAATCTTGATTCCAGCTTGTGCTTCACGCAGCCTGGCATTTCTCATGATGTATTCTGCATATAAGTTAAATAAGCAGGGTGACAATATACAGCTTTTATTAAAATATGTGTGAAGAGGGTAGCTATCTTCTGGGTGACATGTTCTCGAAGTGTGGTTCCCAGACCAGTAGTATCAACATCACATGGGAATTTGTTAGAACTGTTGGAAATTCTGAACGTGGGGTCATCAAGATCTGAGTTCTCACCGGCCCCAATATATGATGAAGTAAGGGGATCATAGCTCTGGAGAAAGGGTGGATAGCTCTCCTCAGACAGTCTGACCTCATTGCCTTCCATCCCCTAGCTCTCTCAGATCAGCCACACTGACAACCTTGTAACACCCTAGGCATGCTCTGCCCTGGGACCTTGACACAAGCTATTCCCTCTGCTTCAAACACCTTTCCCTCACACATTTGTGCAGCAACTCCCTTACCTTCTTCACACCCTTGCTCAAATTTTACTACTCAGTGAGAGCTATGCTAGTAACTCTATTTTAAATTACACCTTGTTCCTCTCCACCCCCACCAGTACTTCTTTCTCCCTTTCACCTGCTCTTTTCATTTTTCTAAAGCATGTCACGTGTCTTTTTTTTTTCTCTGTAGGTGCTTTTTGGTCTTTTTTTTAATTTTTAATTTTCTTAAAAACACCAAAAGCATTTTGTATTGGAGTGTAGCCAATTAACAACATTGTGATAGTTTCAGGTGAATGGTGAAGGGACTCAGCCATACATATACATGTATCCATTCTCCCCCAAACTCCCTCCCATCCAGGCAGCCACATGACATTGAGCAAGGTTCCATGTGCTATATAATAGGTTTTTCTAGGTTATCCACTTTAAATATAGCATTGTGTAAATGAACTCAGTTGACCATTATATCTATTACTGTGGTAAGAATCCCTTAGAAGAAATAGACTAGCCATCATAGTCGACAAAAGAGTCCGAAATGCAGTACTTGGATGCAATCTCAAAAATGACAAAATGGTCTCTGTTCATTTACAATGCAAACCATTCAAAATAACAGTAATCCAAGTCTATGCCCCAACCAGTAATGTTGAAGAAGCTAAAGTTGAATGGTTCTATGAAAACCTACAAGACTTTCTAGAACTAACACCCCAAAAAGATGTCCTTTTCATCATAGGGGACTGAATTGCAAAAGTAGGACATCAAGAAATACCTGGAGTAATGGGAAAATTTGGCCTTGGAGTACAGAATGAAGCAGGTCAAAGGTTAATAGAGATTTGCCAAGAGAATGCACTGGACATAGCAAACACCCTCTTCCAAGAGCACAAGAGAAGCCTCTTCACATGGACATCACCAGATGGTCAACACTGAAATAAAATTGTATTCTTTGCAGCCAAAGAGGGAGAAGCTCTATACAGTCAGCAAAAACAAGACTGGGAGCTGACTATGGCTCAGATCATGAACTCCTTATTGCCAAATTCAGGCTTAAATTGAGGAAAGTAGGGAAAATCACTAGACCATTCAGGTATGACCTAAATCAAATCCCTTACAGTTATACTGTGGAAGTGAGAAATAGATTTAAGGAATTAGATCTGATAGAGTGCATGAAGAACCATGGACAGAGGTTTGTGACACTGTACAGGAGACAGGGATTAAGATCATCCCCAAGAAAAAGAAATGCAAAAAGGCAAAATGGCTATCTGAGGAGGCCTTACACATAGCTGTGGAAAGAACAGAAGCTAAAGAAAGGCAAAAGAGAAAAGGAAAGATATAAGCATCTGAATGCAGAGTTCCAAAGAACAGCAAGGAGAGATAAGAAAGCCTTCCTCAGTGATCAATGCAAAGAAATAGAAGGAAACAATAGATTGGGAAAGACTAGAGATCTCTTCAAGAAAATTAGAGATACCAAGGGAACATTTCATGCAAAGGCAGGCGCAATAAAGGACAGAAATGGTATGGACCTAACAGAAGCAGAAGACATTAAGAAGAGGTGGCAAGAATACACAGAAGAACTATACAAAAGGGATCTTCATGACCAGGATAATCACGATACTGTGATCACTCACCTAGAGCCAGACATCCTAGAATGTGAAGTCAAGTGAGCCTTAGAAAGCATCACTATGAACAAAGCTAGTGGAAGTGATGGAATTCCAGTTGAGCTTTTTCAATCCTGAAAGATGATGCTGTGAAAGTNAAAGGGATCTTCATGACCAGGATAATCACGATACTGTGATCACTCACCTAGAGCCAGACATCCTAGAATGTGAAGTCAAGTGAGCCTTAGAAAGCATCACTATGAACAAAGCTAGTGGAAGTGATGGAATTCCAGTTGAGCTTTTTCAATCCTGAAAGATGATGCTGTGAAAGTGATACACTCAATATGTCAGCAAATTTGGAAATCTCAGCAATGGCCACAGGACTGGAAATGGTCCGTTTTCATGCCAATCCCTAAGAAAGGCAATGCCAAAGAATGTTCAAACCACCACACAATTGCATTCATCTCACAGGCTAGCAAAGTAATGCTCAAAATTCTCCAAGCCAGGCTTCAGCAATACATGAACCATGAACTTCCAGATGGTCAAGCTGGATTTAGAAAAGGCAGAGGAACCAGAGATCAAACTGCCAACATCCGCTGGATCATCGAAAAAGCAAGAGAGTTCCAGAAAAATATCTATTTCTGCTTTATTGACTATGCCAAAGCCTTTGACTGTGTGGATCACAATAAACTGTGGAGAATTCTTAAAGAAATGGGAATACCAGACCACCTGATCTGCCTCCTGAGAAATCTGTATGCAGGTCAGGAAGCAACAGTTCGAACTGGACATGGAACAACAGACTGGTTCCAAATAGGAAAAGGAGTACGTCAAGGTTATATATTGTCACCTTGCTTATTTAACTTCTATGCAGAGTACATCATGAGAAACGCTGGGCTGGATGAAGCACAAGGTGACATCAAGATTACTGGGAGAAATATCAATAACCTCAGATATGCAGATGACACTACACTTATGGCAGAAATTGAAGAAGAACTAAAGAGCCTCTTGATGAAAGTGAAAGAGGAGAGTAAAAAGCCAGCCTAAAACTCAACATTCAGAAAACTAAGATCATGGCATCCGGTCCCACCGCTTCATGGCAAATAGATGGGAAGCAATGGAAACAGTGTCAAACTATTTTCAGGGGTTCCAAAATCACTGCAGATGGTGACTGCACCCAGGAAATTAAAAGACGCTTGGTCCTTGGAAGAAAAGTTATGACCAACCTAGACAGCATATTGTAAAACAGAGATATTACTTTGCAAACAAAGGTCTGTCTAGTCAAAGCTATGGTTTTTCCAGTAGTTACGTTTGCAGTCTCTTGGACTGCAAGCAGATCAAACCAATCCATCCTAAAGGAAATCAGTCCTGAATATTCATTGGAAGTACTGATGCTGAAGCTGAAACTCCAATACTTTGGCCAAGAACTGACTCATTTGAAAAGGCCCTGATGCTGGGAAACATTGGAGGTGGGAGGAGAAGGGGACGACAGAGGATGAGATGATTGGATGGCATCACCGACTCAATGGACATGAGTTTGAGTAAACCCCAGGAGTTGTTGATGAACAGGGAGGCCTGGTGTGCAGCAGTCCATGGGGTCACAAAGAGTGGGACACAACTGAGCAGCTGAATTGAACAGGACAGTCCCAAAAAGTTCTTAACTATCCCTTCCCCCAGCAACCACGAGTTTGTTTTCTAAGTCTGTGCGTCTTCTCTGTTCTGTAAATAGTTCATTTGGGTTATTTCCTTTTGGATTCCACACATAAGGGGTGTCCTAAGCTATTTCTCCTTTGTCTGACTTACTTCTCTCAATTTGACAGTTTCTAGGTCCATCCATGTTGCTGCAAATGGCTTTATTTCATTCTTTCTAATGGGCGAGTCATATTCCATTGTGTATATGTACCACATCTTCTTTCTCCATTCCCCTGTCGATGGGCATTTAGGTTGTTTCCATGTCTTGGCCGTTGTAAACAGTGCTACAATGAACGTGATACAAGACAATGTATCACGTCTTACATGTGAGATAATTCACTTGTGCATTGTTCTTTCTTGTTGCCTATCCACTTGTACAGAGTATAACCTCCACAAGGGCAATCTTTGCTTTATTGCCTGACTGCCTATGTCGACTAAAAAATATAGTCACAGCCTGAAAGTAGAGTTATTTTATTTCGTGGGAATATTTAGGACTTTGAGCCCAGGAGACTGCATCTCAGTAGCTCTGAGAAAAGTGCTCCAAGGAGCCAAGAAGGGAAGTCAGGCTATATACAAGTTTATATCAAGGGGGCAGGGAGTCTGAACATCAAAGATCAGGTATCAAGTTAAGGAATTTAGCATTTTACCTGTGGAAAGATGCAAGCCTCTGGGCTCACTGAATTTATTCCTCTCATATGAGCCTCAGCTATCTGGGGCCAATCCTGTTTCCTTGCTCACCGTGAAGAGTGGCAGCTAGCTGCTTCTTGCCATCCCCCCAACTCCTCAGCAATCACTGTTGATGGGGGTGGCATCATCTGTTGGATCACAGTTTGGGGAGTCCTCATTCACAGTTAGAGGCCAGGAATCGCTGATAACTTTGACATTTACTGTCTGTTGATATTGCAGGAGATATTTTCATCTCACACCTAGAATAATGTTTAGCACGTGATAGGTACTCACAAAGTAATTATTAAGTCAGTGTATGAAAGACCCAGAAAAATCCATGACCCAGAGAGAGGAAAACATTGTCTCAGAGCCAAGCTGGTAATGTTCTTTCATGAAAGAATCTCTTTTTACAGCCTGTGTGCTCACCACTATCATTGTGCTGTTGCTTGAATCTCAGAGTGTGCCACTTGGGAAAGGTGGAAGTAAAATTATAGCAGAGGTCCAAGAATAAAGGTGTGCAGAGGTTACAAATATTTGTGCAGTTTCTTTGTCTGATTATTTGCCTTTCAGATTATGATTTCTGAAATTTTAAAAATAAATGTTTATTAATTCACTTAATCCTCCTAAGAAGCTTATAAGCTAGATAGATACCTCACTTAATCCTCCTTTTATATATAGAAACTTGGGCATAGAAACGTTAATATTTTGCCTGCTGATGCTAAGTCACTTCAGTCGTGTCCGACTCTGTGCGACCCCATAGACGGCAGCCCACCAGGCTCCCCTGTCCCTGGGATTCTCCAGGCAAGAACACTGGAGTGGGTTGCCATTTCCTTCTCCAATGCAGGAAAGTGAAAAGTGAAAGGGAAGTCACTCAGTCGTATCCGACTCTTAGCGACCCCATGGACTGCAGCCTACCAGGCTCCTCTGTCCATGGTATTTTCCAGGCAAGAGTACTGGAGTGAGGTGCCATCGCCTTCTCCGATATTTTGCCTAAGTTTACACAAAAAAATAGATGGAAGAAATAGGATTTTGTTACTGAAGCAAACTTGGGTCTACCCCCCTGTTGTGCAGCAAAGCCACTTTACTGGCACCAAGTTGTGGTAAAGTACAGCACTTTTTTCAGGGCCCAACAATAGCAGGGAGCTCATGCTCAGAAGAACTGAACTCAGAGTTTTCAGGGAAAAGTTTTTGAAAGCAAGTTTTGAGATGAGGACTGCAGGCTGCATGACTTTCTTCTGATTGATTGTGGGTGAGGTAACAGGTTGATATTTCGGACATTTCAATTATCAACCTTCTGGTTCCAACCTGCCCGGGATCTGTGTAGCCACCATCCTCCACCTGGGGAGGGGTCTTATTTTTCCTGCAGAACAACTCAGAAAAATATGTCAGATTGTTATGTATATCCCTCAAGCAAAAACTAAGACTCAGGTTTATCGCTGAACTAAGAGGACAACAGAGGATAAGATGGTTGGATGGCATCACCGATTCAATGGATGAGTTGGAGCAAACTGCAGGAGATAGCAGAGGGCAGAGGAACCTGACATGCCACAGTCCACGGGGTCACAAAGAGTAGAACACGGCTGAGCAATTGAACAACATTTGTTTCTTGACTGCTTTTCCTTTGTTTTTGCATTCTCTCACTTCCCTACTTAGTAACCGCTTGAGTCTGCTCTTTGGAACTCAGAGAAGGCCTAAGAGACTAAATCCTTTTTCTAGAATCAAGAACAGGGGGGTACATGGGGGCTCTTATATCCTAGGAGAGCTCTGCAGGGCCCTGCTCTGTTTAATCCCTCCTCTTTGATACTCCTCAATTCTGAGAAGAATAGAGGGAAGGACAAGAAAGAGAATAATCAAACACTTGGCAAGGATAATTTGGTTTTAGGGGGACTCAATTTCAATCTGAACCAGAAGTTTTGGTCAATACTTGGACTTCCTAGGTGGCTCAGATGGTAAAAAAAAAAAAAAAAAAAAATCTGCCTGCAATGTGGGAGACCCGGGACAATCCCTGGGTCAGGAAGGTCCCCTGGAGAAGGATATGGCAGCCCACTCCAGTATTCTTGCGTGGAGAATTCCATGGACAGAGGAGCCTGGCAGTCTACAGTTCATGGGATTACAAAGAGTCAGACATGACCAATTGAGTAACACTTTCACTTTTCTTTCATAACTCTTACAGTTATACTATATGAACATAACCTGTTAAAGATAATGAGTTATACCTATGTGTTAGCATTTAAAATGTTTTATTATTTTTTTATATATAATTCTATCTTCCCTGCCAAGCTGAAAAATCTTAAAAAGGGGCACTATTTCTTATTTATCATCTCTACCTACCCAGTGCTTAGCATAATGTTATTGGATGGATGGAAGGATGGATAGATAAATGAGTGAGTGAACAGATGGACGAATGGAAAAGGATACAAGTTCCAGGCTGGTTGCTCCATTCAGCCCTAAGATAAACAGTTCCTTGAAGCCCCAGAAATGAATTAATCAGCTTTGATCTTTTTCCTCAACTTAAATCTGTCAAGTAAGCCTGAGGATTTGTAATTGAAAAAAGCATGTAGGTGATCAGATAAGGGAAACTGAATGATAAGGACATTTGTCTCCTGGTACTTTTGGCCACAGAATGTCTATTCCCTCAACCATCCTGCTTCCTTCCCCAGAAGATAAAGAGCAGCAACAGCAGGGGAAGCAAAAGGTTGCTGAGTTGTGTCCTTTTCTTCTCTGTGGGAGTTTAGAAGCTTGAGCCAGCTTAGCTCCACGACTGGACCCCAATTTCCATATGTAATCAGGATCTGATAATAAAAGTAAATTTTACAAACTATGCCTTGAATTGAAAGAATGCAAAAGGAATGCAAATTGCACGTGGCTGCCTGACAAACCTAGTGGGTCCTCTAATCCAATTCTTCTTTCCTGCCTCAGTCTCAATTCATAAAATGCTGTTTTCAGCAGGCATTCATTAACATTTCGATCTAAGTTCTTGCAAATAGATAGCATCTCAGCAGAGCCCCTGAGGATGCTGTCAAACTCAGCCTTCTGCTCACCAGGACAGACGGTTCCCACTGGCTGGCCTCAGCTCCTCCTGGGTCAAGAGAACAAGAACTGTTCCTGTTTCCACCTTGGTCCTGAGGCTGGTCCAAGGCCCTCATCTGCAGACCCTGGAGATGCTCCCCGCTGCTGGAATGATGAGGCCCTTCTATCACAAATTCCAAATGTCCTTTTCAAAAGACTTAAGTAACTCTTCTCAAAATAAACAAAGCAGCACTGGCATTTAGGAAATTTACTGGGCAGCAGCTAACTTTAGAAAGGTGGTTATTTATCCTCATTAGAGTTGCCGCCCGCACATCAGCAGAGAGTGAGCTTCTCTCCACACCTGGGGGAATCTAAGCCCACACGTGCTGTTTCTAAGTCACCAGTTCCTGAATGCCAGTCCAAGGGCAAAGGCCACTCAGCTCCATCAGAACCATGGGGGAAGCTCTTCTAAAATATATATGCCTGAGCCAGCCTCTGGAGATGCTGATTTATTAGGTTAGAGGTGAAATCCAGGAGGCCATCTGCATTCTAAAGCACTGCTCTGGTGAAACTACCACACAGCCCAGTTAAAGGACTGCTTGCAAGATTTTTGAGGCAAGTGTCATCTTAAAAAATAGCTGACTTTTTAAAATGAAAGTATCTTTACTATGAAATGTGTTACACCCTCATGTTAATACTTCAAAAATCCAAAAAACATAAATAAGCCACTAAATATCACTCAAAAAATGTTATTACCCAGAGTAATTGCTGTAAAGATTTTGGAGAACATTTTTTCCAGACAACTTGACATGCAAATATGTATAATTTTAAATAAGTGTTATTTTTCTTAGATGCAGTCTACACGTGTAATAATTATTCTATTAACCAGAATTATGTATTCTAATACCAGTCTTTGGTAAAAGTTTTCTTAGAAGAATTAGAAATAATGTAGGTGCTTGCATGAGACTTCAGACCAAAGGGTGTACACTATAAAAAACCGTTAGATGGTAAATATTTACTAGTATTCTCTCTTGTTCCATGTCAGCATTTTTCAAAGAAGTACTAGTCAAAATATCAGTAAGTGACCCAGAAACCTTCAAATATTTATAAGAGTCTTAGGGCAGAGGAAAGAGGAAATAAATGTTAGTGCTGGTGAAGGAGGTTTTGTTGCCACGTAAAATAATCAGATTTCAAATTTGAATTCCAGATAAAATACTTTTTTGGTGTAAGAATACTGCCATTTGTTTATCTGAAATTCAAATTTAACTTGGCATCGTATATTTGGATTGGCTAAATCTGGTTACCCTAGAAGGAGGGGACCCAAGTTTTGCTGGGGCAGAGTTGGCCCATGGTAGGGACGGAAGGAGAGCAGATACAGGGCCAGATTCCAGGTCCAAAAGCAAGATCACAGCAAAATCTCACTAGGTCTGACATGTCTTAGAGTCTGGCTCAGCTCTGCCACATTGAGAAGTCAAGCACGAGCCCACCCCTTACCCCACCTCCTGCTCAGTGTACAGGAGGAACCAGCATGGTAGGAGCCAAGCCACCAGAATCTACCATTCATCTACCCCTGTCAGCATCCTAACCCATGCTCACTTCTCTCTTTATTGTGTCATACCTCTCTCTCCCATGCACCCTCTTCAGCTGAATAATTATTTACTTCAGGAAAGTTTCCTTTATCAACAACTTGCTTAGTTCTAATTCTTCAAGTTTCTTTCCTCTAGAAAACATAATTTTAGGTGGGAGTATCATTTCTTTTCCACATTTATCATTGTCTCTCTCATCATTTTTCTTACTTTTTTTCCTTTCCCCCTGCATCCAGATTTGCCCAGCACTTGACTTTATAACTTCAGTTCTGTCTCCAGGATGGATTCCATTCAACTATTGGTACTTAGCATCCTTACAATCTTGAATTATCTTACCCATAACTCTTTTTTTTATCTCATTCTGTTTTCTTTGTTTTCTGTTCTGGTTTCTTAGAGACTATATCTTTAAGTATCCTTCTGAAGACCCCAAATGTTATTCCAAAATTTTCTTCTGGGAAAAAAGTACTAGCAAAGTACTGGTCAATAGAAACTGAATGTAGATTACTCTTGGCCCAGCTTTCCATCTGTTTGGGAACTGGACAAACAAACCACTTTCTCACAAACAGTAAAAGCAGGTAGTTGTGCTTACCTGCTGTCCCTCTAGATACGCTATAGCCAATTCCTTTGGTCTGAAATGGGAAGTTTCAGGGATAAATTCTTATTCCCTCCACTTCCTGTTTCTTGACTTGCTGAAAAGAAGGAATCCATAAAAAATCTGTGATCCCCAATGTGCTATGTTACTAGGACTCTTCTTTCTGCTTTTCCTGTGGGTAAAGTATTTCCCAACATGAGTTAGCTGCAGTCTTTCCATCACCCTCTTTTCTCTGCCCTGCACACCACCCATGGAGATTCTAATTCAGTAGATCTGAGAACACAGATGTAGAAAGACCCAGTTGTTAGTGTATAGATTGGTATAGACCCTCATATCTAAAACAGAAGACCCAAAGACAAAAGAGTTGAAAGCACTTCCCCTCACCTTTCAGATGACAAGTCATAAATAAGACCTCAGTCTAGTTCTCTGAGCTTTATGGTTGGATTCTGGTTGTCTAATTAATGATGGCTTTTGCTGATGGGCTTGGCTGGTGGCTCAGATGGTAAAGGATCTGCCTGCCACGCAGGAGACCTGGATTCCATGCCTGGGTCAAGAAGCTCTCCTGGGGAAGGGAATGGCTGCCTATTTCTGTATTCTTGCCTGGAGAATTCCATGGATAGAGGAGCCTGGAAGGCTATAGTCTGTGGGGTCACAAAGAGTCAGACACAACTGAGCAACTAACACTTTCCCTTTTTTTATTTTGCTAACAGAACAGTTTTCCATCTTTTGATGAGTTTTCTGTCTTCACGGGCATTTTCAACCTGAGGAAGCTAACCAGTTCCATTTGAATGCAGAACTTTGAGGATATTTTAGCTTGTTTTATTTTAAGAGAGTCAACTTCATGTCATGAATTTTCACTGATTGGAGTATTATTCGTTTGACCATTGTCAGGAACAACAGAAGCATCCCCTACCTTGGTAAATAAGTCAGAAAGATGATAGAGACAAAGATGCTTGGCTGTGCTCCGTTAGACAGTAGTACCATCTTTAAACTGATCCTACCCAAATGCACTGTAACATAAAAGCCCAGAGCATAACAGAAAAAGACAACTGGGGAACCTCAGGATACAGGATGCAGCTATCAATGTGAAAACATCTAGGTTTCAGTGGTTTTGTGCTATTTCCAAATGCCCTCAAGTTAGAAGTGTTTTTAAATCTCAAATACTTAATAATTCTATCCTGAACTATAAATCACAGTTTGGATAAGCCTTCCAAATGTCTTAACACAGTTTAAGACCCTGTCACACCTGGATTTTTCCTTTCCTCCCCTTCCCTGTCCTTAGAATCCCTACCACGTGCCCCTTCCCTACAGTAGCCCCAAGTCTCTCCTCTCTGTGATGGCATCAGTCCCTTCCCAACCACTGTATCTTTGCACAAGCTGTTTCTTTCTGTGCATGCCCTGTGCCCTCTTGTACCTGGAGGCGCCTCATGCATCCTTCGGAGCCCAGGTCCCTAGTTTGTGTCTCTATGAAATCTCCCTTGCTCCCCAGGCAGTTTGGGGTTCCCTCCAGTTGTTCCACTTAACATTTTGTAGCAAACATCCCTCATAACAAACTCATGGCCAGTAGTCCCTATGTGATAGTGGATACACGCGCGACTAAATGAACAGAGAAGAAACAAGGTGAGACTGGGGCTTGTGCCCACTTAAACAGCAAGACAGTGTCGGCAGCCTCCCCTGCTCTTCCAGACTGCATCATCTGGCTGACTTCATGTTTTTGTCTTTTTAAATGGAGGGAACAAACGAATAGTTACTGCATATTAGGCTCAAAGACTTGCTCTGGACCAAACAAAAAGTCCAGCCTCTGTCACTTTTGTCTGTGTGCCCTGGAGAAAGATTCTCCCCTTATATGAGCCCCAGTCTCTTCATCCACAGAACAAGGATAATAATGGAAATGCCCTATAGGTCTGTTGTGAAAATGACAAGAGACAGTATTTTGGAGCACTTAGAAATATTCCTAGCACATAGCAAATGTTCAATAAAAGTTAGCCATTAATATCAATCCATTGGAGAAGATGGACAAATGGAATGTGCCAGGATGGGTACCTAAATGTCACTTGGCTAGACTTTGGAGTTGACAAACAATGAACCAAAAGAGAGGACACAAGAGAGACCTCCATGAAAAAACAGCCCTCTCTGACTAGCGGGCTGCCCTCTTTACTTCCCCAAACCTAGCCTGCCCGAAGGACTGATTTGATTTAAGCCCCTACTCCCTAGAAGTCTACTGTTCCAGCCCAGACTATCCCAGACCCTAAGAAAGGACAGGGATCTGGAGGAAGCTGCTTCCATCACCAACAAGCTGTGTGAGGCTGGAAAAAGCAGAGCAATCTCTCTGCGCTTCCAGAGCCTCATCTGTGATACTCTTCCAGTGACAGTGGAGTGAGGCGAAGTCCCTGAGAGACCTCCCTCAGCAGATCAGGTGAACCCAGACAAAGCAGACAACTGGGGCTCTCCTGGACAGACGGCCCCTCCCTTTCCCCTGCCTCCCTGTCTGGATGAAGAGATCGCAAAGGGAAGAACAGAGACACATTTGGAAATGCTGTGCCATTCTCAGCAAGAGTCAGAATGGAAAAAGCAGGGGATTGTGTTGTGGAGTATTTACATAGTGTCTCAGGGCATCTGTTTCCAGGATGTTTGTCTCTGAAATAAGGGAAGGCAAAAGCCCAGCGGGCTCCATCCAGGGTTCCTGGCTCCACTAGACAGATCTGACTGTCTCGATTGCCTCTGTGGCCATCAGTCCAGCCCCCTCCCCCACCCCTGCCCAACAAAGTAAACTCCAATATTGCTGACAAAAATCTGGAGGTGTCCAAGGAATGCCCTCTACTGAGCCCTAGCTGCTTCCTCTCTGAGGAAAGGCACACTGCCACTTTTCCAGGAGCTCAGGATGCAGCTGCCTCCATCTCTTTAGTCAGAGTATGGCTTAGACATTAATTCATGGGTGTCCTGGATTTACAGGGCTGAAGAAATGGGAACTTTGTAAAAAAAAAAAAAAAAAAAGGCCAAACAAAAGCTGGAGGCAGGCTTTAATGGCTGCAAAATAAATTAAGAAGAGAAAATCACCAAGTAATTTTTCCCGGGTGTGTTTGCTTTGTCTTTGAGCATTTTCTTTCTCGTGTTATGTCATTGGGTTAATTGCCTTCTGACATCGAATGACAGTAAGACATGTTCGCCTGCTAAGATAAAGCCAAGTTAATTGAAGGAAGTTAGTAATGAAAATATTGGACTCAGTCCATTCCAGGTAGAATATGACGTTTGAAATTATAGCCAAAGTGACTCCTACAGTCACACATAATGTTTCCAAGAGCTTGGCTTCCAAGAAACCAGCCATCAGAGTTCTGTGTCCATCACAAATGAACGGCGTGGGTGTCTATAAACCATAAATTCTGAACATCACTGGAGGATAGAAAGCTATGGTGCTCATCTCTAGAAAATTCATTAGCAATGTCTTCAGCATAGAGGGAAGCCAATTGTTTCTATATTTAACCATAATTTTATTTCTGAATATAAACTCAGATGGCTGAGTGCATTCATTTCTGAAATATGTTTAACCCAAATACACAAATTGTTCAGTCTGTTCAGTCCTTCGGTAATGGAAACAGTGCCTGATAAAGCACAAAGCCTGGTTGTTCATTTAATTGGCTGTTGTGGTGTTAGCTCTGTAGAGACGAAAAATGGGGATGGTGTCAGGTCTCCAACCCTGCGTCTGCTAAAGAGCATCAGTGCCTGATTCTTTTAAAATACTAAAAATCTCCCAATTTCTGAAGGGCTCTTTGGCCACCATCTGTCATAAATTCAAGGGGAAAATACCACGATCACCCTGTCAGTGACAAAGCGAATGGGATTTAATTAGTCACTGGTTGGAGCATGGTCTGCTGGTGGTGAGAACTGCCTGCCTGCAGAAGCACATGGAGTATGAGTGGTCTGTGCTGCTGACCCAGTGTGATTCAGCCGGCAGAGAAGGACCAATCCTTGGACTTCTGACCTTCTGTCTTCCACCTGTCCTCAAAACAAAGGGACAGGTGTCCATGGCTCTCTCACCGAGGGATTCAGGGTGGGAGGAGGTTTAAATGAACAGTTCAGGGGTGTTCTTTCATTATTTGATGAGTGTTATTCCTTCCTTGATGGCAAAGCCAACTACAGAGTAAGCAGAGAGCCCTGCATGAGTCACTTCAGGACATTGTTTAAAATTTTTCAGCTTCAAAATGATCCACTGACTTGCTCTGATAAAAATTTGCATGCGTCTAAAGTTTTCAGTTCCATGATCAGAGTCAAGTTTAAAAGGGTGAAAAATTTAAAGGAGGGTGAGAGTGAGCAAAACAAAATTAAAAAAGGAAGTGGCATCTATGGCAGGGTCTGCTGCTGCTGCTAAGTCACTTCAGTTGTGTCCGACTCTGTGCGACCCCATAGACAGCAGCCCACCAGGCTCCCCCGTCCCTGGGATTCTCCAGGCAAGAACACTGCAGTGGATTGCCATTTCCTTCTCCAATACATGAAAGTGGAAAGTGAAAGTGAATTCGCTCAGTCGTGTCCAACTCTTTGCGACTCCATGGACTGCAGCCTACCAGGCTCCTCGGCCCATGGGATTTTCTAGGCAAGAGTACTGGAGTGGGGTGCCATTGCCCTCTCCAATGGCAGGGTCTAGGAAAACTAAAAAGTGCTCTATCCTGGGGCCAGATAAGGAGAGAAGTGTTCTCAGTCCTAGAGCTGCAAGAATTCAGAATGGTTACCAGAACCCAGAGCTGGTAGACATACTGAAAGGCCTGCCTTGGCAGATGTCATCTGGTATAGACATATGTGGCCAACCAGGAGTGACCCTGGGAGGGAGCCAGGGGAATAAACACCCACCCCTGCCTTCTCATCCTCCACACTCCTGCCAGTGCTCTCCACTAGCCAAACCCAAACAGAAGTCAGAGGGCAGGGAGGCCTATTGATACGTCGCCTGTAAGCAGGTTAGAGAAAATGAGAAGTGGATCTGAAGGAGCAAGTAGGTGACACACAGCACCGTAGTGCAACATAGGTTTATAACTATCCTCTTTCCCTGGGTAAGATCCACAGTCAGGCAGCCAGGATTCAAACTCACGACTGTGAGAACTTAAAGTTCTCTCTGCCCCACCGAGTAAATGGACAAATTCTGAATGAGATAAAAGTCAGACGTAAAGTCACTAAAGCTGTGAATGCCTGGTGGATGGAACAGAAAGATAAGCAGGTTCTGCAGGTTCTGAGAAATGACCAGATGGAGGGAATGGCAGGCACAGAGAATGAGAAAGGATCTAAAAGAGAGGGCCAAGGGCACAGGAAGACTGATTACCAATTCCTGGCCCTGGAGAGCTCCGCTTCCCTTCAACAATCATGTACATTTGGGTCCCAAGACACTGGACAATAGAGTTTACCATTGGACCCATGATCAATAGGCCCCTTGAGATGAAAGTTTAGATTTTTAAGCCAGCATAAATCTTATTTCTCATAGTCACTAGTATATATAAAGTATACCAGAAGTTAGATGTGAAAAGATAAACTGCTCTGATCCTAAGCTAAAAATGAACATTAATGAGTATCTTTGTTGTCAGGTCAGTGTCTGCCATGAAAATTCCTGACATTCAGTTTTCGTGAGCACAAATCAAATACAACACAACACCAGATCCAGAAATCCAATTAGACTTCATGGCAGGGTGGAAAGAACCCTAGGCTCATTTTTAATTCACCTGGAATTCAAGAACCTGAGTTGATATCTTGATTGTTCAGTTCAGTTCAGTCACTCAGTGGTGTCCAACTCTTTGTGACCCCATGGACTGGAGCATGCCAAGCCTCCTTGTCCATCAACAACTCCCAGAGTTTACTCAAACCCATGTCCATTGAGTCAGTGATGCTATCCGACCATCTCAGCCACTGTCGTCCCCTTCTCCTCCCGCTGCCTTCAGTGTTTCCCAGCATCAGGGTCTTTTTAAATGAGTCAGCTCTTCGCATCAGGTGGCCAAAGTATTGGAGTTTTAGCTTCAACATCAGTCCTTCCAATGAATATTTGGGACTGATTTCCTTTAGGATTGAATGGTTGGATCTCCTTGCAGTCCAAGGGACTCTCAAGAGTTTTCTCCAATACCACAGTTCAAAAGCATCAATTCTTCTGCGCTCAGCTTTCTTTATAGTCCAACTCTCACATCCATACATGACTATTGGAAAAACCATGGCCTTGACTAGAAGGACGTTTGNTAAGTGTCTTTTAATTTCATGGCTGCAATCACCATCTGCAAATCAGGTGGTCTGATATTCCCATCTCTTGAAGAATTTTCCACAGTTTATTGTGATCCACACAGTCAAAGGCTTTGGCATAGTCAATAAAGCAGAAATAGATGTTTTTCTGGAACATCTGGAGATGCTTCTCTCTCTCAGTTCTAGATATCTTGATAAGGCACCTCCTAACTTATTTCCTCCCTCTATCAATTGTTTCCTGCTCGACAAAATGGGGAAAATATTATCAGCCCAGTGCATATCAAATAGACTTATTGTGGAAATCAAATGCATAAAGTATAGTCGCAAACTGTAAAATATGTACCTTGTTCATTTCCATTTCCAGTCTTTCTCAATACCTTTAGTCCCACAACCTAGCACAAGTTTGAAAGAGAAAAATTCACCAAAAATGTAAATATAACTGTGACTCATTTTCTTGGCAATTTTCCTGATACATCTGAGTGAAATGCAATAATAAACTAACATCTTTGTCTTTTCTCTGCCTTGGGCTTTTCCCTATCCCCATGATCACAATGAAGTACTAGAGAGCCTGAGGATTCCTTGGTGGCGATTGTAGCATCTTCTTTTGAGTAGACGGTGTCTGAAGAACCGAGAAAACTTGGTTTTCTCATCACTGAGATGAACAGGGCTCCCATCTCCTTCTACTTGCTATCCCGCGTGCCATGAATTAGCCACAAGCGAGTCACAGCATGATGCGATTGCAACAGTGGATAGCTCATTTAACCAGCATCACTGAGTGCTTTCTCTGTGCTAGGAGCTGTGCCAGGGCTAAGATAAGTGAAGGCAGATGACTCAGTGCCCTGCCCAGGAAGCTCACTCATGTCCTAGTGAGTAAGTTGTTGAGATAAACTAGCAGTCCAGGTCTGTGACATGGGTAAAAACAAGCCTATGAATAGATTTCCACTGGAGTTATTTAATCACCAAAAAATAATTTAAAGGAAAATTTCAGACCTTGTTAGTGCATTTTACTTACTTGTTATTGACATTCCAGGTATTTCTCATCCTCCCAGTATTTGGCCAGACATGGTTCAGATCCAGATCATTAGAGTTTTTACATTAAAATGTTCCATAGTATTATTTGAACTTGGTATTGACACAACCCAAAGAAATTAATTTCCCATGGATGATGAACAATAACCTCAAACAATTAAAAAGATCAGGTTGTGAAATAACAAAAAACTACCACTTGGCCCAGGACATTTCTAATGACATTTGGTGACAAAGCCACTGATTTAATTAAAATAGTGTTTTCTTCTACCAGAGAAAAACAATCAAGGGACATTAGGTGAACAACACATGTCCCTAATAGGAAGGCCCAGGTTGGTGAAGTAAAAATGTAGATGAGGCTAAAACCTTTAGTTCCACAGCCAGAGACACGATTTAAAAGGGTGAATAATAGAAGAAGCATAGGCTGGGAAACAATGAACATATACCTTCGGGACACACAATCACTTTGACAGAGTTTTTAATCAGATATGTTACTAATCTGCTAAATTCAATTTCACAGTGACACACTCAGGCATTAAAATGCTGGCAAAAATGAATTAAAGTCCCAGTAATTCATTGATGGGTTTGAACTGGTTTTGAACTCTTGAATGAACTCAGAACTGGAAAGTAATTGAGGCTTCCATCATACGCTTTCAGAACTGGAAGAAAATTTAGGATCTTTCTGACCAATCCCATCATCCTCTAAGATAAGGAAACTGAGTATCTGAGGGGTTGAGGGACTTAGTCTTGGTGATGACAGGTCTAGAAAATGGAGTTACACCTAAGGGTAAGAAAAAAAGCTTGACAAGTCAGGAAATGGCAGACAACCCCACAATGCAATCATATGGGTAGAAAAAAAAATGAATTATGTTACAGTTTGAGGAAGCAGAATTAATCAAACTGATGAATAAAAGTTAAGGTTTATTTTAAAAACTAATAAGAATTCTTTAATTGACGATCCTTTAAAGGACAGCCATTCTTGTCAGCCCTGATCATATGAAGAAATTATCTTCAGGGACGTTCTTGGTGGCCCAGTGGTTAACAATCCAGCTGCCAATGCAAGGGACACAGGTTCAATCCCTGGTCCAGGAAGATCCTACATGCTGCAGAGCAACTAAGCCTGTTCTGGAGCCCCTGAGCCACAACTACTGAACCCACACATCTTATAGCCCTCACTCTGCAGCAGGAGAAATAACAATGAGAAGCCCCTGCACCACAAATAGAGAAAGCCTGTGCACAGCAGCAAAGATAAATTAATTAATTAAAATTAATTAATTAATTAATTATTAAATTAATAATAATTTATTAAAAATAATGATTTGGCACAGCCAAAATTAATTAATTAAAAATATTGTGGTTGGCACTAGTGGTAAAGAATCTGCTTGCCAATGCAAGAGACACAACTTCGATCCTCGGGTCTAGAAGATCCCCTAGGGAAGGAAATAGCAACCTACTCCAGTACTGGGAAATCCCATGGACAGTGACGCCTGCCAGGTGAGTGGGTAGCAGTAGGATCCTAGAGGGGCCACCTAGAGTAGTCTGCTCCCGAGGCAGGAGACCCAAAATACAGCCCCATGTCCCTCTGAGGTTAGTGGGAAAGGCAGATGCAAACCCTACTGTATGGGGCTCTTCCCTAGAAACCCCAACTCCCCACCCCCACCCCCAGTCCCAACATTCCAAGAGGAAACACTGAGCTATGATGCAGCCACCTCTATACCAGAGAAGCATTACAGCTGTGACCCCTGGGGCAGTGCATTCTCAGACAGATTTTCCCAGGTAACTCTCATCTTGAAATGCTGTAGAATCAGCAGTCTCAGGAAATGTCTTTCTAGGGAATTTGATTCACAGACACCATAGATGTCATAGAGTCCAGTGGTCCCTCAACTTCCGGATTTTACAGATGAGTACCTTTTCAAATACATTGAAGACACTCACTGGTAACTTTCTACTTTGTGAAATAAGGACAGTTTAAAAACATATATTCCTGTTATACAAGAAATATCCTTTTAACCCCCAGAAATTAGGAAGCAGAGGTATAATGAAAAAACATATATAATACTCTACGCTAAAAAAGTTCAACTTGAGGAAAATCTATATTGCTCTTTTTAAAATCTCACACTGGACCAGTAAAACTTCATTGCAGTTATCTTCAGCCAGTCCACAGATAGCATTTGGAAACCATGATCTTATTTCATTAGAAAATATTTCCAACACCCTATATGCTTATTCAGGATATCTGCTGACCGCTTTAACAGGAAACAGATCCCAAATAAGATGATCTGAGAGACTGCAGCGAAGGTACTGCTTAGAGAGGTGTGGGCAGATTTAAGGAAACAAGGGATGATGAGATACCCATGACAATGGGATGATGGGATGAGAAACTCATGACAATGGGATCAGGTGATAATGACACACCCATGACAATGGAATGATGGAAGGATGACACACCCATGACCGGCACTAGCAGCAAGGTGTGACCACCCCCAGGCATAAAGGCTGTGAGAAGGAAGTAGGGTTACTGGGACCCAGGAGAGCTCAAGCCATAGAAGAGAGACTAAGCAGTCATGTGGTAACACAGCCACTTCAGAAAAATGCCACCCGGGATAGAAGAAGCTGCAAAGCTGTATCTTGACCTCTTCCCCCTGGTGTCCTCCAGATGCTTGCTGGGCCTTCCACTGGTCAAACTCATCTGAAGCCAGGAGGCAGGGAAGCCCGGGTGACCTGAACCCCAGCAATCAGCCTCCTGGCTTAGAGCAGCGCAAAGAAGAATGAAGAATGGATCTAGTGGGAGGGAAGAAACGGAGCAAAACCACACAAAGCAAACCGTTCCAGAATTATAACAGAAGATCACTTTATTTTTGAGCCCCTTCAGTTGTTAGAAACATACAACTCTTTATGGCCTTTTTTCTCTTTAAAGAGAAAAAGAAGAGGAAACACATAAGAGTGTTTTCATGTGCTTACCTCTCTTATACCACCGTGTTCTTGTGATATTTTCCTTCTGAACATTCCAGTGCTTCTGTGTTAATCATGCTAAGTCACTTCAGTTGTGTCTGACTCTTTTTGACCCTATGGCTTCTAGCCTGCCAGGCTCCTCTGTCCATGGAATTCTGTAGGCAAGAATACTGAAAGAAGAAGAATACGGCAAGAAGAAGCATGGGTTGCCATGCTCTTCTCCAGGGGATCTTCCTGACCAGGGATCAAACCCACATCTCCTGATGGCAGGTGGGTTCTTTACCACTGAGCTACCTGGGAAGCCCAATTAAACTCTGCTGCTGCTGCTGCTGCTAAGTCATTTCAGTCTTGTCCAACTCTGTGCGACCCCAGAGACGGCAGCCCACCATGCTCCTCCGTCCCTGGGATTCTCCAGGCAAGAACACTAGATGTATATAAATTTTGTCCTTTAAAACTGACTTGTTCTAAATGTCTTTGGGATTTATAACCATTAGTCATTCAGTTCCAATAATTTGTTCACACACTTTCTTCTTGATTTTTTCCTAAGTCATAAGTAGTGATCTGGAGCTGGGGGGATGTGTTTTATTTAAAACTGAAACTGATTTTAACTATTTCTAAGGAAGCAAGTTGGAGAAGGCAATGGCATCCCACTCCAGTACTCTTGCCTGGAAAATTCTATGGATGGAGGAACCTTAGGTAGGCTGCAGTCCATGGGATCTCGAAGAGTCAGACACGACTGAGAGACTTCATTTTCACTTTTCACTTTCATGCATTGGAGAAGGAAATGGCAACCCACTCTGGTGTTCTTGCCTGGAGAATATCAGGGATGGCGAAGCTTGGTGGGCTGCTGTCTATGGGATCGCACAGAGTCAGACACGACTGAGGCGACTTAGCAGCAGCAGCAGCAAGGAGGCAAGTAGCCTAGTCTGTATCAGGATGATGAGACAGATGAGAAACGGATAAAGTAGGCACTCAACTGTCAAAGCCTTTGTCAGTTATTCTTGCTGATAAAAGACAGAAACCCTTTCTTTTTCTATGCACATTAATGAGGCTCTGGTTATTCAAAGGAAGACCCAGCACCACAGGGAATGGGTGCACAATTGCTCTGCATGAGAACATGAAAGAAATTTGAGTTTCCAGAGCACATCAAAGATAAGAAAATAGAGGAGGAAAGAAACGTAGGAAACCTGAGGTGTGAGCCACATGACAGAAGCTGGGAGCCTGTGGAGAACAGTATCACCTGCGGTGGGAGGGCCACAGGGCCGAGCAAGAATGAGTCCTAAGTGGTTCTGTATTCTGTAATGTAACACTTCCTCCACAGACTCAAACTATAGTCTGATATACATGTAAATGTCTCATATGAATGGTCTGAGGGAAAAACTGAAAAGAGCTGATTTCCACTGGTGACGCAGCATAAAGCAGGGGAAGACAGCAGTTGGAGGAGAAGAGACTCTCGCACGAGTGAGAAGCCAGAGCGGCAGATGCCAGGAGTAACAAGGATCCAAGAGAATAGGAGCCCTCAGGGACTCACAGGACTCTTCAGGAAGCGCTTGGACTGCTCTCAGCAGGTCTCACGGGGGCTCACGCCAAAACTATTTAAATCTCAGCAAGACAGTGATCACACCCGGCATCTGAATGAAGCACTAAATTCCAGAAAGCCACGAAGATGAATCTGCTGTTGGTCAATGAGACCTGAGTCATTCAACTTGCTAACTTGATGAAACTGAAGTAAAATCTGTATTTGTGGATTGAAAGTTTTCATACTGCCTCTATTGCTGATACTGCCTTATATAAGCATATCACTAAAATTTACATTTGCCAGAATATGTGAATCAAATAGTCATAAGTAGAAAAAGCAACTTCTTCACTTCTTACTAGGCCACAAAATTATAATAGTAGGACTAAAGCAGCTACTGTTGTGCTTTACACAATACACTGATGTTACCTTTACTCTCCTTTTCAAGCTTAGTGTGGAGAAGGCAATGGCACCCCACTCCAGTACTCTTGCCTGGAAAATCCCATGGATGGAGGAGCCTGGTAGGCTGCAGTCCATGGGGTCACTAAGAGTCGGACACACTCTTCACTTCCATGCATTGGAGAAGGAAATGGCAACCCATTCCAGTGTTCTTGCCTGGAGAATCCCAGGGACGGGGGAGCCTCATGGGCTGCCATCTATGCGGTCGCAAAGAGTCGGACACGACTGAAGCGACTTAGCAGCAGCAGCAGCAAGCTTAGTGTGTCAGATTATTGCTGAGTTTTAAAGTTTTACTAATTTACTCAAGATTGTCAAAATGCTTTAAAATAAACCCATCTAACTTCACTATCAGCCTGTTAAAAATTGTGTTATTTGTAACTACATATAAGTTCTTTTGGGGGCTTCCCAGGTGGCACTAGTGGTAAAGAATCCACCTGCCAATACAGGAGATTGAAGAGATGTCAGTTTTACCCCTGGATCTGGAAGTTCCCCTGCAGAAGGAAATGGCAACCCACTCCAGAATTCTTGCCTGGAGAATCCCATGGGCCGAGGAGCCTGACAGGCTACAGTCCACGGGGTCACAAAGAGTCAGACACAACTAAGCAACTGAGCACACACACACACACACACACACACACACACACACAAATTCATTTTAGCCCAGTGGGATGGAATAGTCCTATAAAGGAAGTCTGGAGTTCTCAGCAAGAGCCTAGTTCTGCTTTGATGAAGACCTGGATGACCATGGATGTTTCTTGCCTTTCTGACCTTCAAGTTCCCTATGAACAAATGAACAGGTTACATATTGATTATCTAAAGTTCTATGAGCAGAAGAATGCTAGTGTTCTGAAGAAGTCCATGAATTAGTCCACTTTTCTCTCTGTTTTACTCCTTCATCCAGGTACTTGCTTTGTCAGTTTACCAGCAACAATGGAAGAACCCACTAATCAGCCACATCAACCATTGTAGTAATTAACGTGAAATCACTGGCTTAACTGTTCTTCACCCATTCATCATACTTAGACTAAATATGAGCCAGGCAAATTCTAGGCTTTAGGGATTCAAAATAAGAACAAAATAAATACCTGCTCTGGAGGGCTTCCAGCCTAGAGAGAAGATGGAGCCATAAGTAATTGAAGCTATATAATCAGTTTATATATGCAGGCTCCCCAGGTCGCTCAGTGGTAAAGATGCCGCCTGCCAAGCAGGAGATGCGGGTTCAGTCCCTGAGTCAGGAAGATCCCCTGGAGAAGGACATGGCAACCCACTCCAGTATTCTTGCCTGGAGAATCCCATGGACAGAGGAGCCTGGTGGGCTGCCAGTCATGGCATCACAATAGAGTCAAACATGACTTAGTGACTAAACAACAGCGACAAAATTTTAAAGGAGGGTAAGGGCATCAGAAAAGGCTCCGTTAAGGAAGAGTTACTCAAAACAGTCCTTCCACACTGAGTAGGGGCCCAGCATGTGGGCAGAGGAGGATCACACATGCAAAAGTACTGGGATGTCCAACCAAGAGGCCTGTTGGGAGAACAGTAAGTAGAAGTAGCCCAGTGTTGATAGACGGTGATGTATGTAGAAGGGAAAGTGGTACTAAAGATAAAGATGCAATGATAGAAAGAAGAATAGTCCTTCAAGTCATTGTGGCAAAGGCTACTAACTGTTCATAAGTGTCCATTACTTTAATAAGAGAAACATGGGGATATTTTACCTGACTATGTTGCCATCCAGCTAAAGACTACACTTCAGAAAGCTGGCCTTTCTAAAGGCAAGGAGATTGTAAGAAATAGTAAGTGCCACTTCTAAAATGTTTCACTGAAAAAGCTAGGTGTGAGTTCCTATTTCCTCTTTCCACCAGCTAGAAGATGGAAACAACAGAAGCAACCCCTTAACACCTAGAGATGAGAGTTGCCTTACTGGCCCTGGACCACTCACGTCTGAATGTTGTGTGAGAGAGAAAAATCCATTCCATCTCAGCCACTGTACTTTTAGGTCTTTTTCTCACTGCAGTTTGCCCTGTACCCTAACTAATAGTGCTGCTGCTGCTAAGTCGCTTCAGCCGTGTCCGACTCTGTGTGACCCCATAGATGGCAGCCCACCAGGCTCCCCCATCCCTGGGATTCTCTAGGCAAGAATACTGGAGTGGGTTGCCATTTCCTTCTCCAATGCATGAAAGTGGAAAGTGAAAATTGAAAGTGAAGTCGCTCAGTCGTGTCCAACTCTCTGAGATCCCATGGACTGCAGCCTACCAGGCTCCTCCATCCATGGGATTTTCCAGGCAAGAGTACTGGAGTGGGGTGCCATTGCCTAATAGTGCTACATTCTGGAAATTAATATTTGCCCAACAAATGGTGGGAAAAACCACAAAAGGCAGGGAGGGGAATGACCTGATTGGGTATGTGTATGTAAAGAGAGAACTGAAGAAGAGAGAGGCCGGAAACAGAGACAAGATGGAGGAACTCATGACGTGAGAGGCTTACGCTATGCCAGATACTGTACTGGGCATTTTCCTAAACATTATTTTATTTAATCCGCACAATAACTTTCAGAGATGTTCTTATTATTTCCTTTAACCTGTAAGGAATCAAGTTTAGACATGTTAAGCATACCCAGAATCTCAGGCTGGTAAGCAGCAAAGTTGAAATTCATACCCAGGTTTGTCTCCAAATCTGGCAATCTTCCCTCTGCACCAGCCTGTCCCTAGGTAAGAGATGCCTCAGCGGTGGGATTAAGGTGGAGCTGTCCAGCCTGGGATCATGATATGTAGCAGTAAGCAGAGGGCAGCAGATGACATGGAATGCATTTCAGAGATAAAACTGATAGGCATTGATGACTGACTTGGAGCCTCAGAAAACAATTACCCATTCACTTGCTCATTAGCAAGGAATGGATCCAAGATTTTGTGGATTTTGTAAACTGTTTTGGGTTTTTTTCCCCCTAAATTGGATTCAGATTTTCTTTTCTTCAGGTCTCATTCAGTTTGTTTTTGTTTCTTTCTCTAGGAGTCTGGTTTCTTATTATTTAAAGACACTTGTGGTGATTGTCTCCAAAGGTTTATCACCTCCCGCTGTTTCCATTAGGATGTCCCTTTCTTCTGTTCCGCATCAAACACATACCACGTAGAGCTCGAAACCAAATCTATTGGCAGCCTTTTTGGAAAGCTGGAGAATGGTTTATTTTACTCCAGGCCATCAAAAGAAAGACATTTTTTCCTTCGGGGACCAGTGGTGTGGTCTGGAATGGCATTCAAAAATCTCTTGCTGTTCCTTGCTTATACTGAAGGTGGTTTCTTTGAAACTGGTATAATAAATAATGCAGTAACATTGAGACATAAATTTCTTATCATAATTCAGCAAAGAGCAGGGGTAAACACCCAGAGGAAGAGTTTAGAAGCCAGCTTAAACTTTCATGGCAGATGTATTTATGTTTAATGAACATTAATCTCCATGCATGATGTATCTAGCACATCACAGGTCTCAAAACAATTCCATATTTCTTAGTCACTTCATCGTCTTAAAAACTCTTAAGAAGTAGGCAAGGTAAGAATTATTATCTCTATTTACAGAAGTAAGCTCAGGTGGTTAGATGGCTTGCCTAAGCTCTTTTGGCCAATCTAGTCTTAGAACTCAAAGGAGGTCATTTATTTCCTTGGTCTTCCTTTCCATCACAACCTGCCATAAATATGGAACAACAGTAAGTAGTAGCAGAAAGCAAAAAGATGGAATCTTATGTATCATGATGGTCTCTGCTCTTGTGTATTTGCCCACTTTCAAACATTCCAGGTCATTTTACCAACAAAATGCCATTATTGCCAAAGATATGAAAGCACTTGTACTATTAGAAAAGCAGTCTTATAAGAATTAAAAACATTTTTCAGATAATAGCAAAGGTTGTAGAGCGTTTTCAGGGCTGGAGCTTCTCCTCCCAGAAGCTGGTTTATAGGGTAGCAACTTTAGTGACTAGCCATGGGCTGTATGGTAGAAAGCTTATATGTGTGCTCAGATGCTCCATCGTGTCTGACTCAGCAACCCCATGAACCATAGCCTGCCAGGCTCCTCGGTCCATGGAATTCCCCTGGCAAGAATACTGGAGTGGGGTTCCATTTCCACCTCCAGGGCATCTTCCACACCCAGAGGTCGTACTCGCTTCTCGTATGTCTCCTGCCTTCGCAGGTGGATTATCCACCTCTAGTGCCACCTGTTTTATTTTACATTTCTATCCTTCCTATAGAAGCTTTTTTAAATGGCAGAAGCAGCAAAAGGCCTTTCTCATTTTCATCTTTGAGTATAATACTTCATGAACTTCTAGAAAAAGATCTGGAATCCTTCATCAGAATCAAAATCTGGGAGTCAGGTTGATGGCCCCAGATCTTATTTATGTCAGAGACGGGAGTGCTGAGAATCTATACATTCAGGGCACAGTTTCACAGGTGAATTCTCTCTAGAGATGCTGCCTTTTTCATCTTAGGATTTGTAATGCCTAGGACACTGGGCTGCTGCTGCTGCTAAGTCGCTTCAGTCGTGTCTGACTCTGTGCAACCCCATGGACTTCAGCCCACCAGTCTCCTCCGCCCATGGGATTTCCCAGGCAAGAGTACTGGAGTGGGGTGCCATTGCCTTCTCCTGCCTAGGACACTAGTGCTCATTAAATGTGCAGAGGATTGTAAGTAACCCAGATGAAATATACTAGCCTCTGCCAGTATTTTGCCAAAGTAGCATTGATGATGTTGTTTAGTCCCTCAGTCATGTCCAACTCTATGTGACCCCATGAACTGCAGCACGCTACGTTTCCCTGATCTTCCCTGACCTTCCCTGGCCCTCCCAGAATTTGCTCAAGTTCATGTCCATCAAGTCAGTGATGCCATCTTACCAATTCATCCTCTGTCACCCCCTTCTCCTCTTGCCCTCAATCTTTGCCAGCATTAGAGTCTTTTCCAATGAGTCATCTCTTCGCATCAAGTGGTCAAAGTATTGGAGTTTCAGCTTCAGCAACAGTCCTTCCAATGAATATTCAGGGTTGATTTCCTTTAGGATTGACCGGTTTGATCTCCTTGCCGTCCAAGGGACTCTCAAGAGTCCTCCAGCGCCACAGTTTGAAAGCATCAATTCTTTGGCCCTCTGCCTTCTTTATTGTCCACCTCTATCTGTATATGACTACTGGAAAAACCATAGCTTTGACTACACAGACTTTAGTCAGCAAAGTGATGTCTCTGCTTTTCAATACACTGCCTAAGTTTATCATAACTTTTCTTCCAAGGAGCAAGTATCTTATAATTTCATGGCTGTAGTCACCATCTTCAGTGTGAACCCACTCTAATTTTTTACATATACTTTTTCATTTCATATTTTTATTGATGTATGGTTGATTTACAATACTATATTTGTTTCAGGTGTACAACATAGAAATATATTAATAGATTATATTCCATTTAAAGTTTTTAAAAAATAATGACTAGATTTCCATGTGCATATGAAATATTCTTGTACATACTACTTTACAACAGCATACGAAATATCCTTGTGGCTTATTTATTTTTTACATACTAATTTGTACTTCTTAATGCCCTGTTCCTGTCTGGCCTCTCCTCCCTTCCCTCTCCTCATTGATTACTACTAGTTTGTTCTCTGTACCTGTGAATCTGTTTCTGTCTTGTTATATTAATTTGTTCATTTTACTTTTTAGATTACACACATAACTGTTAATATACTGGATTCGTCTTTCTCTGTCTGACATATTCCACTGAGCATAATACTTTCCAGGTCCATCCATGTTGTCACAAATGGCAGGCTTTTATTTTTTTATAGAGTAATATTCCATTCTATATATAGCATATCTTTGCCTTTAAAAATTAACTTCTTATTTATTTTGGGCCGCTCTGTGTCTTTGTTGCTTTATCAGGGCTGTCTCTAGTTGTGGCGAGCAGGGGCTCAGTCTTCCCATTGTGGTGGCTTCTTTTGGTGCAGAGCGCAGGCTCTAGGCTCATGGGCTTCAATATTTGCAGCACAGACTCAGCAGCTGTGTCTCATGGGCTCTGGAGAGGGGCTCAGGAATTGTGGTGCACAGGCTTAGCTGCTCTGTAGCATGTGAAATCTTCCTAGACCAGGGATCATACCCATGTCTTCTGCACTGGCAGGCAGATTCTTACCCACTGCCCTACCAGGGAAGTCCCTACCACATCTTTTTTATCCATTCATCTGTTGATGGGCACTTAGATTGCCTCCATATCTTTGCTATTTTAAATAATACTGCTACGAATATTGAGGTGCATGTATTTTTCCAAACTAAAACACAAGAACTTTTTGTTTTCTTCAGATATAGACCCAGAATTGGAATTGCTGGTTCATATGGTAATTCCAGCTTTTTGAGAAACCTCTATACTGTTTTCCGTATTGGCTACATCAAGTTACAGTCCCACTAGCAGTGTACTAGAGTTCCCTTTTCTCCACGTCCTTGCCAACATTTCTTATTTCTGTTATTTTTAATGCTAACCCTTCTGACAGGTGTGAGGCGATAGCTCATTGTGGGTTTGGTTTGCATTTCCCTGCTGATGAGCCATGTTAAGCATCTTTTCATCTGCATTTCTTTTGTGGAAAATGTCTATTCAGTTCTTCTGCCCACCTTTTAATGGGTTGTTTTTTTAAGTTGAGTTACATGAGCTGTTTATATATGTTGGATATTAACCCCTTATTGGTCATATCATTTGCAAGTATTTTCTCCCATTCAGTAGATCGTCTTTTCATTTTGTCAATGGTTTCCATTGCTGTGCAAAAGCTAAGTTTAATTAGACCCCATTTGTTTATTTTTACTTTTATTTCCCATGCTTTAGGAGACAGATCCAAAGACATTGCTATGGTTTATGTCAAAGAAGGCCCTGCCTGTTTTCCTCTAGTTGTATAGTTTCCAGTCTTATAGGTAGGTCTTTAATCCATTTTGAGCTTATATTTATGTACGGTGTTAGAGAACATACTCTTCACAAGCAGAGTCTTGCGTTCCTACAGACTCTGCTAGTCCCACTGATTGTCAAATCAGCTAAGGGAACTTGTCCTCCCAATGTTGGAACCCAGGATTGGGACACCCAACATGTGACTCCACCACTATCTCCCCAGGGAAGATCTCTGCCTGGGTAATCCCCTACCTTGTCTGCACACAGGTCCCAACCTGTTCACTTCTCTTCTCCTCCTACCCAATTCTATGTGGATCTTTCTCACAGCTTTGCTTGTACAGGAGTTTCCAGGTAGTTTTCAGTGAGAATTATTCCACATGTAGATATATTCATTAGGTATTTTTAATGTGGGGGTGAGCTCCATGTGCTCTACTCTGCCATCTTGATGTCCTATTAAATATAAATATCTTGACACCAACCATACATTGAAGAAGCTGCCCATCAGTATACCAAACACTCTCTGCTTCTGCCTCTACCTGTATCACTGAGTCCCTCTGTATCATTCTATCCACTCCTCGCTGCCTTTCTCTTTAATTCCCGGTACATTTCTGAGTCATTTTTTCTCTCTCCATATAATCCCTTACAATTTTTCTAATGGATTAGCTAAGAAGCAAACACAAATTATTAAGTCATTTATAAAATGTATTATGAATTAATCTTGGTAGGAATGATTAATGTTTCTGCTAAATAAAAACTTTACAGGTACTAAAACTATATTCAGTAAAATTTATTAACTAAAAATTGGTGAAAAAATAAAACATTCCTGAAAAATTTTGTTATGAAAAACTCACTCTATGACTCACCTCCCAGAGTAATGGAAATAAAAGCAAAAATAAACAAATGGGACCTAATTAGACTTAAAAGCTTTTGCACAATGAAGGAAACTATAAGCACAGTAAAAAGACAGCCTTCAAAATGGGAGAGAATAATAGCAACTGCAGCAACTGACAAATAATTAATCTTAAAAATATAAAAGCAGCTCACGCAACTCAATACCAGAAAAATAAATGACCCAACCAAAATATGAGTCAAAGAACTAAACAGACATTTCTCCAAAGAAGACATACAGATGGCTAAAACACATGAAAAGATGCTCAACATCACTCATTATCAGAGAAATGCAAATCAAAACTACAGTGAGGTACCATCTCATGCCGGTCAGAATGTCTGCTATCAAAAAGTCAACAAACAATAAATGCTGGACAGAATATGGAGAAAAGGGAAGCCTCTTACACTGTTGGTGTAAATGCAAACTAGTACAGCCACTATGGAAAACGGTGTGGAGATTCCTTAAAAATCTGGAAATAGAACTGCCATACGACCCAGCAATCCCACTGCTGGACATATACACCAAGGAAACCGGAACTGAAAGAAACACTTGTACCCCAATGTTCATTGCAGCACTATTTACAATAGCTAGGACATGGAAGCAACCTAGATGTCCATTGGCAGATGAATGGATAAGAAAGCTGTGGTACATATACACAATGGAATATTACTCAGCTATTAAAAAGAACACATTTGAATCAGTTCTAAAGAGGTGGATGAAACTGGAGCCTATTATACAGAGTGAAGTAAGTCAGAAAGAAAAACACCAATACAGTATATTAACCCATATATATGGAATTTAGAAACATGGTAATGACAACCCTATATGCAAGACAGCAAAACAGACACAGATATAAAGAACAGACTTTTGGACTCTGTGGGAGAAGGCGAGGGTGAGATGATTTGAGAGAATAGCATTGAAACATGTATATTACCATATGTGAAACAGATCACCAGTCCAAGTTCAATGCATGAAACAGAGCACTCAAAGCCAGTGTACTGGGACAACCCAGAAGGATGGGATGGGGAGGGAGAGAGGAGGGGTTTGGGGATGGGGAGACATGTACACCTGTCTCTGATTCATGTCGATGTATGGCAAAAACCACCACAATATTGTAAAGTACTGACTCCAAGTAAAATAAATTATTTTTAAAAAAACTCACCCAAGAAAATTGAACTTTGTAGAAATAATGACCAAAAGAGAAAACTCATTATGGCCAAAGCTATAATAACTTAAGAAATAACTTATTAATGACAAAAATGAATACTTGACATAAAATTTAAATGAAAGAATTGATTCTGGTGAAAATAATTTTAGTAAAATTAAAAGGAAAGTGGAAAAATATGGAAAACCATTAAATGCACTCTATAGAAAATTAATCAGGGAATTAAATTGTCTTAATGATTTTCATTCCAGAAAGTGCTTTCTTGAACCAAATTTTTTAATGTTGGTGTAATCCTAATTGAAATGTTTATGTTAAAAATGTCCTTGGGGTCAAAATATTGAGTCAAAACAGCTGACACCAAAAACTCTCTCCCAGTGACATGGGATATCTGAAAGGCCACAATTATGTCCTTAGCCATGAAGATGTTGGAATATAAACAAATCTCTTTGTTTCTAAAGTTAATATGATTCTTTGATTAACTACTTAACTATTAAATTATTTAATTTTTTAAAAAACATAATTCTAAGTCAGTATAAATAAAGAGATCATGAAAGTAAGAAATAGACCCAAACAAAAAATTTGGGGACACAAAATATTAAGACCTAGACAATTAATCATAGAAATAACATAGTTAAAATCGTAAAAACATGTCACTTTGATAAATAACAAAATATTGATTTACTTTACAAACTGAGGGTGGGGAAACCTCATTTTTCATTCATTTCTGAATTCAGCAAGATGAAGCATAACAGACACAGATTTATACGACTAGTAGCATTTGTGGTGAAATCCTCAAAGTGTAATTTTCTTTTTTTCATATTTCATATTGCTGGCCAAAGAGAGTAAAAGTTATAATTTATATTGAACTGGATACTTTAACCAGAGCAATCATAAGAAAATAAAATATATTCAGTCAATTTACAAACAGAATTACTAATATCATCAGTGTAAAATTGGGTTAATTAAATAACCAATAGGTTTTTTAAGTTAATTTTGTATAAAGTGTTTTTTCTCTAGTTTTGGCATGTATGTTCAATTTCAGTTAAAACATTAAACATCTTTAAAGATATCCCTATTTGCAAGTCTTCACATTAATTTCCATTTTCTGACATGACCTACAGGTTGAACTTAGGGTGCTTCTTGACACCCCTTAGCAGAGTAAGAAGGACACATTTAAAAGTTGCTGCCATAGAACAAACTGGTTAGAACAATCCAAAAGACCCATGACTGAAGGATCAACATCCTGGTTTAGAGCTACTAGCAGTCCTCTCTCCCAGGCTGGATGGAGTTCTAAATCATCAAAAAGAAGTTAAAAAGCAAACGTGGCTACTTTTACTCACTATTTGTGTATATAATATATTTGATTATATAAAACTAAACATGCAAATTAAAAGTTGGATTTCCTGAAGAAGCACTTATAAAAGAAAAAAAGGCTCAGAAAATAGACCATTGGAGCTGCATTGCTTTGCAAATTTTGATTATTTTGGCCCTCAAATAATAATAAAATAGTATCATATAATATCATTAGTGAGACACTCACTATTCCAAGCATATATGTATTTAATCATTACTAAAACACCACAGGATTCCATCATTACACCCATTTTATGGATAAGGAAACTGGGATTCATGTAAGTTACCATATAGCTAAGGAATGTCAGGCCCAGCGTTTGAATTCAAGGAGCGTGGCTCCAAAGCAGTGCAGCCTCCCCAGCACAGCATGGGTTTTGGGAGAAGGGTTACATAGAGAAATCTAGATTCCTTTTCTGCAGCACCTGAATGAGAACTTTAGGCATGAATTTTTCTATTTAATTTTTCTATTTAATTTTTCTATTTAAGGTGTCAAGATGCACCCTGCAACTATAAATTTTAAGATCCTGATTTCTCAGATTACATTGTAATATGTCCTTTCTTTCATGAGGTTTTATTTTCTCATCTTAAAGTTTTCTGTTCCTGTTTGACTACAATTTAATTGCTCTTTAGAGTCAGTGTCCCTTAAAAATTCTAGATGAATGTTCTTATCTTGTTGTCTTCACTTCATGTGTGGGTCACAACTGCCTTATTTCTTTAAACTTAATACAGTATTGCTCTTTGCACTTTCATTTGGGGAGGATCAGGTAAGAAGGAAGATGGAAAAATACCAGTATACTCAGTTATGCTTCCTTCATCCCAGTTCCTTCCAGTTCAGCCCTTTGCCACTCTAACACGTCTTTGAAAGTAACCAACTTCATAAAGGCAATTTTGTATTTTAAACCACTGTGTTTAAATGAAAAGATGTGTCAGAAGCTTAAAATTTTAAAAATAAGTTCAATTATGTGAAGTTTCACTGAAAAATTACGCATTCAGCCCCTAATAATGAAATGGGCATTCATTCATTCATTTAACAGAGATTTGTGGAGTGCCCATTCCCTGCCTGGTTGTGCTCAGGGCAGGGGACACGAAGTGAAAGAAGGCATGACAGAGTCTGCCCCCAAGGAGTTCAGACAAACTGGAGAATTTAAAATGCACAAGTTCCAGTAAGTTCAGTGATGGTGTGAAAGAGGAGAGGACAGTTCTTCCTGTGGATGTTCAGAAAAAGCTTCATCAAAAACATGATGCTCTGGTGGAGTCTCAAAAGAAGAGAGTTCCCAAAGCAATCCAGGAATTGGGGAGATGGGGATTCTAGCAGAAGGCACAGAGGGACAGAGATGCCAGGGCCTGGTCAGGTTCTACGAGGAGTTCAGATCGTGTTTGATGGAGTGGAGAAGAGTGTGCAGGAAGACAGGGAGGGAAAGGCTGGAGGGTAACCAAGGCCACGTCACCACAGGTCTCTCTCCAGGCCACCTTAATAAGTGTGTGCTTTCTGAGGGCAGTAAAGTCATTTCGGTTTTCAGGCAAGAGAGTGCCAGTATCAAAGCTGTGTTTGTGAGTCATCACTCTGGCTACAGCGTGGACTGTAGGAGCAGACCAAAAGTTGGGAGGTAGATTAGGAAGTGATTTCATTGGTCAGAGTGAAAGACATTGAGGGCAAACTAAGGCCAAAGAGAGAGCTGCAGTTGGCCTACTTGGCTCATTTCTGGGATTTAGCAAAAGCCGCTCCCTCTGGACATCACAAGAAAAGGCATCCCCTTGGGCTGTGGAGCCTCACTGGCTGCATGCAGGTGAGCCTCGTCCCCCTCAGCCAAACCTTGGGGCAGTGCTCAGGAGCACGTGCGAGGGCTGTGACAATGATGTCAGAATGAAGAAGGAGGTGAACAGGGTAGAACTGACGGCGTGTGAGATGTGAGGAGTTGATGAGTCGAGGCTGGCCCCCAGATTTCTAATGTGTGTGAATGTGAGTGATGATAGCATCCACTAAGAAAAAAATTTAATCATAAAAATAGATTTGAAAGAACAGAAAACCATGTCAAAATAAATGTTTTTAATGTATACATGCTGGAGTGTAAAAATATAATTGTCTATTGAGAAAAGTTTCTTGAAGACTCTTTTGTGACTCTATGGACTATAGTCTACCAGGCTCCTCTGTCCATGAAACTTTCCAGGCAAGAATACTGGAGTCAGTAGCCATTTCCTCCTCCGGGGGATCTTTCTGACCCAGGGATCAAACTCTCGCCTCTTGCATTTTCTGCATTGGCAGGCAGATTCTTTACCACTAAGCCACCAGGGAAGCCCTTCTTATTGATGAGCAGTGCTTACCTGCAGATGCCCCACAGCTCCAGTCTTTAACTGCAATCCGTATCCATTCCATCAAATCTAGAGTTATTTCTCTTTTTCCTGTCAAGTAGTGAGAATGTGGAAACACAGAGAATAAGTTCTCTCATAAAGACATCCCCCTTACTTGAAAGTTGACCTAAAATATTATGAGGAGAGTCTGGGGTTCCCAAGCCTTGGGATAAGGTAACATTTCTGATAGTTTCTCTCATATCCAACTGGGAAAAAGGAGGCCTATTCATCTTCTGACGAAGAAGGCAATGGAACCCCACTCCAGTACTCTTGCCTAGAAAATCCCATGGACGGAGGAGCCTGGTAGGCTGCAGTCCATGGGGTCGCTAAGAGTCAGACACGACTGAGCAGCTTCACTTTCACTTTTCAGTTTCATGCATTGGAGAAGGAAATGGCAACCGACTCCAGTGTTCTTGCCTGGAGAATCCCAGGGATGAGGGAGCCTGGTGGGCTGCCGTCTATAGGGTCGCACAGAGTTGGACACGACTGATGCGACGCAGCAGCAGCAGCAGCAGCAGCAGCAGCATCATCCATCTTCTGATGGAGCTTAATAACCACACCAGAAATTATCAAGGAGTTCATCAGCCACGTGAGGACCAAGGTCATGGATGATTCCTCTCAGCATCTCTATGATTAGGCATAATGCCTTACAAAGGGACTAGTGGCTGAGGAGTCACTCATTATTTGTCAATATTGGACTCTAATAAAAGTAACAATACCTTCCTTTGGCTGGTTACATCAGTCAGGATAGGCTAGGCCATGCTGTTGTAACAAATAACCCCCCAGCCTCAATGGTTGACAACAACAGAGGCTTGTTTTTCCCTCATACTGTGTGTCCCAGGTTGACTGGGGCTTGGCCCTATATCATCATGTCCTCACTCCTGGACTTAGGCTGATGGAATAGCCACAGCCTAGAGTTGTGTTGTCCAATATCATGGTGCCCAGCCACATGTGGCTGCATAATTTAAAGTAGTTAATAAAAGTTAGTTTCTCAGTTGCACTAGCCATAGTGTCAGTACTCATTGTCATAAAAGGCCAGTGGCTACTCTGTGGGACAGTGTAGATAGAAAACATTTCTGTCATTACAGTACATGCCCATTGTACTGGGCAGCTGAGTTAGAGCACTGGAGCTTTGGAAGTCTTATACCAACAAGTAAATGTCATGTGGTCCCATCCAATAAATAAAATCAAAAAGTACCTTCATCCATGTGCCCAGAAAACACAGAGCTGGAAATATTTGGTGAGCGGCATTAACAATCACCCACTCATGGCTTCGGAAGAGCTCACCATTTCCCCCTGATTTTTGTTATCATCCGGTGTATGAACAGGGAGAGGAACAGTCACAATTTGGAAATGTGAAAAGCGGAAGTAGAGATCCCTAGTAAATTGTAAGCTCATAATTGTGTTAGAGGAATAACGATCACCAATCATAATTATAGCAATGACATTTCACTGAGCTTTTCCTCTGGGTTTTGCACCTTATTTTATCTTCACAATGGCTCCATGTAGGTATGTTAAAATCCCCACTTTAAAAATGTGGAAACTGAGGCTCAGAGATATTAAATAACATGACCTCAAAGCACCAGGGAATCTTTATATGGAGATGTAATATAGTATCAATATTGCCCACGTCTTTTAATTTTTACCCTTCAATTTCATGATATCACTCAAACATTAACTTCTAATTCTATATAAATGCGCTGGGTAGATGTATTTGGCTTAGTGACAAACCTATTCAATTAAAAGCATCTGAAGATATAAACTGCATGAACACACAGAATGAAATGAGACTCTATTTCATACTTTCAACTATTTGGAAAAAGTATATATGTAAACCTATGTATGGGCTTCCCTGGTGACTCAGATGGTAAACAATTAGCTTGGCCCAAAACGCAGAAGACCCAGGTTCGATCCCTGGGTTGGGAAGATTCCTTGAAAAAGGGAATGGCTACTCACTCCAGTATTCTTGCCTGGAGAATCCCACGGACAAAGGAGCCTCGTGGGCTAGAGTCCAGGGGGTCACAAAGAGTTCAACACAACTGAGGAACTGAACATACACATATGTTTATGAAACTGATCTGTGTGTAATTAAGCTCCTTGGAAACTCCAAAAACCTAAATGGCAAATTTGTACAAGATGTTCAACTATGATGGACAAACTATTAAGTATGCTATATTCTTCTTGATTTACTTCTATTTTCTTAAGGTCGCCCTGGCACCAATGTTCCGTCTTTTTAGAGACCAAAATGGCAAATTTAGCACTGGAGCAAAACTTTATCTGTTGAGTTAGGGAAGTGCGACCCAAACAAGAAGTCTTCCAGACCTCTGAATGCTGGCCAGGAGCCCCTTGACCTTTGACCCTGGTTTAAAAAGGTCTCTTTGGATTGGCAGCACAGGGGGCAACTGCTCATGGCCTATTTATTGATGGTATCCCAGAAGCTGCACCACCAAGGCTGCCCATCCTTCAGTTCAGTCACTCAGTTGTGTCTGATTCTTTGCAACCCCATGAATTGCTGCACGCCAGGCCTCCCTGTCCAACACCAACTCCCAGAGTTCACTCAGATTCACGTCCGTTGAGTCCATGATGCCATCCAGCCATCTCATCCTCTGTCATCCCCTTCTCCTCCTGCCCCCAATTCCTCCCAGCATCAGAGTCTTTTCCAATGAGTCAACTCTTCGCATGAGGTGGCCACAGTACTGGAGTTTCAGCTTCAGCATCATTCCTTCCAAAGAAATCCCAGGGCTGATCTCCTTTAGAATGGACTGGTTGGGTCTCCTTGCAGTCCAAGGGACTCTCAAGAGTCTTCTCCAACACCACAGTTCAAAAGCATCAACTCTTCAGCGCTCGGCTTTCTTGACAGTCCAACTCTCACATTCATACATGACCACAGGAAAAACCACAGCCTTAAGTAGATGGACCTTTGTTGGTAAAATAATGTCTCTGCTTTTTAATATGCCATCCAGGTTGCTCATAACTTTTCTTCCAAGGAGTAAGCATCTTTTAATTTCATGGCTGCAATCACCATCTGCAGTGATTTTGGAGCCCCCCCCAAATAAAGTCTGACCCTGTTTCCACTGTTTCCCCATCTATTTCCCATGAAGTGATGGCATCAGATGCCATGATCTTCGTTTTCTGAATATTGAGCTTTAAGTCAACTTTTTCATTCTCCTCTTTCACTTTCATCAAGAGGCTTTTTAGTCCCTTTTCACTTTCTGCCATAAAGGTGGTGTCATCTTTATTGATTTTTTTTATTGATATCAATAAAAATATTGATATTTTTGATCTTTCATTATTGATATTTCTCCCAGCAATCTTGCTGCCCATCCCTAGGACTGGCCAAATGAATCACATCCTCTCTTTCTGGTACTCTTCCTTTCTCTCTCTTTGCAGCATTCCTTAGCACTATAAACAGTGCCATTTCAGCAATTTTAAAGGTGACTTTCAATAAAATATGTATGCAGATTTACTTCAGGGCTGGTAGGCTAAGCTCTAAATTGATACCAGGTCAACCATGGAAAGCTCTTCAATTAACAAAGAAAATACAGAAAGTAAAGTTTCCATCAACATTTATCTTTGGATTAAAAAAAATGCATTTGGACTTTTTCCTTTTTTTCTGTTCTTTTTTCCTTGTTTAAAAAAAATGTGAATCTATTTCTTCTCTCCTGTTTTCTAATAGAAAAGAAAAAAATGCCCATGAAGAGCAATAGACTGGAGCTTTTCAATAGACTGGTTTATAAACTTCCCTTGTAATGCCTGGAAATAAAGAGAAATCTTCTGACCATCAGTTCACAGGGACCCTTGTGCTTTGGGATGCAGCCATGCGTGCCTGGCAGCCTTCACCACCGGGGTGCAGCCTGAAGCACTGCCTTTGGTCCCGCCACGCCTGCCCCTGCCCAAGCTTATGAAAACTGAGGGATTAGCAGAGCCTGAGAGAGACACCCTGTTAAGCCGCCAGCGTCAGTGGGCTATGCACGCTTTTTCCTCTTTCTTCCCTACCTCAGTACCCATCTCTTTCGAGGAAAAACATCTTCCATCCCTGTAAATGGATAACCTTTGGCCTCTGCCAAACAAAGACTGCAGATTGCTTCATGCTTTTCATTTGCCAAGAATTTATTGGAACCCATAAAACAGATTTCTGTGGCTGGGGAAACCATACCCTTTGTGTTTGTTGGTATTGTTGTTGTTTTTTTAATCTAGGCTGCAGTCCAAAAGTTTGCAGCATGAGTGAACTGTTATGCTCTGCTTTCTAGTTCTGTTCAGCCTGGAAAAAGCAAACAAATGGCAGTGCTTTGTGTAACATTATATATTTGAGGTCTCTAATGTTTGGTATTTGCTTTATTATCTTCAAAATAAAACTTGAAAGTGGGGGAATACTAAAACATTAAATCCATAGGATATAAAGCAGTTCTTTGCCAAGTAGCAAAAGCATAAGTAAAAGCACGTTTATCCTCATAGCACTCTGTATCTCGGGAAACATGAGATACGGTTTTCCCACTTTATGGATGGGTGCATGGACGGCATCTAGGCCATGTACTGTAAGATCAAAGATCACAAAATCAGCTGGAGGTGGATCCATATCTGTCACGAGAGTTCTCGTCCTTTGTGCTCACTCCCTGCCTTATAGAACATTGGAGATTAATTTAGTTTTGAAGCATCCACACTGTACGTGAAAGCCACTCTAGACAAAATGTGTAAGCATGCCCTGTCAACTTTGCAACTATTAAAATGTATCCCCAGTGCCACTGCATGTTCCCTATTTATCAGAGCTTTTGTTTCAGTCCAAAATAAGAACTGAGGAACAGAGAGGAAGAGAAACATGATACTCAGAACTACAAAGATAGGTCATGCTTGCTTCTGTGACAAAGCATGTTTCTTTGAAGATTTAATTCATCTGGAAACGATGGCAGGCATAAAGCCCAGTTTCAGCTGGGGAGGGAAACAGACAATTGCATTTGTCGGAGTTTTGTGGGGACTAGAAAGATGTACAGTAAAAGTGCCATAGCAACCATGCCTCTTCTCTGCTTTCATGCCTGAGCTACTGTGAAAGAACTGACCCTGTAATTCTTGGAAAATAATACACTTTGTGGGATGTCGCGAGGAGGGGCCACCGGAGGCAGAGCAAGCTCTGTGAGACGTTTATGCAGTCTTTTTTAAAAATTAATTAGTTGATTTTATTTTAAATTTTATTTTTTCATTCATGCCATGTCACTTCAGTTGTGTCTAACTCTTTGTGATCCTGTGGACTGTAGCCCACCAGACTCTTTGTCCAAGGGATTCTCCAGATAAGGATACCAGAGTGGGTTCCCTCCTCCAGGGAAGCTTCGCGACCCAGGGATCGAGCCGCATCTCCTGCATTAGCAGGAGGAGGGTTCTTCAGCACCAGCGCCACCTGGAAAGCCCATTTTTACTTATTTAACACCAAAAACATTTTGTACTGGAGTATAGTCAATTAACAACATGCTTTCAGGTGAACAGTGAAAGGAGTCAGCCACCATACACCCATATGGAACGTGCTTTGCTCCACTCTGTCCTCCTGCCTGGCACATTCTCTGTGATCATGGCAGCAGTGCCTATGGGTGTCTTGCCGAGTGGAGAGAGCAGCTGGTCGTGTCAGGAAACTAGAAGAATCAAGGAGGAACATGAGCCAAACCTTTTTCTTTCTTTGGTTGTACCTTCAAACTTTTCCTGTTTTAAACCTTCGTATCATGGCATCACTTACACTAAGTATGGAGTTAACCTGGCAATCTGATTGTATCTGTAAGCTTGTGTTTTCTGCTATTTGCACAAACATGCTAGACTTGTGACATATATCACATTTTAATATTCTCATTTAAGTAAGCAAATACTCAACATCTCGGCTGAGTCACCTGTTACTCACCATTTGGAGGGCCAGCACAGTTCTTTAAAGTGATAAGGAATGCTGGTGGACATGGGGTCATTTTGGCAGGTATGTCCCATGTTGCCACCATAAAACCTGCAGGTTCACGGGAGGAAGTTTCCACGACAAGTAGGAAGGTGGCAAGAGTACAGAAATCAGCGAGAGCTACACAGGCTCCGGAGAAGCAACAACTGTGTCAATCCCAATTATAGTAGATGCTATAATGGGAGATGATTCGAGAACTTCAAACAAAGATGCAGGACTACCTTTCCCGAGTACTTGGCTGAAAGGGCTCAGGGTTTCTGAGGAGCAGAAAACTTATTCACAGCCATCTAGGGTTCTTACTCTTTCCACACTGCAGTGAATGTAAATAGTCTCCAACTCTCTCTCACCCACTATTCATTGGTACCTCTGGAACCTGGGATAAAGCCAGCTTGGAGTGAAACCATTGTGTTCCCCCAGTGAGGCTGCTAATCCTTTCATTTTCTAATAAGGTAACAGCTATATTTGCTTCTTTTGAAAAAGGCAGCTGAAACAGAAGGGGTGTGCAGGCATGTATTTTAATAAGGACATCTGTCTCCCAGCGGCAAGGCCGCCAGCACAGCCTCTGACCCTTCCCCCCATCTCAGCAGCGTCCCATTTTATCACAGAAGTGAGAAGTGAACTGTTCCAGAGGTTTTTGGGATATGACCCCAAAGCAGCCCTGGTTTCTGTCAGCCTTCCCAGACTCCCACTTTGCTTCAGGCCTGGGCCCAGCGAGCTAACGGGCTTGCTTGCTTAGCAGGCAGTGTGCCACCCAAGCGCCAGCGAGGAACCCGCTGACCAGACACGAATGGGGCCCTCGGGCATGAGTCCAAACCCACAGCAGCAACACATCTGTCAGCCTGGAAAAGCCCCACTGCAGGTTAAAGGGCTCAGCCAATTTCAAACTAATGTAATTATACAAACAATAGCTTCTGTAGGCAAAGGAAAACTGCTTCAGCAGAAAGGAAATGCTATTTGTTTCTGGTGATTTTCCTGGAAGCTGGACACGGCTTTGTTTCACAGAGTAATGGATTAGTTTTATAGCACGGTGAGAATTCTCTTTACCCCAGGATCTTAAAGATCTTTGTAATTTCATTAATCCTCACAAGTTGAATGCTCTAAAATATTGATTTCTATGTAAATGTTCCTGTCCTTTGGGTCGATAATCAGAAATATAAGAATTGTTTGCAAGGGAATAAAGCAAATAAAGGAAACATATGGGTGAGTGTGTGGGTGTGTCTACGTGCATCTGCACGCTCAGTGGTGTCTAGCCATTTGTGACCCCATGGACTCTAGCCCACCAGACACCTCTGTCAATGGGATTTTGCAGGCAAGTATGCTGGAGTGGATTGCCATTTTCTACTCCAAGAAATCAAACCTGAGTCTCTTGTGTCTCCTGCGTTGGGAAGCAGATTCTTTACCACTGCACCACCTGGGAAGCCATATATACATATGCACAAAGATATCACGTATATAGAAATACATATATAGTCAAAGATCTTCCTTAGAGCATCATTTTAAGATTAGAAACAGCTGTATGCATGAATGCTAAGTCCCTTTAGTCCTGTCTGACTCTTTGTGACCCCATGGACTGTAGCCTGCCAGGCTCTTCTGTCCATGAGATTCTCCAGGCAAGAATACTGGACTGGGTTGCCATGCCCTCCTCCAAGGGATCTTCCTCGCCCAGGGATCAAACCTGCATCTCCTGAAACTCCTGCATCACAGGCAGATTCTTTACAGCTGAGCCACTGGGAAGCCCTAGAAACAGCACGTTGCTAAGTCATGTCAATTATGTCCGACTCTGTGCAACCCCATAGACAGCAGCCCAACAGGATCCTCTGTCCCTGGGATTCTCCAGGCAAGAACACTGGAGTGGCTTGCCATTTCCTTCTCCAATGCAGGAAAGTGAAAAGTCAAAGTGAAGTCGCTCAGTCATGTCCAACTCTGCGCAACCCCATGGACTGTAGCCCATCAGGTGCCTCTATCCACGGATTCTCTAGGCAAGAATACTGGAATGGGTTGCCATTTCCTTCTACAACATTGATTGAACCATTGTCAGTTATCTCAACTGAATAATATTCAGGTATTATAAATAATACATATTAAGTTATAGTTGATTTGAAAATTCTCATCATGGAATAGATTTTTAAAAAGCAAAATGCAAAAGTTTTTTATGCCATAGATACAATTATGTAAAAATAATAAATACATGTGAACAAAACCTCAAACGGAGTGTGAAAAGTTGTAGGGGAATGGAATCTTCAGTTTTTGAAGTGAGAAACTTGAGATGTATATATGTACTTCTTTTGTTTAAGTATTTATTTATTGCCATAGTGTTTGAGTGATAAAAGAGAAACACTAAAACAACAGCTTTCCACTTTACATGGCAACTACTTACTACGTTGTCTTCATTGGGAAATGTAAATTTTAGGTCCACGCTAAAGGGTGCTGTTAGCTTGTGGCTTTTTCAAGGTTTGGAATTTGGAAGGTTTTCCATTAGAGGATGCTGACGCTGCTGCTTCTGCTAAGTCACTTCAGTCGTGTCTGACTCTGTGCTACCCCATAGACGGCAGCCCACCAGGCTCCTCCATCCATGGGATTCTCCAGGCAAGAATACTGAAGTGGGTCGCCATTTCCTTCTCCAAAAGAATGCTACAGGGAGAATATAATTTGCTATCCCAGAAAATCCTACTAGGGATACATCTAAGCTCTGCTTTGATTCAAAAGGAATATCTTCTACCCACACCCCACACTCACTCCCTACTTTAGACAGACAACTTTGCAACCCTAGGCTAGTAAGAAAAGTCCTTCCCCACTGCCTTCCCCCACCTGAGTCTAAACCTCCTGGCTGAGGGAGGGTTGGGTTGCTCCCCTGAGGCAGAAACTTGATGTTTCAAGGCAATATAAGCATAAATGATTATTGATCATCTCATATGTCAAAGACACCCTGTGAAATACCATCTATGGGCTACATCCTGAGAAACAATTATAATCATGGTTGGTATTAACTTAACCAGGCATTGCGCTAAGCATTAGGCGTGTGTAATTGCATTTGATCTTCCCAGCAAGCCTCTAAGCTACATTCTATTAATAGTCTCATGTTACAGATTAAGAACATGAGATCTGAAGATTCATCAGCTGTTAAATGATATGAAAATTAAGTAGCCTGTGACTTCAGAGCCGTACTCTAACAGATCTAAACTCTCTGACTTTCGGAATACTTATTTGGGTACTTTTTTAACTTTTCACAAGATGAAAGTTCATGAGGTTTTCCCTAGACAAGCCAATGATTTCTTCTAACTTGCAGATATATAATAAGAACCACAAACTGGGGATACCATAGTACAGAATCCAGATCCTCCCAACACAGCAGTGATCCAATACAGCGATGATCTGTATCTGGGATGGAAAACTCCTGCAAGGTAATTAGAGAGGAACCACACAGAGAACAAAAAGCTGGCAGCAAACAGAATAATAGCCAGATCCAGGGATGTGTGTTTCATCCAAAATCAATGGGCCACAGACTTACCCACTGAAAAAGTGATGCCTAAGGCCATGGAGATTGGGAGTAGAAGAAAAATAGGTGTCTACTTACCCAGAGATTGAAAAAACTACCACAAATGAGAGCTCATGTTGGACTCAAGAAGCAAGCTTGATCTTAACAAATAAGAAGAACCACTATCTAGAGGTTTAGAGTCTCAAGAAACAGCTAGAAGAGTTTTCAGACCAAAAGCTTATGGGCCACAGCAGTTGAGGGGTATGTTCAGGACTGGGGGCTTTGGGAAAGCTCCCTGAGTAGCCTGAGTGGAAATTCACAGGTTCTGTCTGATGCAAGGTTTGTATTTCTAAAACTCTCACATCAAGATGAAAGTTAGTTGTGCTCTTGAAACAACAGTGTATTTTAGACTTTGGAATAAAACAAGAGCTGGAGGAGAAGAAGAGGAGAGAGGCAAATACATGGGAACAGAGGTTTTGAGTATAAGTATCCTCTTAGTGGAAATAATGAATGGGAACCTGAAGATGATGCAATGACCCCTCCGGATGCTACATGCTGGACTTCTGCTGTGGGTCACAGTGGAATAGACTGTGCAGTGTTAGTTGCTCAGTCGTGTTTGACTCTTTGAGCCCACCAGGCTCCTCCATCCATGGATTCTCCAGGCAAGAATACTGGAGTGAGTAGCCGTTCCCTTCTCCAGGGGATCTTCCTCATGCAGGGACTGAACCCTTGTCTTCTGCATGGCAGGCGGATTCTGTACCATCTGAGCCACCAGGGAAGCCTGAGGTTATACAGGATGGTGAACAAACCCTGAGTTTGGAATCAAGAGGAAACAGATTCAGGTCCTACAAGGCATACTTCCTAGAGGTATGACTTTAGGAAACTTACTTCAAATCTCTGAACCTGCATTTTCTTACCTGTAACATGAAACCAATCATACTTGGTCTAGTGTTTTTGTGAGATGTAAATGCCATAAAGTACATGAAATACTAGACACATAATAAGTACTCAACAAGCTTAGGTCTCTCTCCCCCTTTCTTTCTGAGAGTTGCCCTTATTAACCAGGAAATTTATTTGAACCTGTCAGGATAGCCTTATAACTCAAACACATAGTTCAGGAGCTCAAGGTAACAGGATTCTTCAGCCTTGTTTCTCAAAGAACCGTAAAGGTGATTAAAATTCTAAAGCTTTTCTTTTCTCTTTACTTCCTTCCCACTGGGTGGTATGCTGAATTTTTCTAGCCAGTTGACTTCATGTTGGCAGCTTGTGATCAGCCATAGTGAAAGTATTTACACCGTGGGACTGGGAAAGTCTCTTTTTATGTTATCAGAGAGCTGGTTTATGAGCTCACCAGGCTGCAACCCCACAGCTGCTCCAAAGCCTTTCTCTTCAACTCTCACCTCCTCCCCATCCCCACCCTTCAGAAAAAAACTCATTCTCTTTCATAAGCTTCATATCTTTCTTCCTATGACACACCTCTCCGTTACTCAGCACCTTAATACGTGGACCCACCATGCTTCACTCCCGACACAAGAGGATGGAGGACAGAAAGGCTGGAAAAGGCAAGGTTGTCTTTGGTGGAACAGGAGAGAGATGCTATCAGAATCACTCCTGGGTTAACAGTATCTACCTAACCTGTCTATCTACCTACCTACCTGTCTAACCCTCCATGAGGGTTGGCTGTGAACACTGATCATGTTTCTCTACACGAAACTTGTTAAGTCACTAAGTCATGTCTGATTCTTTGTGACTCCATGGACTGTAGCCCACCAGGCTCCTCTGTCCATGGGATTTCCCAGGCAAGAATACCGGAGTGAGTTGCCATTTCCTACTCCATGGGATCTTCCCCACACAGAGATCAAACAAGCATCTCTTCTGTCTCCTGCAAAGCAGGCCAATTCTTTCCCACTGAGCCACAAGGAAAGCCCCACACCACACGAATAGCACCTTCTACAACTCAGGACTGAAGGATTCCCAACTTTGGAATTTTTAACCTTGAAAAAAAAAAAATCAAAGAATGAGACCTTGCTGAGTCTACCTTTATGTCACCTCAGGGACTACATGCTCTTTAGTCCACTGCCTCAGATAGTACCTGGAATCTGGTATTCATTCCTACCTGTGTTTCTTGGAAGGTGCACCAGACAGGATTTCTCTAACTATCTGTGGTCCACCAGGGCTCATCTGGAATGTGAATGACCCAGTGTACAATATAGGAATAAACCCAAAATGTTAAAGTTCCTCTATTGAACAAAACTTAGCAGGCAATACAGTCTGCCCGGGAATGTAGACAGTAGTTTGCTTTTTTGCATGCAGACCAAACCAGTGAGACTTCTCAGCTTCAAGGATGTCTTCCTGTGCTGGTATTCTACAGGCTGCCATGCAGCTCTCTCCTGAGGGAGTATCTGAGAAGGCTAGTCTCCTAGATTGCATTCCTGCTCTCCCTTTTGTCCATGCCTTAAGATTGGCAAATGTCCCAGGCAAGGCAGTCCTGGCAATCAGCTGTCATTTGGCAGTAGATTCTTGTAATTATCAGTGAAATTACAGACTATAGTCTTCTTAGAGTCATTGTTGGAAAAAAGAATCTTCTAAGTTCTTCTAAAAATCTGTTTAAGTCCTTGAAAAAAAAAAAAAAACTCAAGCTGCATGATGAGGCAAATAGATTTAATACACAGGGATGGCCTTAGGCAGAGGAATGGCAGGAAAGCGACATTTACTTGGAACTCAGTGTGTGCTAGTAGGCACACCATGCCTCATCTAATCCCCCAGCAAGCTTATGAGAAAAATACAATTCTAAAGGGAAAAAACACACTCCTTTGTGTCTCTCCTTTACTCTCACCTACTATACTACTATATTTGTGACATCAGACGTATGAGTTTTCCATACATCAAGCAATTCTGTGACATGAACTGGTATCCCACGATCTAACTCAATTCTGGCCTGGAGAATCCCAGGGACAGGGGAGCCGGGTGGGCTGCCGTCTATGGGGTCACACAGAGTCGGACACGACTGAAGTGACTTAGCAGCAGCAGCAACTCAATTCTGACACCATCTACCTGGGGATAGGATCAGATCCCTCAGGTTAAGGGCTCAGTTCTGCAAGAGTGTCCCCACTTCAGATGCCAATTACAAGTCCTGTTGTCATCTGTCCTTCTGACCAACTGGCTATAAATCATAAGTTCCCAGTATCCACTCCTTGGGTTTAACTTGCTAGTGTTTCTTACAGAACTCAGAACAGTTTAATTACTAGGTTAATAGGAATAAGCATGCCTGCATGCTCAGTAGCATCCTACTCTTTGCAGCCCCATAGACTGTCGTCCACCAGATTCCTCTGTCCGTGGGATTTCCCAGGCTAGAACACTGGCATGGGTTGCCATTTCCTACTTCAGGGATCTCCCCAACCCAGGGATCGAACCTGTGTCTCTTACATCTTCTGCATTGGCAGGAGAATTCTTTACCATGGTGCCACCAAGGAAGCACTCTAGGAAGAGAAATTACTAGATTATCAGCTTATTATAAAGAGATATAACTCAGTGAAAGCCAGATGGGAGAGAGGCATAGAATGAGGTGTGAGGAAAGGGTGAGGGACCACCACACTTTCTCCGAGCACACTGTCTCAGAACATTTCCATGTTCCACCAACCTGGAAGTTCTCCGAAACCCATCCTTTTAGATTTTTATGAAAGTGTCATTACATAAGCATGATTGATTAGATCACTGGCCATTGGTGACTGATTTAAAATCCGGCTGTGCCCTCCTCCCCAGAGGTTAGGGAGTGGGATTGAAAGTTCCAACCCTGGAATAACATGGTAGATTCTCCGGGCAACTAGCTCCTGTCCTTCGGGTATTTTCAAAAGTCACCTCGTTAACATAAACTTTGGGGTGGCAGAAAGGGGCTTATTATGAATAACAAGAGACTGCCATTCCTTTCAATTTCAGTGTTCTTACTGTTTGAAGTGAAGTGAAGTCGCTCAGTCCTGTCCGACTCTTTGTGACCCCGCGGACTGAAGCCCACCAGGCTCCTCCGTCCGTGGGATTCTCCAGGCAAGAATACTGGAGTGGGTTGCCATTTCCTTACTGTTTAGGAAATGTCAAATGTTTTAGGAGCTCTGTGCCAGAACTGAGATGAAGACTAAATATACATTTCTCATTATAAATCATAATATTACATAATACATGATACATTATTATTATTATTAATACATAATAATACTATTATAATCCCTGTTTTACAGATAAACAAATCAAGGCTCAAAGACATGAAATAAGTGCCCATGAGATAACAACTGGTTAGTGGTTAAGCCATGATTTTCACTTTGTTCCACCTGGCACAGAAACCCACATTCTTCCCACTAAGATACGTTTGCTATGCTGCCTGTCTGATAACTCATCAGATAAAGTTCATAGTGAGATGGCTTGGTCAAGCAGAGTCTACGCTGAAGAAGAAGCTGGCCTTAGCCAGTGGTCAAAATCTATGTGAATCAGGACTTAAGAGTATTATCTATCTGGGGACTGGGCAGTTAGCACAAAGGTTATAAGATGCCTGTTTGTACCTCCAATCAACAGCAGAGTAAAATTTCCAGAATGGAAGTGGTTTGCTACAGAACAGTACTTACCAGATGTCTGACTTTGGCCAAATCACAACCTCCCTAAGACTCTGTATCTGTTACCAAGTGCTGGCCACACAATAGGCCAATGAATCTGAGAGACGAGGTGTTGAGGTAAGGAATAAGACATTATTTGGAGAGCCTGCTGTCTGAGAAGATGGCAGCCTAATGTCTCAAAATAACCATCTTGTCAGAGTCTAGACGCCAGTTTCTTTTCTGGGACAAAGATGGGAATTGTGACGAAACAAAGAAAAAAGGCCAATGATCTTGCAAATATCTCCTAGAATGACAAGCCTCAGGCAGGGGGATGTGTTAATTTCTTTCTTCCTGCAATCTACAGGCGAACCAGGTTGTGAGCAAAGGCATTTAGCTTAACAGTCAGGCAACAAAAGTTGCTTAGCTGTGTCTGATTCTTTTCAACCCCATGGACTGTAGCCCACCAGGCTCCTCTGCCCACAGGATTTTCCAAGCAAGAATACTGGAGTGGGCTACCATTCCCTTCTCCAGGGGATCTTCCCAACCCAAGGAGTGAACCGATGTCTCTTTGCCTCCTGCATTGCCACGCAGATTCTTTACCAGCTGAACCACCAGGGAAGCCGAACAGTCAGGCAGAGGAGCGAGACTCTCTAAGGCAGGCCATCATGTATGACTATAATAGCAAAAGTAACAAAAAGCAAGTCAAAGGAGCAGTTTCAGTATGGAGTCAGAATTGACTTCTCTCTGCAACATAGCCATAAAGTGAGGCAAATTCCATTTCCTTAACAAAGCTGTTGTAGAGATTAGACAAAATAGAACATGTGAAAGCACTTTGTAAACTGTACAGCCTTTTAAAAGAGTAAGTTACTTCTGTTCCCTGATGCCTGTACAGAAGGGGGTAACTGGGTCTCATTTATGTTTACAGAGAAATTCTGTATGGTTTTTAAACAAATTTCCATATTTGCTTCACTCAGTATTCAACACACCTTTATTAAATATCTGGTATGTTCCAGGATCCCTGACAAATGGTATAGATGCAATGACCAAGAAGACATGCACTTTGCCCTTAAGGGCAGACCTCACAGACTGGGAGACAAGACAGACAGTAAAGTATTAAGTACCATGGCATAAGAGATGAAACAAAAAAGAGGATCATCAACTCTATCTTAAGTCAGAGAAGGCTGGGTTTTACAGGATAAACAGGAGCTCACTAAGCAGATGAAGTTTCCCCCCAGTCAGTCTCTCCCTCAGGAAGCTTCCATAAGCCTCTTATCCTTATCCATCAGAGGGCAGACAGAGTGAAAACCACAATCACAGAAAACTAATCAAACTGATTACATGGACCACGGCCTTTTCTAACTCAATGAAACTATGAACCATGCCACGTAGGGCCACCCAAGACAGACGGGTCATGGTGGAGAGTTCTGACAAAACGTGGTCCATCGGAGAAGGGAATGGCAAACTACTTCAGTATTCTTGCCTTGAGAACCCCATGAATAGTACGAAAATGCAAAAAGATAGGACACTCAAAGATGAACTAGCCAGGTCAGTAGGTGCCCAATATGCTACTGGAGAAGAATGGAGAAATAACTCCAGAAAGAATGAAGAGATGGAGCCAAAGCAAAAACAACAATCAGCTGTGGATTTGACTGGTGATGGAAGTAAAGTCTGATGCTGTAAGAGCAATATTGCATAGAAACCTGGAATGTTAGGTCCATGAATCAAGATAAATTAGAAGTAGTCAAATAGGAGATGGCAAGAGTAAACACTGACATTTTAGCAATCAGGGAACTAAAATGGACTGCAATGGATGAGTTGGACTCAGATGACCATTATGTCTACTACTGTGGGAAAGAATCCATTCAAAGAAATGGAGTAGCCCTCACAGTCAACAAGAGTCTGAAGAGAAATACTTGGGTGCAATCTCAAAAATGACAGAATGATCTCTGTTAATTTCTAAGGCAAACCATTCAATATCACAGTAATCCAAGTCTATACCCCAACGAGCAACACTGAAAAAGCTGAAGGTGAATGGTTCTATGAAGACCTACAAGACATTCTAGAACCAATACCCAAAAAACGTGTCCTTTTCATCATATGGGCCTGGAATGAAAAAGTAGGAAGTTAAGAGATACCTGGAATAATGGGCAAATTTGGCCTTGGAGTACAAAGGAAGCACGGCAAAGGCTAACATAATTTTGCCAAGAGAATGCACTGATCATAGCAAATACCCTCTTCCAACAACATAAGAGAAGACACTACACATGGATGTCACCAGATGGTCAATCAGTTCAGTTCAGTCGCTCAGTCATGTCCGACTCTGCAACCCCATGAATCGCAGCACACTAGGCCTCCTTGTCCATCACCAACTCCCAGAGTTCACTGAGACTCACGCCCATCGAGTCAGTGATGCCATCCAGCCATCNCTCTTCCATCAGTGGGGCCTTTGTGGGGGCGCGGGAGGGGGGGAGTCTGGTTTTCCAGTTGGTATGTCGTTTCCATAAATACTGGGCATAGAGCTCAAAGTCCACAGTCCAGCCCAAGATGGAGTCCTGCTTTCAAGATGGAGCCTGTTCTGTCTGTTTCCTCCTTCACAGGGATTCTAGGGCAGAAGCTCAGTCGTTCTGGCACACAGGCTTAGTTGCACTACAGCACGTGGGCTCTTTCCGGATGAGGGACTGAACCTGTGTCTCCTGCACTGGCAAGCTGATTCTTTACCACTGAGCCACCAGGAAAGCCTAGGAGGATATTTGATTAAAAGGTGACTCATCAGGTTATCCTAAGATGTATCTGCCACAGTTGCTAAGAAAATGAAACAGAGAACAAGATCCTGAAAATTTAAAACCAAAAATAATAGCATTAAACAGAAGAGCTGGAAGATAAAGTTGAGGAAATCTTCCAGAGAAAAGAATAGCAATAACAAAAGGAAAATAAGAGACAAAGGATAAAAAACGTTAGAAGCCCAATTCAGGAGGTCCAACATCTGACTAGTAAAAGGTCCCAAAAAAAGAAAACAGAATAAAACTGTTTTTATATCAAATATATAAAAGATGTAACACATGAAAATTTCCCAGACCTGGACAACACAAGTCCTCNAGGAAAATAAGAGACAAAGGATAAAAAACGTTAGAAGCCCAATTCAGGAGGTCCAACATCTGACTAGTAAAAGGTCCCAAAAAAAGAAAACAGAATAAAACTGTTTTTATATCAAATATATAAAAGATGTAACACATGAAAATTTCCCAGACCTGGACAACACAAGTCCTCAGATTGAAAGGTACCATTGATGGCCAGCACAATAAATGAAAGAGAGAGACGAAAGAAGAACCCCATCAATAAGGCATACCTCCATGAAATTTCAGAACACTGGGTGTGAAGAGGAAATCCTAGTGGTGAGGAAGTATATTGAGAATTTATTTTTGGAAATAGAAAGGAATAAACCTGGGACTTCCCTGGTGGTCCAGTGGTTAAGACTCCATGCTCCCACTGCAGGGTATATGGGTTTGATCCCTGATCTGAGAACTAAAATCTTGCATGCTGCTTGGCCCAACCAAAAATAATAATAAAAACAATAATAAAGAAGTAAATCAAAGACAAGAGAGATATGGGGAACAAGAAATGGGGGATCCAGATTAAAAAGAAAGATATAGGGAAATCACACACCAGGTTTACAGAGAACAGGCAAGATTGAAACAGCAATGCAGAGGATTATAGGAGAAAAGTTTCCATTAAAGAGGGAGGATTAGAGAAATTAGATTATCTAACGGTGATTCCATATTTGGAAAATATTAGGTACAAGTGATTTGACAGATCTTTTGAAAAATTTGGAGTGGGGAGATAATAGTACGTAGATGAACCTAAGCTTAAGTGTGAGGGGAAATGGCAACTTAACTCCTGAAAAAAAATAATTCCGTAATCTTAGAATACTAGTCGTGTATGCTCAGGTGCTCAGTCATGTCTGACTCTTTTGTAGCCCCATGGACTGCAGCCTCCCAGGTTCCTTTGTCCATTGGATTTCCCAGGCAAGAATATTGGAGTGGGTTGCCATTTCCTTCTCCAGGTGATCTTCCCAACCTAGGTACTGAACCCACGTCTCCTGCTTGGCAGGTCAATTCTTAACCATTGAGCCACCAGGGAAGCCCATTTTTTACTTTAGCAGTAACATTTAATCACAAAAATGTAACACTAACTATATGTTGCTGTTTAACTAAATATTGCAACACATGAAGAGAACAGGATATGGGAGTGTTTAGGAGATTTATTCTGCTTGGTTTGGGCGGGTTAGATGGCTTAAGAGCAGAAAGTAAAGAAATGGTGTTCAAAAGTAGCCAAGGAAGCAATAGCACTACTAACATGCTAGTTAAAATTGTGGAGGGACTGTATATTCCAAAAGGAAAAAATAGTGAAAAATGTTAAAAGAGGTTGCCCCTAGAAGGTAGAAATGAGGATGGGTTTACTTTCATTCTGTTTGGTACAGTAAAAACAAGAGTGGAAGTAAAATCTATATACATGTATTACTTGGGTTTAGACAGACTTAGGGTTTCCCTGGTGGAGCAGTGGTAAAGAATCCACCTACCAGTGCAGGAGACATGGGTTCAATTCCTGGGTCAGGAAGATTCCCTGGAGAAGGAACTGGCAACCCACTCCAGTATTCTTGCCTGGGAAATCCCTTGGACAGAGTAACTTGGCAGGCTACAGCCCATGGGGTTGCAAGAGTCTGTCATGACTTAGCAACTACACCACCACCACCCAATATTTATGTACTTACTAGTTTAACAGGTCTCATCAAAGTCTGTAAGAATCAAAAAGTTTTTCAGCCAGAATAAACAAAGGAAGTGCTGAACAGTTAGGAGCAAAGACCCACCTCTCTTGGTTTAACAAAGACAAACCAAATTTATCTTGCTTTTGTTATGACTTCCATGCTGATTTTGACAGATTTTCCTGAGTGCCTTTGCTCCACACCGAATTACTTGTATTTTCTGAGTCACTCTTGTCTAGACGTAGGAGTAGTTCCTGCCCGGTGTTGGGCGGACGGAATTGTAGGTTCCGTGCAGATTTGTTTGCACAGCACTTCCTCCCTCGTGTGAAGTGTACATTACATGTGAATGAGGCTCTTCAGGGCTCTGGGTAATTACCGCATTTGGAGCCATTCTTCTCTTCAGAGGTTGAGTTTTTTCCTTTTCTTTGAATTTCTTACATTCCGCAGCAACTGTCATCGTTATTTTGATGCTGGGGTTTAATAGCGGCTTCAAATGCAAATTTGACAACACAAGCTGAAAATTACGGGTGGCAGACAAAGGAACTAAACTTCCATGCCTGTGTTTTGAGAGGCTCCACCTGAGCTATCAAAGTACACATGTTTTAGTAGTAAGCTCAGCATACAACCTTGGTTTTTGTATCATAAAAGCCAGAATTTTCTGAAGACATTCCCCAAACCTGGGCCTCAAAATGGAGTCTCAATTATTTCCTCAGTTACTTTCCAGTCAATCTGATTTCCTCTTCATATCACTTATCCGAGGATGATTAGCCAAATATTTTATAACTGGAATTGCCCTGGCCACGGCCCAACAGAGCAAGGTAGAGCTGGAACTCCTGGTTGGCACAAGCATTCTGCCATTATCTGCTGGACTGTGAGAGAGATGACAGGAAGGGGATCTCTGGCTAGGATCTGAGCGACAAGAGGGATGCCTGGAAGACCTGGAGAGTAGTCATAACCCATCAGAACTGAAGTGTTTAAGTGCTTGAACAACTGATAGGACCACATCTGTGTATACAGCAATATGACTTCCTGTCTTGGAGTAGGAAATGGCAACCCACTCCAGTATTTTAGCCTGGAGAATCCCATGGAGAGGAGCCTTGGTGGGTTACAGTCCATGTTGTTGCAAACAGTCGGACACAACTGAAGTGACTTAGCGTGCATACATGACTTCCTGCCTAAAGCATAGTTACTCTTGGACATGCCTCCCCTTCCCTACTATCTTTTAAGTTCCTTGAGAGGAGATTGGGAGTCAGCCTCTTCTCTGTGTACAACACTGTTTCTCTGGATGAGTGGATGAATGAATAGGGGAACACCATAAATTATTTCTTCTCCTTTCTCAGCCTTGCTTTCTTATTCTTGACTTTATTCACTATTGAAATTTAACACTCCATAATTTACTTAAGGAGGACCTTTTCATAGTCACAAATCTGGTCCTTTGGAGGAACAAAGGGACTTAGAAATAAACATGCAAGAATAAGACTGTCTTTTTTTCTTGAAAAAAGTTATCATTGGCATAATGGATGTTTGAGAGAATGATGAAAATATATTCTTTGTTGTGGTTTGTTAGCTCTGTAGGTGCGTGTGGAGTCTAGTGGAGTTTAGTCTGGTCAGACTTCATGCTAAAACTTTTTCTTTGGGGGAAAAAAATTGAGCCTTCATATGCAGTGTTTTAATTTTGCAATACTTGTTTAGGTTTAAACTAATACAAGAGAATCAAACCGTCAGCATCACACTGGCAAGTCTTTGTTTTCCCTGCAGAAGCTACTTGAAGAATAAAAAGGGAGAGAAATCCATAAATAGTAAGGAAGAAATTAGATTTATTTAAATCAATTCTCAGAACCTAAGAAAGTATCAAACTATAAGGATGAGAGATTGTACAGGAATATGATTTTTATCTAGGTTATAAAATTTATAGCTATTTTCTTCCTTTAATTTAAATGTAGAAGTGATAGGCATCTATAATGGGCCAACCCAGCAGGATCAAAAACATGGAATCATAGGTTAAAACATTTAGTTTTCCTCCAGAAAGAAATTGACATGAAACAAATTTATCAAGGGACTACATTTTTAAAGTACGCTTTTCATGGCTGCCTAGGACAAAAAAAGAATTCTAGTATATTAAAGCAATAATTCCTTTTGAACTATAGATATTAATGTAAGATGAGAGAAACAGACCAAAATAAACAATTTTCAAAGAAGAGACTGAGGCCAGAGTATTATTTTACTTCTCCAATACTTTATTAGTTGTAGTTTTAGCTACTCATGTTCTCCGAAGGTAGTTACCTAGAATTCGCTCAGCTTGATATGAAGCTCTGAGCAGAGTTAACTTACTGATATCACACTATTTGATATGAATCAAATGCAAGATATCTCTTTTGAAGCAACTGAATGGCTTATTTAATTCAAGAACTGTTGATTATATGAAGTAAGTAGTAAATTACAATATAACCAGTCTTCATAAGACTTCGGGATATTTTTAGTTGTTCTTTAATAAGATTCTAAAAATAGTTTGTGTTTCTCTTATTATATGATTCTGGAGCTACCACTTGCTAGGCCTTGAAGATGTAGAGATAAAGAATCTCTCTGTAACCCTGGAATTCAAGACTTAATGTAAGGAGTAGGCAATTCCATAGATAATTTCAACAAAGCCTGAGGAATGTCATAATAAAAGTACCCCAAAAGAGGAAGAATTCTGTTCTCTGCAAAGAAAGAGCCAAGGGAAGGTCTCTAAGGCAACCTCTGAACTAAGTTTGTAAGGAAATAGAGACATTAGCTAGGCAGGAAGGACATTCCAGACAGGGCGAATGGAAACCTGGGAAATGCATGTGGTATTGCAGAGGCTTAGACTGGATATCCTTAGAGGAAATCAAATGTATAAATTAATGAAACACATAGAGGTTAAAGCACTCCTTCTAGAAAAATCATACAGAGTTAAATAACATTTTCCTTTTGAGAATTATCATTGCATTATGTTCTCAGTTGCTGTCAATAAAAAATATATGGAACACTTCCCAGCCTAAAAATGCTTGAGAAAATTTCAACATTGGCCGTTATAAGACACTTCTATAATATTTAATATTTCTGTCCCTGAGATGATGAATAAAATGCTAAATGGATTATACTCATAGAATAAGGCCAAACTTTGCTATGTTTGAATTTGTTTCCTATGTTTGCTGTGTATGTTTGAAGCATTACAGATATCACAATGTGGTCTCTTCAATATTGTCTCCTTATAACAATTTCCATATATAAATAGAGGAAAAATATGCTAATGTAGATCATGAAACAACAGACTGGTTCCAGATAGGAAAAAGAGTATGTCAAGGCTGAATATTGTCACCCTGCTTAATTAACTTATATGCAGAATACATCATGAGAAACGCTGGACTGGAAGAAGTACAAGCTGGAATCAAGATTGCCAGGAGAAATATCAATAACCTCAGATATGCAGATGACACCACCCTTAAGGCAGAAAGTAAAGATGAACTAAAGAGCCTCTTGATGAAAATGAAAGTGGAGAGTGAAAAAGTTGGCTTAAAGCTTAACATTCAGAAAATGAAGATCATGGCATCCGTCCCATCACTTCATGGCAAATAGATGGGGAAACAGTAGAAACAGTAGGTGACTTTATTTTGGGGGGCTCCAAAATCACTGCAGATGGTGATTGCAGCCATGAAATTAAAAGATGTTTACTTCTTGGAAGAAAAGTTATGACCAACCTAGACAACATATTAAAAAGCAGAGACATTATTTTGCCAACAAAGGTCCATCTAGTCAAGGCTATGGTTTTTCCAGTGGTCATGTGTGGATGTGAGAGTTGGGCTATAAAGTAAGCTGAGCGTTGAAGAATTGATGCTTTTGAACTGTGGTGTTGGAGAAGACTCTTGAGAGTCCCTTGGACTGCAAGGAGATCCATCCAGTCCATCCTAAGGGAGATCAGTCCTGGGTGTTCATTGGAAGGACCAATGTTGAAGCTGAAACTCCAATACTTTGGCTACCTGATGCAGAGAGCTGACTCACTGGAAAAAAACCCTGATGCTGGGAAAGATTGAGAGCAGGAGGAGAAGGGGACAACAGAGGATGATATGGTTGGATGGCATTATCGCTCAATGGACATGGGTTTGGGTGGACTCTGGGAGTTGGTGATGGACAGGGAGGCCTGGTGTGTTGCAGTTCATGGGGTCGACTGAACTGAACTGAACTGTTCCAAGCAATCAGGTTTGCTTTTTGTAGTGAGCAAAAGAGGAAACTGAGGGTCAAGTTTACAAGGCAAGTAATGTCAGATCAAGTGGTTTTCAGTAAGATCCCTGACCTATCCAGTTCAGTTCAGTTCAGTTCAGTCGCTCAGTCGTGTCCGACTCTTTGCGACCCCATGAATTGCAGCACGCCAGGCCTCCCTGTCCATCACCAACTCCCGGAGTTCACTCAGACGTGCATCCATTGAGTCAGTGATGCCATCCAGCCATCTCATCCTCTGTCATCCCCTTCTCCTCCCACCTCCCTCCCTCCTGGCATCGGTCTTTTCCAGTGACCTACCCACTCCCTCCACAGCTGCTCTGTCATGGCTCATTTTTCTCTTCCCTTCATTGGATCTGAAACAGGGTCTCATTCTTATTGGTAAATCTTTTTTTTTTTTTTTAAACATGCATGCGTATGAGGCAAGAAAATAAGATAGTGATGCTGGTTCAGAATCCAACATTCCAGGAAGTCTAGTTACATTCTCATTACTTTATTATCATCCTTTATTTTCTTTCCTTTTTTTTTTTTTAATTCTGTTATCCGGCTTAATCACTTAATTCATTCAATGGATTGATTCATGATAACCAAAAATCAGACCCATATAAAAGGTAATTTTTTTTTTTGTCTAAAGATAAGAGAACAAAGATTTGTCATCCCTAAGGCTATCTTAAACAATGTAACCTAAAATTCTGGCAGTAAATCCAAACAGGATTGATAGTATCTTTATAATCAGTATAGGACTTCCCTGGTGGCTCAGATGGTAAAAGTGTCTGCCTACAATGCGGTGAGACCCAGCTCCCTGGGTCTGGAAGATCCCTGGGTCTGGAAGATCCTGGATCTGGAAGATCCCCTGGAGAAGGCAATGGCATCCCACTCCAGTACTCTTGCCTGGAAAATCCCATGGACAGAGGAGCCTGATAGGCTACAGCCCATGGGCTCGCAAAGAGTCGGACACGACTGAGCGACTTGCTTTCACTTTTCTTTTATAATCAGTAGACAAATAATTTGTACATTACAAGAGAACATATGAGCTTATGGTCTTTGAAAATCTATTTTATTTCATCACAGTCCTTTCTGGAGACATCAGTCTCTCCATATAGGTTGGAAGACAGTATGACATGCTGGACAGAGCCTTCAGAGGACTTTAAAGAAGAGTCCTAGTCTCCACCCCATCATTAGCTGGCTATGACCTTGAGCAATCAACCTGCCTAAACTTTGAGTCTGTTTCTTATTCTGTAGAATAGGACACTCTCTGCCTCCTAATCTTGTTGTGAAGACAGAGTGTTTATAAAGCTCTTAATACAGTGCCCAGAACATTGCAGCTCCCCATTAAATGGAAAATATATATGCTACTCTTTTAAAACCCAAAGGTTATGATTTGTTTCTTCCTCCCCCCCCCCCATTTAGTGCCTAGCATAGTATCATCTCTGGAGTTAATGTCTAATATTTTTTCATTGACTAATACAGGTAATTTCCTACACTTGCATAATTTTATTTAACTTCAAAGAAGTAGATGATGCTCTGCTGCTCCTTACATTTTGAAGATTAAAGATAAAATAGCTTGACAACAATATAATAACAACAGAAAGTCTGTGCGGTCCTGTCTGTTTTTCTAGCATATGGAACGTCGATTCCCAGGGTCTGAAGTTATCTGAGCTCTGAGGGAGAAATGGGAAATTGAGGCACTTTAATCCTGATTCTACCAGCCACTGTGTATGACTGATTTGCAAATCCCTTTCTCAGGGTCAATTCCACAATGCAGATCTCTGCATCTAGGGGGTTCAAATCTAATCTTCTCCACTGGGTGTTCTGGGTAATCCTCTGGCCTCCATCTTTGGGGTTAAACCTTATCTTATTCCTGAGAGGAAAGCCAGGAACATTAGTTTTTCTGTCCATATATGGCCAGATTAAACTCTGTGTGAGAGTGTGTATGTATACATGAAAGAAAAGCAGATATCTTCAGATGATATTTCTGCAACTCTCTGCCTTAATTTATAAGAAACGTGGGCATGAATTGCAAACTTTAAGCCCCAACACAAGAAAGCAGATTCCTCAGAAATGTCAGATGGAAAGGGGGTATGGCCTTGAAACGGGATGTGCAGAGAGGCTGTCTCCCTGGGACACACAGCCCTGGCTATTGGTTGCACCACCACTGAATGGCCAGGAAGACCCACACTCCAAACTTCCATGGAGACTGGTGACTGTTGTGAAAAGATCAGCCTCTCCAGCTCATAGTTCCCTGCACACATAAACACATACAAGGTTAATCAGTTCTGAAGCAGTTCCTGCCAGAATTAGAGACACAATGGTTAAATCTGCTTAATTTGTTCAGAAAATGGCATTTCATTGTGACAGACATTTGACTTAGAATCAGATTCTGGTGTTTTTCTATTTATGGGACCTTGAAAAAGAGGCCTTAAAATATAAGCTCCAAGGGGACTTGCTGGTGGTCTAGTGGTTAAGATACTGAGCTTCTATTGCAAAGGGTGCAAGTTTGATCTCTGGTCTTGGAACCAAGATCCTGTATCCCACATGCTGCACCATGACTCTACCAAAACTAGATTTAGAAAGTTTTTTCTTAAAGCCTACCTCATAGATTTATTGGGAGAAGTGATTGAGAGATAAAGTGTGAAAAATACCTTAAAAGTACTTGACATATGGTAGCCTTTCAATGGTGTGCTCAGTCGCTCAGTTGTGCCTGACTCTGCAACCCCATGGACTGTAGCCCACCAGGCTCCTCTATCCATGGGATTTCTCAGGCGAGAATACTGGAGTGGGGTGCCATTTCCTTCTCCAGGGGGTCTTCCCGACCTAGGGGTAGAACCCACCTCTCCTGCATTGGCAGGCAGACCATTTACCTTACTGTCTGAGCCACCTGGGAAGCCCCAGCCCTTCAATAGGTATTGAATCTCCATTAAATAATGAAAGGAATTTTTTTTTTCTGTTCCAGTTTATATTCCTGTATCTATTTCATCCCTCCAATTTAGAATTTTGACAGAAATTTTTTTTCTGCTTTTAGAGCCATTTATCATTGATTTAGCTTTGTCTTCTTTGGATGATTAATTATTCAGCATTAATGATTTTTGCTGCAGCAGAGATAGATTGTGAAGATTTACCTCTGTGTGAGTTTTAATAATTGTAACATCCTCCCATATTTGCATAAAGCTATGCTCTGCAAAAGGCTTTCCTGTCTATTTTTCTCTGAGTTAGTACAGTTCTGCTCTTAAATTTTAACATGAATTTCATGGAGATGGGTTTAAATGGTTTTCCATGGCAGGATACGAATTGGGCTTTTTTCTTTTCAAATCTTCATTTGAAAATGACAACCATATCCCACAAGCTATCTCAGAACCAACACCCAAATAGGGCAGTGTTTCCAAGGAAATTCAGAAAAATTGCAAGTGTAGATTTCAGAAGTGTGTCTGACATTTGTCTTGGCTCCCAAGTGAGTGTAATTCACCGGAATATGTGGCATATGTGTTGTGTGCCACACACTGGGAAATACCCAAAGGCTCACTCTCCACAGTGGCTAGCCTGCCAGAGAGCAGAAATAAATGACCATCTCTAAGGAAAGGAAATATCGGTACTAAATTCTTTGTGGACATTTTATTGTGGCACAAAAGAAATCCACACTAAACCAGAAGAAGGAAATTATTTTGTGATAAGTTTACATTACATGATTCGTATCATAATCTCAACTTGAGCTGGGGCTCCAAACAATGTTCATTTTTGTAGCTTTCTTGTGTGAGCAATACAGCTGTGAGAAAACATGGTGTGGAGATTTAGAGCCAGAGGACTTGGCTTTTAATCCCATCTTTGCCATTTAATGACTATGATTCAGTAATTTTTAGCTTTTCAGAACTTCTGTGGCCCCGTATGTAAAATGGCAAAGCATGGTAAAGGTGGTCTCATGGTTTATTAGGAAGATTAAATGAGATAAAACATGTAAATCTCCCTTCTTATGCTGTAAAGTGCTAAACAAACTTTAATGTTGATATATTAATACTATTACTATGAATAATGGTAATAGAAATACTGGTACCAAGGTCTTTGCACTGCGTGTTCTAAGGAAGAGTGATAGAATTTACCCAAGTTCTCTGCTCCCTTAAATGAAACTTCCTTCTACTCCTCCGTCAGGTTCATTGCATGACACATATAATTTCTTGTTCACACAGCACAGCACTCAATGCATGAAGACTCTGGCTACACCTTCCTTCGCCTTTTCATCTCTGTTTCAGTTCAGTTCAGTCGCTCAGTTGTATCCAACAATTTGCGACCCAGTGAGTCACAGCAANGAAACTTCCTTCTACTCCTCCGTCAGGTTCATTGCATGACACATATAATTTCTTGTTCACACAGCACAGCACTCAATGCATGAAGACTCTGGCTACACCTTCCTTCGCCTTTTCATCTCTGTTTCAGTTCAGTTCAGTCGCTCAGTTGTATCCAACAATTTGCGACCCAGTGAGTCACAGCAACCAGGCCTCCCTGTCCATCACCAACTCCCGGAGTTCACTCAAGCTCATGTCCATCGAGTCGGTGATGCCATTCAGCCATCTCATCCTCTGTTGTCCCCTTCTTCTCCTGCCCCCAATCCCACCCAGCATCAGGGTCTTTCACAATGCATCAGCTCTTCGCATGAGGTGGCCAAAGTATTGGAGTTTCAGCTCCAGCATCATTCCTTCCAAAGAACACCCAGGACTGACCTCCTTTAGGATGGACTGGTTGAGGATCAACTGGTTGGATCTCCTTGCAGTCCAAGGGAATCTCAAGAGTCTTCTCCAGCACCACAGTTCAAAAGCATNCTCAGACAGCTATTTTGCCTTTTTGCATTTCTTCTCCATGGGGATGGTCTTGATCCCTGTCTCCTGTACAGTTTCACAAACCTCAGTCCATAGTTCATCGGGCACTCTATCAGATCTAGTCCCTTAAATCTATTTTTCACTTCCACTGTATAATCATAAGGGATTTGATATGGGTCATATCATGTCTGTTTAATTTTCTCCAAAATGTTTATAGATTATTGAAATGGTACAGTTAATATGGGCTTCACAGGTGGCACTAGCAGTAAAGAACCTGCCTGCCAATACAGGAGGCATGAGATGCAGACTCGATCCCTGGATCGCAAAGATCTGCTGGAGGAGGGAATGGCAACCCATTCCCGTATTCTTGCCTAGAGAATCCCACGGACAAAGGAGCCTGGCAGGCTACAGTCCATAGGGTTACAGAGAGTCAGATAAGACTGAAGCAACAGCACATACACAGAGTTAATGTAGACAGTCGATGAACAAACATTAGGTGAAGTGTATCTGTGTGCAGAACTCTGTAGAGGGCACCAACCTATAACCTATCCCAGCCAAGGAGAAGTTCAGATGCTCAAAGGTGTGAATGGAAATAAAATCCAAATGCACTATCTGAGGATATTAAATGTTGAGTAGGACACAGGAACAGAGTGCTACTTACCCATGGGTTACAAATTGTGCCATTAAGAGAGAGAGTGTATTGGATCATCTTAGGGAAGTCAGCAAGCTAGAGGTATTCGGCAGGTGGGAGACTGTTTCTGGGGACAGAAATAGGGGAGAGTGTGAGGTGTGCTGTGCAGACTTAAGAAATGGGAGAGATGGCTGACTTGCTCAGTGGATGTGGCTCTTGGGTGGAGGTGGGGAGACTGCTGAGGAGGGGGCTAGTCCTGATTGTTTTGGTGGAGTAGAGGGATGTGAAGGTGAATAAGAGCCAAGCTTGAAGAAGAGTGGTAGTCAGTCAGGTCGAGGGTGGTCAGAGACAGGCTTTTGGTTGGTTGGTGAAACTTCCATGTGCTAAGTACAGTTGTCCATCTGTGTTTGCAAGGGATTGGTTCCAGGACCCCCCTGAGGATACCAAAATCCTGGGATGCTCAACTTCCTTACTGTCAGCCCTCACTATTTACAGGTTCAACCAACTGTGGATTGAAAGTTTCAACCCAGCTTTGGCTGAATCCACAGATGCAGAACCTGCAGATACAGGAGTGACTGTCATACAAAAGTAAATCAATTTCAGCCCCTCCAAGGAGAGAAGGCAAGATTTAATGGAACAATATCTAAGTATCAAAGGACAATATCTGCTGCAGGTGTTCACAAGAAAGTTACTGTTCTGATTTCCAGAAGAATTTCTTGTTTCCCACTGAGTTGAAATTTGTTACCATGGCAAATTGCCATGATCCTGAGCCTGGTTCAGTTTTGGAATTTCTAAAACCAGATTGTGTAAGCACACAGGAGTGGCTCTGATCCTCTAGGGCAGACTCCCATTAGCCAAGCCCATGAGATGCACAGAGTGCCAACAGACTCATTTACAATGAGAGCTATTACTGTCACGCCAGAATACTCAGATGGCACACAGGCACCTTCTCTCCCTGTAGGCGAGTCTAGTAAGAAATCAATTTGCAATCAGAAGAGAGCATGGTAAGCACAAAGTCAGGACACAAGGAACAGATGATTTGAATATTTAATGGCATTAGACTACAAGAGCTGCTTGTATTTTTGGCATCATAATAGAAATATCCTTGACTCTCTACAAAACTCCATTACTTTCGACTTCTTCTACCCTTGATTGGAATTGGCTGGTTTTCTGGTCATTTCCTCTGACTCCTTTTCCTCCTGTATTCCACCTCTCTAATTGTTGCTTTCTTCCTTTTGTGTGCATGCTAAGTTGCTTCAGTCATGTCCAACTCTTTGTGATCCCATGGAGTGTAGCCTGCCAGGCTGCTCTGTCCATGGGATTCTCCCGGCAAGAATACTGGAGTGGGTTGCCATGCCTTGCTCCAGGGGATCTTCCTGACTTAGGGATCAAACCTGAATCTCATGTGTCCTACATTGCAGGTGGATTCTTTACCATTAGTGCCACCTGGGAAGCCTTTCTTCTTTAGGTTTGTTTAATGTATATTAACATATATACATAGTCCTTTATATACTGTTTCATGGGGGCCTAGGCTCTCTCCTCATCCAGTGTGTTGACTTTTATGATTTGACCTTGAGAGATCTATCTTATTTCCGTACCTTCTCTGTTTAGGGACAGAGGGAGCACTTCACCATAGCTCTATCTGCTGATAATGGTTGCAGTGATTTTGACCACACTCTTCACTTGCCCCACTCAACATAAGGTCATTTCTAGGATGCTAATGTCCACCTGAAAGTGCCACATCTGGAATTAAACACAGTATTCCAGGTATGGTTTGATGCACTCCCAGAAACTACCACCCATCCACTCATTTTTCTCAAGCACTGTACCTCTAGTAATGTACTCTAAGATAGAATTTGTTTTCTCAGCAGCAAAATTGCATTATTGATTTATTGAGCTTTAAAGCAACTAAATCTCTTAAATTGTCTTATTGAGTTAACCTACATCTCCCTGGCTTTTGCATGGTATTTTTCACTTGTTCCCATTAAATTTCATCTTGCATGCTTTGACTCATCACTACAGCCTATGGACATGTTAAAACTGGTTTGTCACCAATCAGGAACTATGTAAATACCTTGGCACATGTTACGGACTACATTTCTACAAGTGATTCTCTTCTCTACTTTGCTCGGACTATCTGTAATGCTTTTGAATAAATGCATCAACCTCATTCCTTTTTGATCTTTCTCTCTCTGTCCATTTGGAGCTTTGCGTGAACCAGTTTTCTTTTGTACTGGTGGCCACAGAAGGATTGAAACAGGATTAGCTACAATGCTCATCTCACACTAATCAATAAACAGGTCTGGGAAGGTACTTACTGCTCCAAAAGTAAACAAGGTAGACCACAGACCTGCACATTGAATACTGCCCACTAAATCCATATTAAAAGCTAGCTTCACTATTTCACAAATTCACAAGATTATATTCCTGTTTGACTTACTTTTTTTGAGTTCATCACTTGTCTTGTGGCACTTGAAATATAAGCATTTGAAACACGGGGTAGCAAGAGTCAGATTATCAGCCTGACATATGCTAAAAACTCTGGGGAATACAAACTGAAGCAGACAAAAACCCTGCCCCCAAGGGGCTAACACTCTCAATAGGACAGAGACTATAATGAGGCTATTGAATTGAATCTTGACACCTCTCTGACTCAAAGCAGAGTTAGGCCAGCAACCACCCAAAAGTTTGAGATAGAGAATTCAACCTTAACCAAATATTGTCTTGATCTTTTTTTCTGTTTTACCTAATAAATCACAATTCTAATGGAGGGAAAGAGCTAAGATAGATTTCATTTTCAGAAATGCTTAAGAGGACAAAACAGTTCACATAGGTGAGAGAGAAGCCATGACTCAAACACAGACTTGAGAAAGATCCTTCCTGCAATTAATACCTCCCCTACCTCAGCTTGGCCCTCTGATTACATCTATCTGAAACAAGAAATGCTGCCTGTTCTATTCAGCAACAAACTCTGAACCTGGAACTTTGGTGAGTCAAAAAGTTTCCATCCCATTGACATCTACACAAATGGTGAATTGACTTGCCTTCTATCTACATCATTGAAACAAGAACAAAAACACACAACTCAAAATGTTCTTCCCAGAACAGAGTGATATGCTATTCTCAAAGTAAATTCTGCTTCACACTCCAGAATGGAAGGATTGCTTGCAACCCCAGAATCACCATTGTGCCCTTCTAGGAATTTAGATTCTCCCTCCACCCTGTATTCCCTGTGTTTAGGTAGCTCAAAATCTGCAGTGTGGAGGATGGATTGGGGCAGATTATCCTAGAGGGGACCCATTATCATAACCCTGCAAAAAGATGACTTAGTATCCACGTCAGTAGGATTGGAGAGGAGACATGGGTGTGAAAGTCACCGTTTCTGCGACTTCTTTATGAACAGACTCTGCACTGGACTTTCTCAGCACCTGATGGTAGTCTGAGGCTCATTCTACCCAATCTTCCTTCCTCTTTTCTCACCTTCCACAAGTGTCAGATCAGTTCTTGGCTTTCTCTGCCTACTCTTGCTCTCTTATGTTCAATAATTCTTTGTACTTCTAACCATCTTGACATCTGCTTTCTTGCAGACCCAACCTACCACTCAACACAAAGGACCTAGGTTTTCATGCTCTAGACCCAACAGTCATTGGTTAAGAGTTACAATGGGGCAGATTGGGGTGGGGGTAGAGGGAACGTATAAACTCTCCATGCATGTACACAAGGCTGCTCTGATAATCTGAGGACACCCCTCTGAACAAAGGGCATAAGACTAGGTTGGGGAGTGGGACTATGACACACAGAAATACTAAAAGGGACCTGCAGTGTCTGGGGAGACCACCAGCATTGTCTGCTGCACCCAGAAGGAAGTTAGGTATCTATATAGATCTGGAACACAAGAGAAAGATGTGGGCTAGAGGTTGGAAGCTTTTATTGCATGACTATTGGGTGCAGACTAGAGGATAAGGCCAGCAAGACTGAATATACAGAGGGTGTCAAAGGAAGTTAGGGGCTTCCCAGGTGGCGCTAGTGGTAAAGAACTTGATTGCCAACGCAGGGGACATAAGAGACAGGGGTTTGACTCCTGGGTTGGGAAGATCCCCTGAAGGAGGGCATAGCAACACACTCCAGTATTCTTGCTTGGAGAATGTCATGGACAGAGGAGCCTGGTGGGCTCCAGTTCATGGGGTCACAAAGAGTTGCACACAACTGAAGCAACTTAGCAGACAACAGCCAAGGAAAGAACCAGAAAGTCAATCAACATATAATGGATAAACAGAGAGAAAAGAAGTTAGCAAGAGGGGAAAAAAGCTGAAAGACAGGAAAATCAGAAGAGAGAGTTGTCAGAGAAAGCTAAGAGGAAAGATAAATTCAGATGTAAAGGAGTGGTGGACAACGGCAATGCTTCCATGGTCAGGCAAGGTCACAAGTGAAATGAGTTCAGTGGTGAGATGGGGAAGCTGGAGGAGGAGACGGTCAACCTGCCAGGGAGTTGAGTGTTGGATGGGAAGTGAGGTGGAGATCAGCTGCCTAGTGATCTTTTGGGAACCCTGTCATTGAACTGAAGGAGAGAGACAGAGCTGTGGGGAAAAGGAATGTAGATCCTTCTTAGGTTCTTTGTGGTTAGCAGGACATGTGCTTGTGAGCATTTTCAGCAAATAACAGTAAACATCAATGGAGAAGCAGCTCCATGGCAGCTCTGTCCCTGTTTCAAGTGCTGGCCAGCAGTGTCTGTCAGAACAAATGACTTTGCTAATTGTGTGTCTTCGTAGCCATTGCACTTGGCCCTGGAAAGCCATTATAGCTAATGTTCCAGTGCTTTTTGCTACTTTTACCCACTGCACTGGTCAGAGATAATACAATTGTTCAGCATTGTTCATTTTCCTATATCCTGTCTAGAAGCTAAATTGATATAGTTGCTGACAGAAACAAAAAAAGAAAACTATTGGATCTAAATCCCAATATTTTCCCATTTGGTTTCTTTGCAAAGCAAGAAAGACTGTACTAATTTAAATTTTTTCTCTTCAAAAATCGCCTCCCCTGATCCTACCCTTAACCCCACACCCCAACCCTGGGCCAGCAAACAGGCTTTACTTCCTCAGGGTCATGGAGAAACTGATTTATCTAGAGGTCTCTGCCCAGAAGAAACCTAATGAAGCAGATAAGAGGCAAACCACTCTTCCACTAAATCCTACCAGGCCAATGAGATTGACCTGCTCAGTTTTTTCAGAAAGTGATTGCCAAGCCACTAAAGAGGCTGCAAGAGCTTCCTGAAGGGAACAGGATGGAAGGTGAGAAACTGGAATTGTCACAGAACCCCTAGCACACACCTCTCCTCTCCCAGCCCCCAACTTCCCTTCTCTGAAAAATGGGAGGAAAGAATGTCAGCCTTGTCCTTGACAGGAAGTCAGAGGGAGGCAGCTTCGCACCCCCACTGGAAGTCACATGCTCCTGCTGACCCACGGGACAGAAATCAAAACCATGGGTGAGATCACCATGATGGTGCCCAGCAGACTAGTTTAGAGGTCTGTGTCTACCATTTGTGTTCTAACTTAAGCAAGTTTTTTACATCTCTGCTTAGGTTTCCCATTTCTTAAAATACGAACCACACACTTGCCTCACAATCTTGTCCTGCGGACTGAATGGGATACTGCTTGGAATATGTTTAGAACATAACTATTTAATCACTCCAGTAATCTTGCCCAGAGAATCCCATGAGGAGCCTGTCAGGCTACAGTCCAAGGGGTTCCAAAAGAGTCTGACATGACTGAAAGACTAAACAACAACAAATTCAATTAACTGAAAATAGCTGAATATTTTGAGAATAGCAGCTGAAAATATTGTCAGAACTACTGATACTTTCCTTATGGCGTTCATTGAACACTGTCTTTTCTCATTATCCATGTATGTCTATTTGCCTTTTACTGGATTTACAAACGAACACACCCAAATCCATTCCATGCCTTTGTCTGTGCTTCCCTTCTCTATTCCCCCAGAGCCTACCCCTATGGACAGTTTCTGCCAGGCTCCCTGGTTCTCTGGTTCAGTTACAGCAACATTCTGGTCAGTAGAACATGCTAGCAGAGCAAACTCAGAATCTCTCTCCTCTCACTTTCTGTCAGTTTTGACAGGCTGGTTCTAACTGAGGCTGGGTTCCTCTTTCAGATAACAGCCCTTCCCCACTCCAGTTCTCAGGGTCCGCGTAATACTCTCCTCACTGCCTCCCTCAGTTCCTTGTAGGTGAGAGAGAAGTTCTGTCTGGTTACTTTGGACCTTCTGTCACTGGTACCTGAAACAAATCCTAATGAAATGCCCACCTCCATCTTGTTTACTTCTTGGAGATAGAAGACAGACAGAATAGGGCTTGACCATACAGGCCAAACTATTTATAGTCAAAGCTATGGTTTTTCCAGTAGTCATGTAGGGATGTGAGACTGTACATGAAGGACCATGAAGGAGGCCGAGCATAGAAGAACTANCATCTTGTTTACTTCTTGGAGATAGAAGACAGACAGAATAGGGCTTGACCATACAGGCCAAACTATTTATAGTCAAAGCTATGGTTTTTCCAGTAGTCATGTAGGGATGTGAGACTGTACATGAAGGACCATGAAGGAGGCCGAGCATAGAAGAACTAATGCTTTTGAACTGTGATGCTGGAGAAGACTCTTGAGAGTCCCTTGGACAGCAAGGAGATCCAACCAGTTAATCCTAAAGGAAATCAGTCCTGAATATTCATTGGAAGGACTGATGCTGAGGCTGAAGCTCCAATAATTTGGCCAACTGATGCAAAGAGTCGACTCACTGAAAAAAGAACCTGATACTGGGAAAGACTAAGGGCAGGAGTAGAAGGTGGCAACAGAGGATGAGAGGGTTGGATGGCCTCATCGACTCAATGGACATGAATTTGAGCAAACTCCAGGAAATAGTGAAGAACAGGGAAGCCTGACATGCTGTTGTCCATGGGGTTGCAAAGAATCGGACATGACTTAGCAACTGAACAATAGAGGCCAAGAATCCTGATAACAGGATTCTAAGGAGAGAAGTTAGACATTTAGATACCTGCATTCACTTCGGCAGCAATGAAACAGGGAGGTTTGATTCAGCCATTGGATCCCAAGGGTGATTGTCTCTGTCACTTTATACCTGTAAGCTGTCTTAGCCCCTCTGTACAGTCAAGAACTCAGCAATGATTCCTTAGGACTAAGTTGGTCTCTTACACCGGTCTCTCTTGGTCTCCATTTTCTGTTGCTCTCTCTTTATCACAAAAGTATTCACAATATTATCATGGGTTAGCTAGGAGATAAGTCCAAACCATTAGTCTTTTATTCAAATTCATGATACAGTAAATGTGATGGTTGAAAAATCAACCCAAAACTGACAATGGCTTAAACTACAATGTAAAATTGATATTGAATAAAACTGACAAAAGAACCAAATCTTCATCACCAAATTTAGACCTGCAAACATAGACTCAAAAACAGAACTTTGCAGAAATTATGGCTGTCAGACCATGATAGAAGATAGTATCAGTACAGTTTTATACAGGGGAAAACTGATGAGTCGAATCTGTTTTATATGGAAAAGAATTGAATCCAATACAAACAACTTCAGTTAAATGAAATAAAAATTAAACAAAAGAGAGATGATGCAGCAACATCATGGGAAAAATTGATTAAGAGATTCACATGGACTTTACTGAAGCCCATTTCAGGGATACTTTCCTCAATGAAAATCAATCAGTGTTTTATAGTTCTGATTAATATATTTATATTCAAATTGTCCTTTGAGTCAGGAAACCAGGGCCAAAGTGGAAAGGATCCAAGAATCCTGTGTCATCTAAACCATCCCTGAATATGCAACCTCCATATCGTTCTGGTGGCTGTCATGTTTCCAGAAATTACATTTTCCCAAGACACAGGTACACTCGACTTATTTTATTAGCACGGCTACATTTTTTTATGGAACCACACACAAGCTTTATAAAATCACAAGCCATCCTGGATTTTGTAACTTGATTTTTAAAGAATTCATATGCTGAGAGAATCACTGAGCTGGAAGGGACTTTGAGAAATTATCTGGTGTAAACTATCCAGGACAGATGGTGGTCTGTCCCCGCTTAGTCCTCCCCAGAGCATGATAGAGATGGAAAAGAGTGAATAATAAGAAATGAACACTGTTGGCAGGAGAAAACAAAAACTCTACATTTGAAATCAGGGAAAAAAAGGAAAATTCTAAACTGCCATTCATAATTACACCTTTTAATTATTTCACTTGTATTTATATCATCATTTTGTGACAAATCCACCAATATTTTCTCAGAAGTAGGACATAATACCAAAAAACTATAAAATAAAGATTTGTTATAAAAGTTACAAGTTCATAAAATTATTTTTATTTAAAGTATTAGGTAATGAGAAAGGTCCTGATTCACTCCTGGTAGAAATATAAATTTTCACAACCTTTGGGGAAGATAAACAGGTAGGATTTATTAGGATTTAAAATGTGCATATTTTTTGACTCCCCAAAGTCCAATTCTGAGAAGAATAAAGGTGATAGTGCATAGAGATTTACGTTTAAAGCTGTTTATTGTTTATAATGGCCAAAAATTGAAGCAATCTACCTGCGCATCACAGAATAGTTGTATAAAGTATGATATGTCCATGTGACAGAAAGCAATGCCACCATCCACCAGAACACCTTGGATCTATCTTCATTGGACTGAAAAGAGGTCAGTGACATTTGTTAGGTAGGTGAAAGTTATAGGGCACGTATGATATAAGCCCTTTTATATATAAAGACAACCAGAAAAGCTAAGTGTGGGAGACAGTGTAACTTAGTAATTAAGACTACATGAGTTTGAATGTCATGTCTGCCACACACTAGCTGTGTGGCCTTTGACAGATTACTTGACCTCTCTGTGCCTCAACTTCCTAATCTACAAAATGGGACTGTAACTTATGCTTGTCTCATAGGGTTACATGTATTGTGTAGTATATATCCCATCCTTTAAAAAAATGCCTAACATATTCTAAGCACTACAAGATTGTTACTTGCTATTATTTTTATTATTATGGTTAATGTTCACATGTATATAAGCAAAGGAGAAAAGATGAAATTTGTAACCTAAATATGTAGCATCTAATACTTGCAGAGTAGAAATAAGGGAAGAAGTTAAGACTATAAATTTTCTACAGGTTCTTAGCTCCTGTTTGAACTACTGCAAAAATGTGTTAGTTTTGCAATTCAAATGACTGAAACTTTTTTAAAAAATAAGAATTGTTTAATAAAGTGTATCAGTGAATCCTGAAATGTCAGCACATATTTGAGTCTCCCACAAGTGAATAATATAGACAGCCAACCTCCTGGAAATCTTTTATAACAAAGACCATCACTTCTCCTGTTGGTAAGAGTGTAGCGTCCTGAGCAGTTTCAATACTGTTATTACTAACAACATTCTTTTTTGGTTATTACCTCAACCACATTAAAATGCATTTTTGTTTCGTTAAGTGCATGAAAGTTTTAACAATTTCCACTAGCGCTTCTATAAAAAGCAGTTGCAAGGTAAAAGGCAAATTGTACAATTATGAAAACATTAGATGCAATTTTTCTTATTATTTTCTATTACTTTTTAGTAAGCAAGCTTTTCTTTTACTAAAAACTCTGCTGCTGCTGCTAAGTCACTTCAGTTGTGTCCGACTCTTCGCGACCCCATGGACTGCAGCCCACCAGCCTCCTTGATCCATGAGATTTTCTAGGCAAGAGTACCGGAGTGGGGTGCCTTTGCCCATAAAGTAAAAGCCTAAAGCATTTTATTGTTAAACTACTCAAAATGTTACCTTAAGTAAAGGAAAAATATACCTGTTACAATTTAAGAAACTAAGTAAACTGTGTTTTTGCTGCTTCCTTGTAAAGTTGGTCCTTATTTGCAGAGGCAATTTATTCATTATTCAGGCTACTGTGTTCCTTAGGATCTGTTAGAATCCTCCATACATTTATTGGGCATTACTGGAGGAAGATTTTTATTTGCATTTATTATTTTTTGCTGAGGCATTCAGAGGTGGTCTTTAACACATTTAATGTAGTGATAGCCTTATTAAGAAGTACATCCACTTAAAAGGAAATAGAGCCAATGAAGTCACTACTAATTTTCAGGTTTTGAAACCTGTTCCATGCTCTTCCTGAGTGTCTGCCAGAAGTGGTCTGTGGCCCAGGGAAGCTCACATTCCTGAGGGAGAAACGAGGAAAGAGATACATGGACAAGCCTATCTCAGGCTGTGAGTGTCACGAAGGACATACCAGAGGTGACAGGAAGGAAAGTGACCCCAGGGGTGGGGGCCGGGGGATGCAATGATGGTGCACATTAGACCTTCCAGAGGAAATGACATCTGAGATGAAGCCTGAAGCCATGGCAGATACAAAGTGGAGGTGATGGGGTGGCCTTTAACTACTGAGGGTTAGCTTCTAGTGATCATTAATTCTTACCTCTATAAAAATCATCAATTAAAGTCTACTTTCAAACTTTCCTGAAGTCTAAAACATACCATCATGGGGAAATTATTTTTCATACTTGGTGTCAGTCACTATTTCCTGCTTTTATCTCTCTTAAATTATAGGGTTTGGTTCTTTACATTGCTAACATAAATAATTAGGGAGATAGTCCTAATTACATGACTAGAGATGTTGGAGAAATTCCCCACTCCGGCTACTGAGTTACCTTCTGAGTTAGGGAGCGTTTACAGGGGTGGATAAAGAACCACCTTTTCTATGGAGCACTAAGCTCTTCCCCCACTGTGGCCCCACTCACCCCCTCCTGTTCACTGGCACACCGTTCCTGGAGCCCAGTTGTCACTGGTCATTCAGCTCTGCAGATCCACTGAACTTGCTGGGTCCCCTTGGACCTCAGATTCCTCGTCTATAGAACGAGGTGATTGGCCCAGCTGATCTCTGAAGTCTTTTTCAGTTCTAGCAGTTTCTGGTCCACAATGCACAATCTACGAGCCCTGCCCCCCTCCACCTCTGATGAACAGTTGAGCCTCAGCCTCCTTCCTCTCTGAGGACAGGGCCTGTATGTGTCTGTGTGCCCATAAGCTGAGGATACAGGTCTGCATGACAGGGGAGAGGGAAACAAGTGGAAGGTGAGGCTGCGTGTCTGTGAGTGCCAGGGAGGTAGGAGGAATATGTCGGGTTTCTGTGGGTTAGAGTGTGGGCATGGATGGAGCTAAGGGACACTCCAATTTCAATTACTGTCTCCCCAAAAAATGAAGCTACTTTACAACACAGCCTATGATTTTATCTTAAGCCACAAAATTCCTCATAAGTCATGCAGAGACAATCTGCACACGTTCAAAGTGACACATTGATTTGTCACTAGTGACAGCAGTGCTGACCAGAAATGGGCCCGGTCATGTCCCCCTGCCCTTTATGTCACCCCAGTGCCCACTGACTGCCTCCTTCCATAAAACAGGAAGATTCTGCCTCCAGTCACGTGTATTGCCTGCCCAGGGCAGCGCAGTGGAATGGTTAAGCGGATGGGCTCTGGGTTCAAATCCTGACTCTACCACTTATCTACTGTGTGACTTTGAGCAAGCGGTTTCAGTTCTCTGAACCTGAGCTGCCTCGTATTTAAGATGGAAATGACGATTTTATCTATGTCATAGGTGTTATGAAGATCGACTATAAAACACCTGGCCTAAAATGATTTTTATTAGCTTGTTCAAGTCTCAACAGTAAGGTCTCCATTTTGCAGCCAAAGAGGCTAAAAACTCAGAGAAGTTTGTCCGCTGCCCAGTCACACAGCTTCGGAGAGGTGGGGGGCAGGATGCCTCCTAGATCCTCTGCCTCCAAAGCTGCCTTCCATCTGCACAGCCCGGGTGGCCCCCTGCGTTCACCTACCTCCTTCCAGTGACGTCTGGGGACTCTGAGTCATATGGCCCACCCTATCCTGCTAACAGCATGTAGGTGGGGGTGGGGGTGAGGCGGGGTCCTTCCTTGAGCACACTGTCAATCTCAAGATAAACCACCAAGTAAACCACTAGCAATTTAATGAGTTCCCCATGTATTAACCACATCAGCCTACGCATATTAAAAAGAGCCGTAAACATTACATCAATTATTCTGAAATCAACTTTGAGGAAATCAGGAATCACTAAGAAAGAGATGCCAGGGACCATCCGAAGATGGCCCAGGTCAGCCGCCACAGAGCAGCAATTGCCTCCCTGGGCTTGTGCATGGCAACCACTGCAGTGTTCATTTACTTTAGCCTTTACATAATTAGCCCACAGATATTATTAGGTGGTGATAATGTACATGTACATCACACTTCGTTTACAGGCTTGTAGTTAAGGCTGTTAGTCACGCTCCGTGTGACTATAACCGAATCTGTCACAGAGTCTAAACTGACCAATAAATCCATGTCAAGTGGAGAGAATAATTTAAGTGATAATAAAAGGCAACCAGTTTAGATTTTGATTTTATTGGCAGAAGTTTCCTACTGCCTGAATGTCTTTTAACTCTTCAGGAAATAATGCTGAGGGTCCTGAACTTTTCTGTCATCAGTGCAACAGTGGGGATTAAAAGAGATATTAGCCTCCTGGGGTGGATATTATAGATTGGATAGTGAATCAGTTATTTTTTTGCTGCAAAATAAACTATTTTGAACTTAAAGAGAGATACGGGCCTCCTGAAGACAAGCTAATTGTGAGATCTGATTTTAGATTAATAAGTGTTAACATTGGGAAAGAAGCAAATGAAAGGATTCAGGAACTCTTGGCAGCATGTGTTATGTGGATGCAGTTACCATGGTGATGAGTTTGTTCTCAGGGAGACAGAGCTGGAACCCAGGACAGACATATGGAATCAGAAAGTCTCATCAAAGGCCATTTTGTTTCCAGGTTTGTCCTAGCAGAACCAGTGACTTGTGGGCTAATGCCACTAACATCTAGCAGATATTCAAGAGTGGTGCCTGGCCCAATTCCTCCCACAGTTAGTTACCTGGAAGGGCAGCAAATTGCCTATCCATGTGAACAGGAGGTGAATAAGAGTCCCAACATCATAATGGGAGATGTGTGAATTGTTTCATAAAACTCTGCACTTCCAAACACTGACATTCTTTCTGATTCAGAGAAGACATGATACCCGTCTTTTTCGTGGTCTCCCATCTATGATTACAACGTCCAGATGACAACATTGTAGAGTCACTCTAAATCAGAAGCTGGAGAGTCAAATCTGAGAATTGACAGATTTTCAAGTCAATGAGAAAGGTGGGAAATGGCAGGCATTAAAAAAAAAAAAAAAAGACTGATGAGGACTTCCCTGGTGGTTCAGTGGCAAAGAATCCGCTTGCCCACACAGGAGACACAGGTTTGACCCCTAATCTGGTAAGATCCCACATGCTGCAGGGCAACTAAGCCCGTGAGTCACAAGTACTGAGCCTGAGATCTACAGCCCATGTGCCACAGCTACTGAAGCCCGAACACTCTAAAAGCCTGTTATCCAAAGCAAGAGAAGCCGCCACAACTAGAGAGTAGTCCCCACTTGGCACAGCTGAAAAAAAAAAGCCTGAGCAGCAACTTAGATCCAGCATAGCCAGATAAATACAATTATTTTTTTTTAAACTGATGAAAAATCCTTTAAACACCTAATCAAGTCAATGTGCCAATTTTTATGTATTCTGTTTTGATATTCTTATCCTGTTAAACTTTGAAAATGACCTGAGATAGCTTAAAGGACAGAATGATGCCCTGAGTTTACTTGCTTCCATCTTACTCCTAATAGTTCTGGCTCCTTCCAGTCTCTCTGATGTTTGTAAGCTGGTCTGCCTCCCTTAAGTCCTTGAGCCTCTCTTCTTATGTGTCCACAGTCACTCTCTTGGGAATATGATCCAGTCTCATGGCTTTAAATCCATCCATACGCTGACTGCTTTCAAACACGCATCTTTATTTTTTTTTTAACCTTTTATTTTTATATTGAGGTATAGCTGATAAACAACATTATAGTAGTTTCAGATAGACAGCAAAGGGACTGAGCTATACATATACATGTATCCATTCTTCCTCAAACTCCCCTCCCATCCAGGCTGCCACATAACACTGAGCAGAGCTCCCTGTGCTATACAGTAGCTCCCTGTTTGTTTTCCATTTTAAATATAGCAGCGTGTGCATGTCCATCCCAAACTCCCTAATTATCCCTTCCCACTGTCCTGCTGCTGCTGCTGCTGCTGCTGCTAAGTCGCTTCAGTCGTGTCCGACTCTTAGTGATCCCATGGACTGAAGCCCACCAGGCTCCTCCATCCATGGGATTTTCCAGCCAAAAGTACTGGAGTGGGGTGCCATTGTCTTCTCCATCCTTCCTCTGAGTAACCATAATTTAGTTCTCTAAGTCTGTGAGTCTGTTTCTGTTTTGTAAGTGAGTTCATTTGCTTCATTTCTTTTTAGACTCTGCATATAAGGAATATCATACAATATTTCTCTTTCTCTGACTTACTTCACTTTAGCCCCTCACACATTTCATCCAAACCCCAGATTCACATATCCAACTGCTTAACCGACACCTTCACTGGATGTTTACCTGGCATATCAAGCAAACTCCAAACCAAGTTTCTAATCTTTCCTCCACCAATTTTGTCTTCCTATAATCATCTCCATCTCAATAAATAATTTCATTTTAGTTGCATGAACCAAACACCTAGTTGTTCCTAGTTCCAGTGTCCAGCTGTCTCATGCTTTGGGGCTCAGTTTAGGATCCCTTACAGTGCGATGATCCAGCTGATGATAGCAGAGAGCTCCATGAGGACAGAGCACACGCCTGCCCTGCTCTCTGTTTGTGCCAGTCTGGGCACATGGAAAGCTTATCAGAAGAGGGAGATTGCCAGTGAATGAGTGGAAGCATCCTTGGGATGAGTCTGGGTTCTCAGCATATCCAAATGGTGCATCTTCTTTTTAACAGTTACCAGACTGTAGCAAGTGGATGAGACATTACCCACGTGGCATTGTTCCAAGCACTGTCAAACCACATGGCTTCCTTTCAAAGTGCCATTGTATTCCTAGTAGAATTGTTCACAACAGCCCCCTAAACAGGTACAGTTCTCAGGGCCTACCTCGCTGAACATTCAGTACTTCTCAAATTGTGTGAAAAATACTGAAAATAGTGAACTAAAAATATAAAAATAATATCCTGTTAATGACTCACAATGCCTTTTGTGATGCGTCACGATTTTAGAAAATCCAAGAAGGCTAGATGAAGGAAAAGTCATGACATATTAATGATTTCAAATGTGCGCTGGAAATGGCAGAACAGAAAGTGGCATGAATAATTCAAATAAGACACCATTTTTTTTTTCTTCTTGCAAAAGGTTGAAGCATGAAAAAAGGGGGAGGGAGGCTTCAGGAAAGACAGAATTATATATTGTGTTGTCCACTGATCGCCTTGCATTTGGAGAGTTAACACAAGTTCAAGCAACACAGGACACCATCTAGTCATTTTGAGGGGATTATATTGAAATCTTTTGACATCACATTTAGTTCCTTCTGACTTTGGCAGCTGCTGGGGAGAGTTAAGACTGAATGTTTGATGCCCAGTGAATTAAAGACTGTTTTTGAACTCGAATCTCCAAATCCTGAAGGAACAGTCACTGAGAAGAAAGGAAAGCAGAAAACAGCACGGAGGGCAGCTGGTTTAGTGTACTCGCTCCTTATCGCCACCACGCAAACCAAGATGGGGATTGGATATGAGTGGTCTCAAAGGAAGCTCAGAGTATGGATGATGAGTGGGAGGAGGCCAGGGATAAAAGCCAACACAGCTTCTTTTTTGCTTTAATACCTTTTCTCTGTTGTTTTCTTTCCTTAAATTGCTATTGTAAACATAGCTGAGTATGTTGAAGATGTCTATGTTGAGTCTATTTCAGCTGCATAGATTGTCACGACAACATGTATAAGACTGAATTTCTTTGAGCAATATGCTATCCATTTCATGTGTATGTATATATACATACACATTCAGACACATATGCATATATTCATGTAAGTGTTAGTCATTCAGTTGTGTCCAACTCTTTGCAACCGCATGGACTATAGTCCAGTTAAGTCCTTGTGTTAACTGAGGAGCAGGCCAGGCGCCTCTGTCCATGGAATTCTCTAGGCAAGATTACTGGAGGGTAGCCATTTCCTCCTCCAGGGAATCTTCCTGACTCAGAGATCGAACCCAGGTGTGGCACATTGCAGGCAGGGAAGGCACATATGCACATATACACATAACACACGTACATATACATATAACATAGACATGCATACATATAATAAATATATTTGTATAGTACAGGAAGAAAATATTTTAAAAGAAATCTTTTGTGAATATGCTCGAGGCACAAATGAATGAAGAATGAGAATTTAAATGACTAGGACGAGACTAAACTTCAGGAAGATCATGAATTTACAGTTTTCTTTCAGAAATACTATAGCAAAAATAAATCAATAGGTGCTTGGTCAATCCATAAATTATCTGCTGCAGGTTGTCTTAGAAATTGTCCCAAAGAGATTCAAACAAAGAGCATAGTAGAGGAATAAGCCTACAGAATTAGGCAGCAGTCTGCAGCTTGGAAAAGGGAAATCCATCCATCCATCTGCCCACCCCCTGCCCATCCACTCATCTACCCCTCCATCGACCCACCCACCCTTGTATCCTTTGTATAGTGAGTGTATACTCATGTTAGGTCCTGTGAAGAGTGCTCTGTGGATATGAATAAAGCTCAGCACTCTTCACTGAACTCTTAGCCCAGTGCGAGAGGGAAACAAGGAAACCCAGACTCTGGTTGATATCTGCTGAGCTATAAAAAGGCAGGAGTAGGGGGCTCCAGATAGATGTTAAGGGGGCAACAATTTTTCATCAAAAAGTCACTTGAGATTTCAGATTTCAAAAGTCAGAACATCTTTCTGTAAGGATTAAACTATGTGAAAGCTGAATTTCCTTTCTTATTTCCTTATTTACCCCACATAATTTATGTAATCACTTTTATGCATTTTAGACACAATTTCGATATAGGTATCTCTCCATATATTAAGGACTGACATAAATATTTTTCATGCTCATGCCCAGCTATGTGTAAATTATAGGAATAAATTTTGTTAAACATCCTACATATTGAAGTGACTTCCCTGGTGGCTCAGATGGTAAAGTGTCTGCCTACAGTCCGGGAGATCCGGGTTCAATCCCTGGGTCAGGAAGATCTGGAGAAGAGAATGGCAACCCACTCCAGTATTCTTGCCTGGAAAATCCCATGGACGGAGGAGCCTGGTAGGCTACAGTCCATGGTGTCACAAAGAGTCAGACACAACTGAGCAACTTAACTTACACAATGTTTAAAAATAGACCATGCCCCATAATCAAATAACATTTTCAGATTTTTAAACTAAGCACCTACTATGTGCCAAGTCTGTACTAGAAAGTTTCACAGTCATATTGCAAAAATCCAGTGAAGAAAATATGACACTGATTTACAAAAATGCATATATACGTATACCATAACATATATTTATATGTAAATGTGTATATATTTTCATATCATATGTAATTGTGATATGTATATATACATATAATTATAAAATGTATAATCTGTATAATATGTGGTATATGTACACATATATGTATAATATATGCATATATGTATACATAAAATGGGGAGGTGCAGTGGTAAAGAATCTGCCTGCCAATTTAGGAGGTGAAAGAAACGTGGGTTCAATCCCTGGGTTGGGAAGATTCCCTGTAGTAGGAAATGACAACCTGTTTCATAGACAGAGGAGCCTGGTGGGCTACAGTCCGTGGGGTTACAAAGAACTAGACATGACTTAAGTGACTGATCACATATATATATGTGTGTATTTTTTTAAATATATATAATTGTGAGAGATGCGATGAGATTTCACATCTCAAGATTAAGACTTGAGCTCAGAGCTTCTGATTTCAAGTTGAGCTTTTATTATTATTATCACCATGATCATCATCACTGTCACAATTATTATCTTATCATTATCATATATATCATAATGTATATAGCAGCCATATATTTTATTTACTAATAGCTTACAGTATAATAATATCTATAGCAAGTATTATTAGTCCAGAAAGACATTAAGGATTATCTAATTTATGGTGTCCTGCAAGTGAAGTGCATTTTGTAGCCAGCATAGTGTTTGTTTAATTCGAATTGGAATGTTTCTCATAGATATAAGGGGTAGGGTTGGATGATGAGGCTGTGCTTCTGCAGTTTTCCAGGGCACCTACTCACAACAGATCCTGAGAGCTTTGAGTTAACCATCCCTGAATCCTGGTATAAGCCCTTCCTTTTACAAGTGAGGAAAATAATGCCCAGTACACTTCCCAAAGTCATAGCACTCAGTGGCTCAGCAGCCCTTGCTTGAAGACTTTGGCATCTAGATATGGAGACAACCTAATTCACATGAACAGCAGCAAAAACCATGACTGGGCAAAGCTGTAGGGCTCTGAACCCAGCACGAATCAGAATCACCTGAGCGGTTTTACTTGTTTTCTGATTTAAAAAATTAAGAAAATACTCTGCTTGATTTTTAGTGAGAAAAAAATTGCACTTGTTTTAAAAGTATCAAACCATTCAAAGAGGTATATAATCAAAATCCTAGCTTTCTATCCTTTAAGCTGTGTGTCTGTACGTGTGTGTGTTAATAGCTCAGTCGTGCCCAACTCTTTGTGACCCCATGAACTGTAGCCTGCCAGGCTCTTCTGTCCATGGAATTCTTCAGGCAAGAATAATGAAATGGGTAGCCATTTCCATCTTAGGGGATCTTCCCAACCCAGGGATCAAATCCTAGTCTCTTGCAAGTCTCCTGCATTGCAGGCAGATTCTTCACCATCTGAGCCACCAGGGAAGCCATCCTTTAGGCTAAAACTATTAATAATTGTTTTTCATCCATCTGAATATTTTTCATACATAAAAAAAGTAAACAGGTATGCAGGTCTCCCCTCACTTCTTTAAACCGATATGATACCCACAACGTTTTCCTTTTTTCATTTACTGTGAGTGGTTGTAAGTTTCCACAGTGGTACGTATCAGTTCAGTTCGGTTGCTCAGTTGTATCCAACTCTTTGTGGACCCATGGACTGCAGCAGGCCAGGCTTCCTTGTCCATCACCAACTGCCAGAGCTTGTTCAAACTCATGCCCATTGAGTCAGTGATGCCATCCAACCATCTCATCCTCTGTCCTTCCCTTCTCCTCCCTCCTTCAATATTTCCCAGCATTAGAGTCTTTGCTAGTGAGTTGGTTCTTCGTATCAGGGGGCCAGAGTATTGGACTTTCAGCTTCAGCATCTGTCCTTCAATTAATATTCAGGACTGATTTCCTTTAGGATGGACTGGTTGGATCTCCCTGCAGTCCAAGGGAGTCTCAAGAGTCTCCTCCAACACCACAGTTCAAAAGCATCATATTTTTGGCACTTAGCTTTCATTATAGTCCAACCTTCACATCCATACATGACTACTGGAAAAACCATAGCTTTGACTAGATGAACATTTATTGGCAAAGTAATGTCTCTGCTTTTTATTATGCTGTCTGGGTTGATCAAAGTTTTTCTTCCAAGGAGCAAGCATCTTTTCATTTCATGCCTACAGTCACCATCTGCAGTGATTTTGGTATCCAAGATAATAAAGTCAGGCACTGTTTCCACTGTTTCTCCATCTATTTGTCATGAAGTGACTGGATCAGATGCTGTGATCTTAGTTTTCTGAAAGTTAAGTTTTAAGCCAACTTTTTCACTCTCCTCTTTCACTTTCATCAAGAGGCTCTTGAGTTCTTTGCTTCCTGCCATAATGGTGGTGTCATCTGCATATCTGAAGTTATTGATATTCTCCCTGCAGTCTTGATTCCAGCTTGTGCTTCATCCAGCCCAGCATTTCTCATGATGTACTCTGTGTATAAGTTAAATAAGCAGGGTGACAATATACAGCCTCGAAGTACTCCTTTCCCAATTTGGAACCAGTCTGTTGTTCCAAATCCAGTTCTAACTGTTGCTTCTTGAACTGCATACAGATATCTCAGGAGACAGGTCAGGTGGTCTGGTGGTATTCCCACCTCTTTCAGAATTTTCCAGTTGGTTGTGATCCATACAGTCAAAGGCTATGGCATAGTCAATAAAACAGAAGTAGATTTTTTTTCTGGAATTCTCTTGTTTTTTTCTATGATCCAATGGATGTTGGCAATTTGACTGGTTCCTCTGGCCTTTCTAAATCCAGCTTGAAGTTCATGGTTCACATACTGTTGAAGTCTGGCTTAGAAAATTTTAAGCATTAGTTTGCTAGTGTGTGAGATGAGTGCAATTGTGCAGTAGTTTTAACATTCTTTGCCATTGCCCTTCTTTGGGATTGGAATGAAAACTGACCTTTCCTAGTCCTGTGGCCACTGTTGAGTTTTCCAAATTTGCTGGCATATTGAGTGCAGCACTTTCACAGCATCATCTTTCAGGATTTGAAATAGCTCAATTGGAAATCCATCACCTCCACTAGCTTTGTTCATAGTGATTCTTCCTAAGGCCCACTTGACTTCACATTCCAGGATGTCTGGCTTTAGGTGAGAGATCTCACCATCGTGGTTATCTGGATCATGAAGATTTTTTTTGTATAGTTCTTCTGTGTATTCTTGGAGAAAGAAATGGCAACCCACTCCAATACACTTGCCTGGAAAATCCGTTGAACTGAGGAGCCTGGTAGGCTACAGTCTGTGGGGTCGCAAAGAGTCGGACACGACTGAATGACTAACACTCTATGTATTCTTACCACCTCTTCTTAGCGTCTTCTGCTTCTGTTAGATCCATACCATTTCTGTCCTTTACTGTGCCATTTTTGCATGAAATGTTCCCTTTGTATCTCTAATTTTCTTGATGAGATCTCTAGTCTTTTTCATTCTGTTGTTTTCCTCTATTTCCTTGCACTGATCATTGAGGAAGGTTTTCCTATCTCTCTTTGCTCTCCTTTAGAACTCAGATGGGTATATCTTTCCTTTTCTCCTTTGCTTTTTGCTTCTCTTCTTTTCTCAGCTACTTGTAAGGCCTCCTCAGACAGCATTTTGCCTTTTTGCATTTCTTTTTCTTGGGGATGGTCTCGATCCCTGCCTCCTGTACAATGCCATGAAGCTCTGTCTGTAGTTCTTCAGGCACTCTCTCAGATTTAATCCCTTGAATCTGTTTGTCACCTCCACTGTATAATCGTAAGGGTTTTGATTTAGGTCATACCTGAATGGTCTGGTTGTTTTCCCTACTGTCTTCAATTTAAGTCTGAATTTGGCAATAAGGAGTTCATGATCTGAGCCAAACTCAGCTCCCGGTCTTGTTTTTGCTGACTGCATAGAGCCTCTCCATCTTTGGCTGCAAAGAATATAATCAATCTCATTTCAGTATTGACCATCTGGTGATGTCCATGTGTAGAGTCTTCTCTTGTGTTGTTGGAAGAGGGTGTTCGCTAGGACCAGTGCATTCACTTGGCAAAACTCTTATCCTTTGCCCTGCTTCATTTTGTACTCCAAGGACAAACTTGCCCATTACTCCAGGTATCTCTTGACTTCCTACTTTTGCATTCCAGTCCCCTATAATGAAAAGGACATCTTTTGGGGGTGTTAATTCTAGAAGGTGTTGTATGTCTTCATAAAATCATTCAACTTCAGCTTCTTCAGCATTACTGATCAGGGCATAGACTTGGATTACTGTGGTACTGAATGGTTTGCCTTGGAAGCAAATGGAGATCATTCTGTCATTTTTGTGATTGCATCAAAATACTACATTTCAGACTCTTTTGTTGACTGAGGACTATTCCATTTCTTCTAAGGGATTCTTGCCCACAGTAGTAGACATAATGGTCATCTGAGTTCAGTACACCCATTCCAGTCCATTTTAGTTCACTGGTTCCTAAAATATCAATATTCACTCTTGCCATCTCCTATTTGACAACTTCCAATTTACCTTGATTTATGGACCTAACATTCCAGGTTCCTATGCAATATTGCTCTTTACAGCATCGGATTTTTCTTCCATCACCAGTCACATCCACAACTGCGTGTTGTTTTTGCTTTGGATCCATTTCTTCATTCCTTCTGGAGGTATTTTTCCACCCATCTCCAGTAGCGTATTGGGTACCTGCCGACCCGGAGAGTTCATTTTTCAGTGTCCTATCTTTTTGCCTTTTCATACTATCTATGGGGGTCTCAAGGTAAGAATACTGGTTTCCATTCCTTTCCTCAGTGGACCACGTTTTGTCAGAACTGTCCACCATAACCTGTCCATCTTGGGTGACCCTACATGGCACGGCTCATAGTTTCATTGAGTTAGAAAAGGCTATGGTCCATGTGATCAGTTTGATTAGTTTTCTGTGACTGTGGCTTTCACTCTGTCTGACCTCTGATGAATAAGGGTAAGAGGCTCTTGGAAATTTCCTGATGGGAGAGACTGACTGAGGGAGAAACTGGGTCTTGTTCTGATGGATTGGGCCATATTCAGTAAATCCTTAATCCAATTTTCTGTTGCTGTGATCCCTCCCTGTTGTTTGATCTGAGGCCAAACTACGGTGGAGGTAATGAACATAATGGTCAGTTCAGTCAGTTCAGTCACTCAGTCGTGTCCGACTCTTTGCAACCCCATGAATCGCAGCACACAAGGCCTCCCTGTCCATCACCAACTCCCAGAGTTCATTCAGACTCATGCCCATCGAGTCAGTGATGCCATCTAGCCATCTCATCCTCTGTCGTCCCCTTC